>CM051265.1:24231579-24724079 GCA_027921565.1 Artemia sinica | reverse complement strand
TATGTACTCTAATAAACAGAAAAGACAAAATAGATCTTTTATCAAACTCTAAAAGATTTTACTCATTGCTTTTTAATATATTAATAGGAGAGAATTATATAGAAGTGTTGATACACTTGATCCATATACGCAATATGTTTATCAAGTTTTGAGCCATCGCCAATTACACCCAGAAGAGCCGATTAAGGAATTTATGGACGATGCAAAAAGACAAGCCATGAAACCTTTGGAAGTGTCGGAGGAGCTTAAAGAAAACGCAGCCCTATCTCTGAAAAGAGTCGCTGAAGTTTTTCCTACTGAAATTGTCGAGAAAAGGAAGAGGAAAGTTGAAGAGCTGAAAATTGGACAAAGGGAGGAGTAAGTTTCACTTTTCAGTTAAGTATAGGATATCTAAGTATATTTCAAGGGTTCTTGTTAAGCAAACAATATTGACAAGTAAATTGCCAGTAATTGGGCAACACTACTAGTAATCTTGTGAATAATGCACATATCAATAGCACTGAAGTACTATTGAAAAGGCAGCGATATCTCTGAAAAGAGTTGCTGTAGTTTTTTTTGGTGAAGTTTTCGGGAAAAGAAAGAGGAAAGTCTAAGAGCTGAAAATTGGACAAAGGGAGGAGTAAGTTTCACTTTTCAGTTAAGTATAGGATATCTAAGTATATTTCAGGGGTTCTTGTTAAGCAAACAATATTGACAAGTAAATTGCCAGTAATTGAGCAACACTACTAGTAATCTTGTGAATAATGCACATATCAATAGCACTGAAGTACTATTGAAAAGGCAGCGATATCTCTGAAAAGAGTTGCTGTAGTTTTTTTTTGTGAAGTTTTCGGGAAAAGAAAGAGGAAAGTCTAAGAGCTGAAAATTGGACAAAGGGAGGAGTAAGTTTCACTTTTCAGTTAAGTATAGGATATCTAAGTATATTTCAAGGGTTCTTGTTAAGCAAACAATATTGACTAGTAAATTGCCAGTAATTGAGCAACACTACTAGTAATCTTGTGAATAATGCACATATCAATAGCACTGAAGTACTATTGAAAAGGCAGCGATATCTCTGAAAAGAGTTGCTGTAGTTTTTTTTTGTGAAGTTTTCGGGAAAAGAAAGAGGAAAGTCTAAGAGCTGAAAATTGGACAAAGGGAGGAGTAAGTTTCACTTGTCAGTTAAGTATAGGATATCTAAGTATATTTCAAGGGTTCTTGTTAAGCAAACAATATTGACAAGTAAATTGCCAGTAATTGAGCAACACTACTAGTAATCTTGTGAATAATGCACATATCAATAGCACTGAAGTACTATTGAAAAGGCAGCGGTATCTCTGAAAAGAGTTGCTGTAGTTTTTTTTGTGAAGTTTTCGGGAAAAGAAAGAGGAAAGTCTAAGAGCTGAAAATTGGACAAAGGGAGGAGTAAGTTTCACTTGTCAGTTAAGTATAGGATATCTAAGTATATTTCAAGGGTTCTTGTTAAGCAAACAATATTGACAAGTAAATTGCCAGTAATTGAGCAACACTACTAGTAATCTTGTGAATAATGCACATATCAATAGCACTGAAGTACTATTGAAAAGGCAGCGATATCTCTGAAAAGAGTTGCTGTAGTTTTTTTTTGTGAAGTTTTCGGGAAAAGAAAGAGGAAAGTCTAAGAGCTGAAAATTGGACAAAGGGAGGAGTAAGTTTCACTTTTCAGTTAAGTATAGGATATCTAAGTATATTTCAGGGGTTCTTGTTAAGCAAACAATATTGACAAGTAAATTGCCAGTAATTGAGCAACACTACTAGTAATCTTGTGAATAATGCACATATCAATAGCACTGAAGTACTATTGAAAAGGCAGCGATATCTCTGAAAAGAGTTGCTGTAGTTTTTTTTTGTGAAGTTTTCGGGAAAAGAAAGAGGAAAGTCTAAGAGCTGAAAATTGGACAAAGGGAGGAGTAAGTTTCACTTGTCAGTTAAGTATAGGATATCTAAGTATATTTCAGGGGTTCTTGTTAAGCAAACAATATTGACAAGTAAATTGCCAGTAATTGAGCAACACTACTAGTAATCTTGTGAATAATGCACATATCTATAGCACTGAAGTACTATTGAAAAGGCAGCGATATCTCTGAAAAGAGTTGCTGTAGTTTTTGTTTGTGAAGTTTTCGGGAAAAGAAAGAGGAAAGTCTAAGAGCTGAAAATTGGGCAAAGGGAGGAGTAAGTTTCACTTGTCAGTTAAGTATAGGATATCTAAGTATATTTCAAGGGTTCTTGTTAAGCAAACAACATTGACAAGTAAATTAACAGCAATTGAATAACAAATTACTAGTAATCTTGTCAATGTATACACCTGGAGTACAGTTTCTTTATTTTTCTAAATATTAAGAGTAAAGAGATGCTTATTTTTTGCATTCTTCTTCGAATTGGTTGTCCTTTGCCAGAACCTTGTAAACCACTCATTTTGGTACTGGTGCATTATGCGGGCACCGCGAAGAAGTCAAGTTTGGTTAATGCTAATGAAATAAAATAAAATAGGATGAATATATAATAGTTTAGAAACAAATTTGGGCTATATATTTGCACATTAGGGGGTGGGAGGGGGGGGGTTTGTAAAGCATAGCATATATTAAATACATAACCTAACCTAACCTAGGTACCTTCCCCCCCCCTAAACTCCAAAAAACAATCGATTAAATATTGTAACTCACTGAGAAACCACGGCCTTGCAATCATTTATCTATAGCGGTCTCTTGCAAATAGTCCGTTTGACGGGTTTCGTGACTAGTTTCCTTGATACAGTATATAGCGGTGGGCCCGCATAATGCACCAGTACACTCATTTTTTTTGCTGGACGTGAATACTAGGTTTTGCCATTCTAGTATGTATGTACTAGGTTTTGGCTGTGCAAAATCGGTCTGTTTCCGCCTCTTGTGTTATATCTCAGATTAGATCTCAGAAAATATAACAGATAGTAAAATTGTGACTCTGCCACTGGGATCCCCGTTTTGTAATTGGAGAGGGCCCATCCTTAATTAAAGATTGAATTTTTGTGTAGAAACTAGCTTTTGACCGAGGATAGCTGAAATGGAGTTAATAAATAAGCCTATAGCCAATTAACTTAGCAATATATTATTCAACATGACTAAATGGCTGCTCTTTTTAATTAAATTTTGAATTAATTGGCTTTGTTGATTATTTTTTGAAATCACCTTTTTTGGTCAACGACATATCAGATATGAAGACATTCAGTTTACAAACTTAAGCTGTCGATAATTGTTCTAACAGTATAAGGGAGATATTTATGTATAATTTGCGAAAATGCAATCCTTAATGGAAATAGGAACCGTTTCCATTTCTTGTACTAGTTTATGAGACACCATGCGTAATTACGGATAAGTCCATTCACTTCTAGTCCTTAAATGGAGGAAAAGATTACAATTTACTTCCTGGGAGGATAGTATTAGAAAAAAATTGCATTTTTGGTTATTATTTGTTTATTAGAAAAACACTGCACAAAGCCAAGGGCTTTTTGGGGCGGGGGGGGGGTGAGGGGTCCCCTATCCCAGTTCCCACCCCACTCTGCCTTTGGGCAAGGCTATATAATTCTATGAATATTTTTGAAAGCTTAAAATTTGACTAAATACTTCTTTTAACGAATGATGGCAGTCATTTTCTAAAATTCTTGAGGAAGCATGGTAGAAACGCGTTCCACTCGTCACTCATCCTCATTTAGTTCAACCGTGTAACTCAATGCCATGTGTTCCCACCTAATTTAAATAAACATTATTCATCCTGAACCCCGTTCAAATGATATCCATCTGTTTCAACCCTGTGTAATCAGCTCCTTGCATTCCTGAGGGTGATCTGTCACCTTGAGGGCGATTGAAAGCTTTTATTTATTTTTATTGTTCTGCAAACTAACTTTCATCTATGTAGCGATACCTAAATAGTGTTACGTCTAAGATTATTCTTCATAATAACACTGTGTTATTATTAATTGAAAGAATGCTTATATGAGAGGATTTGCCTCCTATCGACATTTCTGTGCATTTACTTGTAAATAAAATCTCCTATAGAATAGTCTCAATAATTAAATTTTATTTCAAAGTCGTCCAGTTACCGAGTGACAACTTCATTAAGGCAGCTTGTGAAGATTTACTCTCGCAGAGGAAAAAAAAGGTCATGGCCACTAAACATTAAAGATATTTTAAACAAAACAGGATTTTCTTTTGTTTAGAATGAAGGTAGAGGACCAATGGATATAAATGCAAATTGGGAGAATGAAATTAAGATAGTACTAGAGAATCAAATGATCCAAAAATGGAGTGAGGAGATTAAAAAATCAGAAACATTAAAGTCTTATAAGGATGTTAAGGTGGTTTATGGGCAGGAGTTCTACCTTAAGCTGAATTTACCAGCTAGATACTTGACATTGTGGATGCAACTCAGGGCTAACTGCCTGCCAATTAACGCAAGATTTAAAAGATATGCTAAAAAGATGTCCCAATGGAGTCAGATATACTTGCCCGCTTTGCTGAGTTAAAGAGGATTATTTGATGCATTGCTTAAGCCGGTGCCAGGGGGCTCTCTACGATAAGGGAAGAAATATTTGGGAAAAATGAGTTGATACTTCCAGGTGTCTTAAATAGTACGTCGCCTCAGTTTATTTGTAAAATAGCAAGGTATCTGGAATTTTCGTTAAATAAAACGAGTAAAGCTTAACTTATTTTCAATTTATATCAAGTTTAAGAAAATATAATGAAGAACTTTAAAATGGGTGGTCTAATTGCAAGTTAATTCTTAAGTGGGTGGAATTACGAGGCAACGTGGCGTCACTTCAAATATAATTCTTATTTATCCTTCTTTTATAGATAAGTGGTAGTGATTAATATATTTGCAAAGAGTATTGAATGAGCAATTGCATTGTATTTCTCTTTTGCTACTAAAGTGTTGAGTTCAACTTAAATTGAAAAAAAAGAAGCAAATTAAGTGTAGGTTTCTAAGTGTATGTTGTTTAAGCAACTTGTTCTTAAGTGTATGTTTCATTTAAGTGTTTGGTGATGTTGGCTGATACAAGTTCATTATACTTGTGCTTTTTATGGTGATCACCGATGTAAGTTTATTATATTTGTGCTCTTTTTGTGTTCATGGCCGTATTTTTTGGCTTTAATACACACTTATCTTATCTTATAGCTACAAAAAAAGAAAAAAAGAGAGATTGCTTTCCTATGGTTCTGTGCTAAAAAGTATGTTTTAATTTCGGTGATTTACCCCTGGTTTGTTGTTTTGTAAACCAATCACATTAGTTATTAAGCATAAGTCAGAAAGGGAAGTCAATCGACCCTGCCTTTTAAAAACCTGATAGGTTTTCCTGTGTTCCTGTGTCAAGTTTTAAGCCATCTAAAAGAACGGAAAGTTAAATTCCACTTGATTGGTTCTTCTGAGTGAAATTTTAAGCTCGTAAAAAAATGAAAAATTTTCAGTCACACGTTTTTTTTTGAAAACCGTACCTCTATTTCTCTCTGATTGCACTGTACTGCTGCAGCGGACTTTGTAAAGTGTACTTGTTTTAGATTTCCAAAACATTAGAGTGAACATGAGAAACATAGCTTTGTATAACATGGTTCACCCACAGAACGGCTATTAAATTGTTTTTTTTTTCTACTCCACATGCACCCAAAGAGGAAGACCAGGGATTAAAATAGGGATATAAAGATATAGAGGAAAATAGGGATATAGAGGAAAATAGGGATTTCCTCTAAAATAGGTTTGAAGGAACCTTCAGAAACACAAGAGCATACACGCTTGTTTTTGTGAGTTTTAACCCCTCTTTACCCCGTCGAAATGTCGTAATAAACCATTTTTCTTCACATAAAGGTACTTGTCTTCTATATTTTAATCTTAATAGTTATTTGAGCGCCTGATTTTAGGCTTATCTATTTTCTACTAAGGCACTGGAAGCGTCAACTATACAACTTGCAGTGCGTAATGGATACTCCTTATAAAAAAGAAAGTAAAACAAAACATATAAACTATTAAATATAGTCTAATGCCATATAGCGAAGCCATTATTTTAGAATACTACCCTTTTGAAGAAGCTATTGCCCAGCATCCAAATAAGATAAAAATAAATAAAAGTATTTTATTACGATGAATTTGAAATTGAATTGATAGCCTAGCTGCCTAGCTAATTGGTTGGAGGTCATCGTCCACCTAGTTGACTTAGGGTTGGATAATACTCCTAAAGTGGAAGGTTCCGGTTCCGCTCGTAGCATTCTTTTTCCATTTAAAAGCAATTTTTCTAAATCTTAATTATTACAAGTTTAATTAAATGTCGTAGGCTCCTGTCCCTCCCATTTCAAATAAAGTTCACTATGTGTGAGGCTGAATGAGACTACGGTACAATTTAGCTTCAAATTTAGTTTTCTACCATCTAGAATTCGTGACAATCAAGTGTTTGGCTAGCCTATTAGTAAGTAAGTATGACGACACTAGACCCTTAAGGCCCAAACCGGTGGTGCTGATCTCTGTTTCTTGCCCCTTCAGCCAGGAGGTGCAATGGGGGGCTGGGGGCCAGCCATCCTCTGCTCTCGCACACCCTTCCTGCTTACCTTCCCCAGATTTCTCCAGGTACCCATTTAGAGCTGGGTCGACTCTGGCTAAGCTTACTGAGTCACACCACTGACCCTCGTCACAAACCAAATAACTGGCCACGCCAGGGATCGAACCCGTGCCTCTTGGACAAAGAATTTTCAACCTAGCGCACGTCCACTTAGCCAGGATGGCCCATTTAGCCCACTTAGCCTATTAGAAGCTATATGTAGCAAGAGCCTGATTTTGTCAAACTGATATCCCCATTTCTTAGACCTCATTTTTCATTTTGCACTTAAGTCAATTTAATTTAAATTATTTAGGCAAAATTTAGTTTCCTACCATCTAAAATTCATGACAATCAAGTGTTTGGCTAGCCTATTAAAAGCTATATATAGAAGCTATTAGAGCCTGATTTTGTCAAACTGATATCCCCATTCCTTAAACCCCATTTTTCGTTTTGCACTTGTTTTAATTTAATTTCTTTAGCAAAATTTAGTTCACTACCATCTAGAATTCGTGACAATCAAGTGTTTGGCTAGTCTATTAGAAGCTATATATAGAAGCTATTAGAGCCTGATTTTGTCAGACTGATATCCCCATTCCTTAAACCTCATTTTTCGTTTTGCACTTGTTTTAATTTAATTTCTTCCACAGTCTATTTGAATTGAAAATATACAACCGTTAGGTTTTTTTTTTTTTTTTTTTTTTTTTTTTTTTTTTTTTTTTTTTTTTTTTTTTTTTTTTTTTTTTTTTTTTGCTTCAGAATCTTTGATATGCTCATATAATGGGGAAGATTAGAAAGAAAGCAATTGACTTGCTTAGATTACCTTTGGTAAGGCTTATTTATAAATTTTCTATACATAAAGTTTAATGAGTTTGTTGTTGAAATCGCTTCATAATCATTGAATTGATCGTTGCTGAGTCTACAAAAATTAAAGTTTGATTTCTGTTTTTGGAGTGTCTTATTAATTGCAACTAAATAATGCTACTTCTACAGAACATTGATTTCAACTTACATTCAACGTCTGTACCTTTCTGTTTGAAAAATGCCTGCTTATGAGTTCCCACTTCCAAAAAAGTAGTTGCTATCTTTCTTACAGAGAGGTTATACCTACTCCTGGACCAAGCGGAGTCCAACCAACAGCTGGAGAGCTTAGTATAGCGGACATACTGGGTAGCAAAGTAACTGCTGTTGGGACTGTTGCGCCCATAGATGATTTCCAGACGCTTATTAATAGGGGAGAGGATGCGAGACTTGGTAGGCATTTTTTAACAGTTCAGATTTTAAACGTCTTGTCTACATATTCAGCGTTGCGAAAAAATTCAGCTCTAGAAATTTGTAGTTTTTTTGAAAAAAATGTAAAGGATTTACTTGAAAGTATGACTTCTAATGCGGAGGAAGCAATGCCTTATAAAGGGAGGGGGGGCACCAGGTTTGAACCCGGTACCAGGCTTCAAGACACGGAAAATACAAATGTAGTATTAGTAGATCCACGTTTAAACTATTTCTATGCTGCATAAGAGGAAATTAAAATGACATATTTTGGCAAAAGTAGAAAGATCAGCACTATTGTTATTTAGCTGAACAGAATGCATCATATAAAATAAGAAAAACAATTAAGATATAAAGCGTTAATGTCTCGAGAACCTAATAATCTAGTGGTAATCTGGTTAGAGTAATCGTTTCAGTGCGTCCAATAAAGGTGGGTAAGGTATAATTCTAAATTTTTAGAAATCATACCACTTAACGCCTGTTTAATTACTGTATCATTATTCCTGCTATGAAACTGGTCGGGTTTCTGATTCATTGCATCATGTAAAGGACATTTCTTACCTTATAAATAGCATCAATTGTTATATTTTTTTTTTTTTTTTTCTTTAGAAATAGACCAGCTATAAATGTCAGTTTTAAAAACCATATCACGTAACGTCTGTTTAGCTACTATAGCCATTTTGTCTGTTATATTAGCCAGGTTTCTGATCCATTGCTTTGTGGGAAGAAAATTTCTTAATCATCACTAATATCATAAATTTTTATGTGTTTTTTTTTCTGTTGTATTATCTGTGTTCAACCTTCCTGCGAGTGTTGAATCTTTTCAAGGTTTGATATGCTCTTTGATATGCCTCAAGTTGGCTGTAGACATATTTTTTTTGTATACTAAATGCTGCATGTGGGGAGGTTGCCTAACATTGAGATGATGCATTTAAGATGTCTATGTTCCAGTTACAGAGCGTCCATTTTCAACTTAAAACCTCAATTATGTTTTAGTTTTTCTTCGGTTGTGAATTTTTTCATATGAATTTCTAACGAGTTATTTTATTCCTGAAAGAAAACATCTAAATTAATTTATTGCAAAAAAAAAAAAAAATACTTGGTTTAAAATGGTGAAGTTACTTATTTACCATTGTTTGTAAGTGACGTTGTTCTGCTGAAATTGTTGATGCCTAGCAAGGGTTCTTAAAAGACGAATTAATGCTTATTAATGGATAAATTCGTGATATTGACGTTTAACTCTATTCTTTTGCTATAGTTCATGGGACGAATATTCAATTTAAATTCCATTATTCTTCCTTTACGGGTGATTTTCCTATACTAATACGATGCCATAATTAACAATCTTCTAGAATCGCTCTCTTTCTCATAGTAGTTTTTTCGTTCCCACTCGTCCTTTCCATCTCCTACTTTCTGCCTTTATTAAGTTCCTAACTATTGAAAACTATTCTGTTCCCTTTTTCCAAATCCCTTGTTCCTACTGTATTATGGTTTTACTGAACTTCAGTATATTTTTCGTTTAATGACGAATTTCCTATTGTGTGCTTAGGTTGATGATAAATTTTCGATTTGTTTCACATTAATTGAGATTTTTTTTATAGATCTTTATTTTTTTTCTTATACCATGATTAGTGTATTTCTGGCAATTTTCCTTATAAGAATAAAACTATTAATTTTGTGAAATAAACTGTCATTCCTTTTTTAAGTAAGCTGGCACCCCTTCCCCAGACACGGCTCTGATCTATTCTGTGTATGACAACTTGAAAACGTTTTTCTGTAGTTAATGCAGAAGAAAGTTTCGAAATTCCTGTGTAAGTAAAAAAATTGGTCTTAAAAATCATATCTATATTTAAATCTGAGGAATATGTCTACAAGTTGTGTACATGTGTATTTGTAAAAATTTGAACGCGTTATTTTAATTTTGTTATTTATTTATTTCAGCTTGCATCCAGCTAGAAGATGTGGTTATTCGACTTGTCGTTGAAGCTCCGCCAGTGTCAAATCATTACCTTGCGGTGAAAGCCATCGATTGCTTGAAAGCATTAAGAGCTTTCTGCGTAAAAGTCGATCCAGACATCTACAACATATGGACAAACAAACTGAAAAAAGCACTTCTAGAGAAAAAGAATTTCGAATTTTTAAATGTAATTCGTGAAGGTAAGTGTGGAAAAACCATGGATCTAGTTTTTAGAATCCAATGGTTTGTAGATCTACTATGTGCAGTTTGAAAAAATGATTTATATTAACAAGGGTAACGATGCCTTTCTTGAACCTGTAAATTTTCTTATGATATGCCTCTAAACAGCTACAAGAAAGAGCATACACTACAGATATTATTATCGACGAATTAGCTACAGAATGGAACAAGTGGTGTGAGGGGGAGGGGACATTTCCCCCCGCATATTTGCTCCCCCTAGATTAAAAAAAAATAAACTTGTTTCGGTTTTTTAATTTAAAAGGCTTTTTTTTTTTTTTTTTTTTTAAAGGCCTCCTGGATTTTGAAAAATGCATACCCCTTCCTAATTTCTGCGAATTGACGCTACTAAATAGAATAAAATTTATCCAGTATTTTTTTTTTGTCAAGGATTATGTTCCTTGTGAAATATGCAATGTTGCAACAAGTTTGTAGCTGCAACTTGCGCCAAAGGACAAAATACCTTATATCGCTTAACTTGTTGAGCGATCCATGCTTTAACTGATCCGAAATTGTGATATTACTAGACTTCTTCTCAGAGAATTACCTAAACTTTCTTAGAAGATAGGAACATTTTCTATTTCCTCATGTTTTTCATGCCTTTTCAAAGTATTTTTCAATCTAAAGAAAAAGATACAAAGTAAATTATAAAATATCAATTGATTGATCGATAAACTACTACTACTAATAACTCACCGCAGCACCAAGCCGCCCGAGGCCAACACAGCTACGCACACTCCTCCATCCCAATCTATTCAAAGCCTCCCTTTTTACACCCTCCCACGAAGTCCCCGTTTCCTTTAAATCTTTCTTTATGACTTCCTCCCACCCCAGACGAGGAGGACCTGCTTTCCGTCTCTGAATGTCAACGAATCATAGCAAAATTGTAGTGTCACCTATAAAAACAGTAAAATCGTAGGTTTCAGAAAAACAAAGTAGAAAAAATTAACAGCCATTTTTCTTCGTTTTATGCTTATGTTTTTTGTAACCTGTAAAAAAGAGATACAATAGAAAAAATCGTTGTTTCGTGCTCCCTTTCTGTCTGGCCTGTCAGCAAACTATATAAGGACGAGTTTTCACTAGCTAATATTTTCTATTGGTTTTATGGTTTGAAAGGAGATTTAGTTAATAAGGTGGTTTTCCTCTAAAATTTAAGACTTGGTCGAATAAAGCAATAGGGGGGGGGGGGGGGGTATAGCAGATTTTTTCGAAGTTTGTGCTATTTCATCTCTAGAAATTAAACAAAAAAGAAAAAATTGGCATTTAAGCCAAACCTTAACTACAAATCTGTAATTGGTTAACATACCATCTGTCTCCAGGGATTTCGTAAAAAACTTTGCAAATGAGTTTTTTTTAACATATTACCAGAGCTTGTGTGCGTGGCAAACAAAGATGTCGCTGGTGTCTAAAAAATGGATTCTTTCCAGTGCTAAGGATTTGGTACGTTACCGGACTATTTAGTATGACTTTGAGCGTATCAAGATACGATTTTTCCGGTTATAATCCGTATTGAACAGTTATTTAATTAAATGGCACTTGTGCTAATTAAGGGGGGCAGGAATGGGCACCCCCCCATACATTGGGAAACACCTTTTTTGGGGTATTTTCATTGAAAAATGGTTTTCTTTTGATATTTTTTTTTGAAACATAGAAAAAACGATAAATTTGGCCCCGTAGATATTGAAATATGTATTTTGCCTATCCCCTCCCTAAATTTTCCTGAATTGACGCCACAGTAAACGGGTAACGTGCTCTTGGTTTTCCCCGACAACAGTTTTCAAGTTTGAAACTAAATATAATTCCAGGTATGTGTTAATTACAAGGAGAATATAGTTTTCTGCTACTCTTTGAATCGGAATCGACTGATCAAATCTTGAGAAAACTGATACTTCAAAAAACTGACTCGCTTAATAATTCCCTTGACCCATTTTATGGCATAGAGCCTTGATGGAACTACAGGCAAAAATTGTTCATGGTTCAGTTTTATGCTCCAATTCTTTCTATTTTACGTGCCAATAAAAGTAAATATAGAAAAGAATTCAATAATGACTTTGATAAAATAATTTTGCCCCTCGCCCTTAGGAAAAAGAAGACTTCACTTAACTGTCTTAATAAAAACTTCACTTTTTACTTGTCTTCTTTTTCAAAGACCTACACAATGGTATTTGTCCCCCTTTTGTCCTCGGGCCTGCATAAAGCTAGGACATTCTTATTCTATTTAAGATATCATGACATATTAGTGCGTTATTGTAATTTGATTATTCAGTATCATCACAGCCATTTGTTGCAATACGAATCGCATTGATAGCAGTCATAATTTATCATGTCCCAATAACACATATTTATGCTCCTATAGTCTTTTTGATCACCTGTCAAAACAAAGTGACATTTCATGATTCGAATATGCTCATCTAAACGTTTGAAAAAAATCACTCTCTTTCACTAAAATTATTCTAAACAGAATACTTGATTAGAAATTACGTTGACGACAATCAAAATATTTATTTTCAAGGTATAACATATTCTTAAGAAAGGTAAGGAGCATGCACGGTAAAGGTATTTTTATAGTCTTAATTTTTGTTAGCTTTACTATTTATAAACTTTGGGCCGTTGGATATATCAGGAAAGCCCGCCCCACAATCAAAACGAGCTAAAAACTATCCAAAATCGAATTCCATCTACGTCCCTTGGTACCTTGATATTAACTGGCTTCGTTTTGTTTTGTGCCCAATAAAATACTAGGCGTACAAAAAATATTTATTGAAACTCAAAATAATCGAATGCGTTTTTGAGCTATCCCCTAACCGTCGTAAATTAAGAAAATATGTTCTTGAATCTTTAACCGGAGTTTGATCCCAGGCCTTTATTTTTAACTACTTGGAAAAAGAAAACATAGAAAAGATAACACAGGCTTATTCCGTTTAAAATGCAAGTTTTTTGTGTGCAGCTTTTCGTTGAGAGTGAACGAACTGCATTCTCCGCACGCGTGATTTGGCTAAAATTTTACACATTTGGATTATATGTTATAATTTTATGTTCTAACATGGATACAACTGGCCTAATTTTAAGAAAACTTCTTATTTTTGTAGTTACGAAATCTTTATTAGATGGTCTTAATAGAAAAAATCTGTTTTTGCGTATGATAGTATGTGGATTATATGTTATAATCATATGTTGTAACATGGATACAACTGCCTAATTTTAAGAAAATTTCTTATTTTCGTAGCTACGAAATGTTTATTAGAAGGTCTTAATGGAAAATAAAAGCTGTTTTTGCTTATGATAGTTAACTTTTTGAAGTGAAAATGTATCTTGAATTTCTCTCATGAAAATGTTCTTCTAAAATTCCCCGAGGTTCAAAATACATGAAAGTACGGTATGACCAAACCCTTGGTGGTCGTACCGTGTAGAAAATCGACAATTAAATTATTAGTTCTTTAAGATGTATTTGAAAAAAGTTGAAAAATTCTAAACGTAAAAGTCGTATCTAATAAACTGTAAGTTTTGGCAATTACAATTTTACCGATTGCATATGCTGCTCTGATTTACCTAGTTATTATCACTATATTTTTTGTTTTTATTGTTAGTTTGTATTAGTTATTCAAGGTCAGTTTACTAGTTATGTAATTCACATTAAAAATAATTTCTTTTCTTAAATAGTCAAACCGTTCCCGCTAATGAAGGACCCTTGTCCATAGCAACCGAACCTCCAAATAACAGAGTTTTGAAAACCTTATGTACAAATTAATGTCTTTTCTATGCTGGTCTAAAATATGTAGAATTCAAGCATAAATGTAACCTCTCAACTAATTAGTGTAAGGGAAATTGCATCATTTTAGGAAAATACGGATAAGACGTAGAAAAGAGGTGTGTTCTTGATTAAGATATCACCATCGAGTTTAATGTAAACTTCAATGAAGGTTTCCCTCTCTTTTTTAATAACCATTTGAGTGGCTCCATCTACTTCACCGACTTAGTTATGCGCACCTAATTTGATTATTATTTTAAATAATTTTTGTGTTTGAAAGTAAAGACCATTGAAAAGTAAAAACCTAATTTGAAAAAAAGTTAAAAACCTGTTATTATTATTATTTTATATGATTTACTTGCAGCTCATTTTATTAGCCGAATGAACTTAAACTGAAATAATTTGAAACTAATTTACGTCAGGGACATCTACCTATTTTTATGAACGTAAAGAGGATTTATTGGATTTAGCTGTATGGGTAATGCAGATTTAGTTCTTACGCAGCTGTATTTATTATGCTTTTTTTTTTACTTTAATCTGTGTACATCAACAAGCTAAGGTAATTTCTTAAACCACATTGGTTTGCCATAAAAGAAAGAAAGAAAACAATCAAAATTGGATTTTTAAAGGCCAAACGAAAATACTGAAGAAACACACAAAGCGACAATTTTGAGAGAACAGCCGCCTCTCTTCTTCAGTGCAAACAAAATAATGAAATTACGGAAAATGCCGAAGAAAAAACAAAAAACAAACGCGGAAAGTCTACAAAACCAATTAAAAAGCTATGAAAAAATACCAAAAATTTAAAGATAAATGAAATTCAATAAAAGACCAAAAATTATAAGAATTAAAATCAAATACCTAACAACCATAAGGTGAGTCATTCGCCAATATCTGAAAAATTCTGGACTGCCATCGGCAGACACTAATGATTTTTTTTTGGATTTTGTGCAAATCGCGAATATTGGCGAATAATTTTTATTGAATTTTGTTTATCTTTTAATTTTTTTGGCTGTTTTTTTCATTGGTTTTGTTGACTTTCCGCGTTTGTTTTTTTTTTTCTTCTGCATTTTCCTTGATTATATTATTTTGTTCATGTTGAAGAAGAGAGGCGGTTGTTTTCTCGAAATGTTCGCTTTGTGTGTTTCTTCAGTGCTTTGTTTGGCCTTTAAAAACCCCATGTTTGGTCGTTTTCTTTCTTTCTATCACAGTTTATAGACAGTAAGCTTATCGCAGATCATTTCTGGTCTTTGTTCTCGGTGCGAACAAAAAGCTCCTCCCACTTATTTCTGCATTAGCGGGTTAGTCTGTTTTCGTCAATCACTGAGAAATGGTTACCAAGTGCATTATTCGTAATAGCGGGTTTCCACTTGTTTCTGATTAGATCACAGTCTGACTTGTCTACCCATGAAAAGATCTGAGTTCGCTTATGTTTATATCTGCAAAAACGTTCTCCGGAGCACTCGCACCCCGGTCCGGGTTTTTATAATGGGTGAGATAGAGAATGATCATACTAAGTAATTCTATAAACTGTGCTTTCTATTAACAAGCTGTATTAATAGCCTTTTAGCAGTATCAATACAAGCAATGAGACATTTTCTTCGAGGAATTTTTGATAAATTTAGAAGCAGTAGTATAGATCTCAAAGAATAGACTAATACTCATCCTATTACTACTGTCTTATTTAGGTCACCTTGGTCCTATTTCGCCAGAGGAGAATCCAAATAGCCTAATACAAAGTAAGGACATTGAGGAGTTTTTCGAGGTTCAAAAAGAGGCAGAACCTGGATTAACAAAGGAGGTTGAAGAGGAAAATTTAGTAAGATTTTGTTGTAATTATATTTTCACTAAAAAGGTAACAATTTATTTTACGAAAAGGGTGCTCCCATTTCCACTCCAAGTAACTCTTACCTTATCACAACTCTAAAACTAAATAACTGATACCGAAGAAAGAGCTAAAACCCTAATTATGCTATTTAGAGGTGTTTAAACTTCAAGACGTCCAAAGCAAAACTTGGCAAGCTATGCATTTGTTGATACTTCCACGTAACTCGGAAAAAGTTATATTTGACCTAATTCTCCTATTCAATGGAGCTGACTTCAAGATGTCCCACTCAACACGTGGTAGAGTATGTATTTGTTGATACTTCTATGAGATTTGAGGTTAAGGGGAAATGGGCTAAAAAATTTGAAAAAAGCCACAGCTAGAAGCTACCAATAAGAGCCTTTGTTTAATTTTGTCTACGATTTTTCTACTTTTAAACAAAAACTAGTTGGAGCTAAAACCCTTGGAATGACGAGTTAAGTCTGTATCAGTTCTCCTATTCAGTTGAGTTGAATTCAAGCCGTCTTAACTAACACGTGACAGAGTACTGTTTTTTTTCTCTTTTTATGCCGATCTGTCGACAGGCTCAGACATAATCGTTTTGTTCAGTTGTGCTGAGCATACAATTATGCTCAGGCATAATTGCATAATATCTATTGAATATCCTCGTATTGAGCATTTCATATCATGGAAAACATTGAGACACTGTGATTAATGTCCAATTGTCTGGTAACTAAATCATTGTAGATTCTACGATTATAAAGGTTGCAGATACATTTTTTTTTAAGTTTATAATATGTTTATCAGTAAATTCATATGAATAATCTGTCTTAAGAAGTTGTAAATAAAAGTGAAAAGTATATAAGTGATCAAAGTATTTATGTGGATCAAAATGCAATGTTTTCTTTGATACAGCCGCGTTGACAACCCTGTACTAGTGGTACTTAAAGCAACGAAGTGTAAACTGAATAATAAAGGCAACCAAAGTTTCTATTTTTTTTGTAGACTCGAAGGTTCTTAAAGCAAAAGACAAAAGTCTCATCTTCTTTATTGTGTGGAAAGCAACAATATAATTTAAGAGATTTCCTCTTTAAGTTGTTAGTTTTTGATATTATCTGATAATCGATCTCCGTACTCGTCCAAGAAAAAATAATTCGAATTGTTTGTACAAGAATTGCGAAAAATACCCATGGACTTTTTCAGCTGGTAGACGGTTTTTATTTTTTATTTTCAAAAAGAAGAAAAACAAAAAAGAGCTGATTGACCTATGCTGCTTCGTAAAATCAAGTCTCTTTTTGTTTTGTCCATATAGAAAGTGATTCAATCTATGTGAACTGCACCCCCCCTCCCCCCCCCCCAAAAAAAAAATATGATAAAATTACCTTTAAAGTTTATGTTCCCCGTGCAAGTTATTTTTTTTTAGTATTATTGTGGTTTTACTTTTTCACCGTAAGAAAAGTATTTTGTTATCATTCAATAGCAGAAATTCAGCTTTATCCATCTGCCGAATTATTATTTTTTTAAATTATCTTTACGTTTTTAAAATTCGAAAAATCCGGCAAAAATTGGCTGAAAATCGTCGAAAAAAGGAAAATATCCTATTTTCTAAGCAGGTTTAGATCACTCTCGAAAACTCTACGTAGTATTACAGTTTACAAAACTTGATGATAGCTGATACATCATTATTCTTCAAATTTTATCAAATATCAAGCGAATCAAAATAAATGTCTATATTAACATTTTATTTTGTATGGACTACGTGACTCTTTATGAATGAATACACCATCTTGTGGCATTACTGCCTCTGAAGCTTAGAACCTCAATATATAGGTTTTTAATAATTCTAAATTGGATGGCTATCTCAGAATTTTCATGTTCTGTGCCACTCAGTCTTGTGCCACAAAATGGCAGAAAACGTCCCTTTTTTGTGGCAAAATCGTTTCGGCTGCTTAAAAAATTAATAGAACTTTTAATTTTCGTCCCAATGAGTCCCCGGTTTTCTGGGACCATTGGTTCGATACGGTTACCCCCACGAAGAAGAAAAAAAAAATAAAATAAACATGCGTCCTTGATGTTTCTTCTGAAAAAAAGAAGAAAAAAACAAAACAAAAAAACAGAATAATACTTTTTTGTAGATAAGAGCTTGAAACCTTTACAATAAGTTTCTCTGATATGCTGAATCAGATAATGATGTGACTTTTATCAAGATCACTTGCCTTTTAGGGATATTTTCTCTTTTTGAAAATCAGACAAATTTTCTCAGGCTCGTAGCTTTTGATGGGTAACTTTAAACTCGACGAATTTATACATTTAAAATCAGCCAAAAAGGCCGATTTCTTTCATGTATTAATTGTTATTAAAACCTCATTTTTAGAGCTTCAGTTTCTATTAGCCCGTGTTGCTCCTTATTTACAGTTTATTACCTCGAACTATTTGATATTTCTTTTTTCAAATAGCCCGTTCGGTTGTTCTATTGAGGCCTGTTAGTTTTATTCGCTGTTTAAAACTTCGCAGTTTTATTCTGTGTTGTCTTCCCACTCTTCTTGTGCTGCTGTGCATTTCGAAACAAAAGTATATAAAGAAACTCATTTTTATGTAATCAGAACTTGGAATTCACCATCATACCTATTTTTAGATACAGTGTTCAATTCATTCCTTTAATTTGACCTCTTGACCGGATATATTATACTCTAAACTATTACTAATACCAAATAATCACAGCACAAAGCCGGCCGAGGCCAACAAAACTGCGCATCTTCCTCCTTTACCACACCCTATTCAGAGCTTCTCCATCCCATGACATTTTCAGTTCTCATATATGTTTACTTATAGCCTCCTGTCCAAGGACGTCCCGTGTTTTTTTTTTTTTTTTTTTTTTTTTAAGCACATTTTTACGGGCCATCGCCCGTAATTGCTTTTCATCGTTCGTCCATAAAACAAATTTCAACTATGTTGACTTTTCTTTATTATAGACCTAGTTTAGTTTATGTGTGGCTCGAGTATAGTTGTAAAACATTGTTTCAACCCACTGTCCAGGTCCTAAACAGTGGGACCAAACCGCATTCATTGTTAGATTCTTGTTGTGCTACCTACGCCAATATAATTAATGGAAATTTTCTCTTTTCAGCTGGAAGAACTATAGAAGTGGATTCCTTTTCAAAGTCAGTGATTTTTTTCCCTGTCATTTATTATTATAACTCAACTTTGAAATATATTTGTTAAATAATATATCCATACTGAATCAAATTGCAGAATTTCTTGGAACAAACAGTAATAGGAATAAACTTCTTATTTGAAAAGGCAGGCCATTACATAGAGCGATACACTGCAACGAAAAGAAAAACTCCAATGACTACTTCAAGATTAATAATCAAAATACATAATTAATAACTGAATAACAATAGTATCGCTTGAAACTAAAAAAAAAAAAAATTACCAAGAGTTAGATGCTAGTTTTATGATGTAAAAAGTTTTGTATGGCAACTAGGACACCGAATTAAATGCATGTTATCACACAAATGAAGCCTCAGTACTGTTACAAGTCTGTGTATGAATATACACCAGCACTGAACTCTAAATGTCGCTTAGAGAAGGAACTAAAAAAATATTAAAGGTAAGCGAAGAAGAGAGGAAAAAAGGCAGAAGGAACAGAGGAATATGCATTTCAATTTGCTGTGGAATATATAGATGCTATATATTATTACACTGTTGTCACTAGTACAGATCCAGTCTTATTATTATCAATTTTTGTCGGTCGCTTATTACCATTATGAGAGTCATCACTCGTAGGACTTGTGTCGTTGGTTGTTTCACTTGTACGGGATTCCACTTGCTGTCCTGATACAAACACAAACGACCCTAAACGGGATAGCACATTTATCCCTTTTGTTTTATCTGACTCGACAGGTGATTCGTCTGAGAAACACGCTTCTACTAGTTGAGGAGTTTCTGGTGATTTCGTGTCAGAACTCGATGGTGATGGTTCAGGTACTGATTTTTTTGATTTTCCGAAACGTGGGAATTTCAAGGCAAGTCGAACGCCAAGAGTTTTTTTCTCTTCAAGAGGTTCAGAAGTTACAAGCGGAAGCTTTTCAAAGGTTGTGGAGTGGGCTAATGTTTTTGGCCGCGTATCTTGTTTGTGATGGCCATCCACTTTGTCTTTGCCGATCCATTTTCTTGTATCACTCTCCTCTTTTTTCTGTTTTCCACGACTTTCCTCAACCTGTCTCCAAAGGTTGGCAATTTTACTGCTCACTTGCTTTTTTGGAGGCGTAATTTTCTTCTCGGTATCCGTAGATCCGTTCTCATTTTCAAAAGGTACCTTTAGTTTTTTCACTTGAGATAGTTTTTCGTTTTTAATGGGTTGAACAGTTTCATTTCTGGCTTTGGGTTTAGGGGGTACCTTAGGAGGAACTTTTTGACATCCACTTGTAGCTCACTGGGACCTTCTTTCGTAAATGTTCCTTCTTTCTTTAATTTCTGAGGCTCTCCAACGGCTTTCTTCATTGAAGAATCCGAAGAGATACTTGTCTTTGACCCACTGCTAGAGGAATCTAACTTTTGACTCAAGTTTTTAGAAGGCGTACTCTTTTCTTCTGTCTGTCTAGGGCTATTTGATTGTGCTGGTTGTTTGGAGGTAATTTTCTTTCCTGGGCTGTCGATAGTCCTAGGTGGTTGAAGTTTTTGAAGACTATTAGCTTGTCGGAGAGCAATAGTTCTGTTAGTTCTTACACATGCAAGAGGAGAAGGTCCACGTTGACTTGCGTCGCTATGAACGGAACTCGCAGGTGACGCACTTCGCCCCCGTCGTGCAGCTAAAGGCGAACCCCGCTTGATTAATCTACCAGGAAGACTTGGGTTTGACTGAGGTCTTGTATGGTGTATTGCTGTTATACGATGCGTAGATGTAACTTTCTTACGTCCACGGATCCCTAAAAAATAATTACGACTGAAAAATATAAGCAATTTCCTCATCTGTTACTGTGTAAAGTGCTTGTTAATTTACCTCAAAAAGTAAGATATCAAGAATGTTGATGAGAAAAAATATTAAGGAAGTGGAAAATTTCCCTTGTTATAGTATGCACTGAGTATAGTATATGCGCTCAGCCAAACTGGGGGAGGAGGCAGAGTAGGACTTCCCTATCCGATATAAAAAAAACACCATCGAAAATTTACACTTTTATTTATTTAAAAACAACAAGCTGTACACAATAGAGCTCCTCAAGTATCCCTGACCCCGAGTCAAAATCTAGATTACGGATCAGCTTATACTGTAACGTGTCGATAAACCATCAACATTGTGACATATAAAGGAATTATCGTTAAAATAAATTTAACAGAATTTTTCGAAGGAAAACAAGTTCTGATTATACTAGGTTACAAGGTGATTTGATTAAGATTATTTTCCTTAGCTGGTTTAAAAAAATGTAGGGTATCCTCGTCTTCATCCATCAGTATAATAATTTTTATTTTTTTTTTTAATTTTTATAGTTTTCCAGAGAAATTGCATACGGATTGTTTTGGGTACCCGACTGACTGACTATATCTCAAACAAGAATCTGTGCGAAAAATGTGGGTAAATCCCGCTTTCTAGGGCTTAATGAGAGAAAGGTTGAGATGGCTAGGGCACTTTCTGCGGATGAAGGATGATAGATTGCCCCAAATTCGTTCTTGTCGGGCAACCGTCTAGGGCTAAACGAAAAGCAGGTCGTCCCCGATTGGGGGGGGGGAAGGATGTCGTAAGGAAAGATTTAAGGGAAATGGGAACTTCTTGGGAGTGCGTAAAGACATAGGCTTTGAACAGATTGGTATGGAGGAGGAGCGTAAGTAGCTGTTGGCCTCAGACGTCTTTGTGCCGTAGTGAATTGTTATTATTAGTAGTAGTAATTATAACAATACAAACCTCAAAAATGAGTTATAGGTGCAAGTGTTTCATATATGGTAAATTTCCCTAAAGATTAAATGAGTTCAAATAAAAATATATAGACTATTGTAGGACTAGCAGCAGTAGTATGAATTCTGTGATTTTCCAGATTTAAAGCAAACATTATTTCTTACACTAACTTGCTATGTATAAGTGTAATTTTTAACGACTTCTTTAACGTATATAAGTAATGGAAGTCACAAGTTCACTCTTACGAATCAAAATTTGGGATAAAATTCTTCGAAGTTTATAGTATATATGCACAAGGTGCTAGGGACGGCACTTTATACCAAAATGTCATTGGGTAGATTCGTCAGAAAAACAATTCTTCATTTAATAGAAAGATAAAAATCGATTCAAAATTTGATAGATCCACTTTTATCTTGGCTTTCGTAACTTCCCGGTTCAATCTAATCAATGAGCATTGCCTTGCTATCTATGAAAAAAAAAGGCAAACACCTACCTCGAATGCTTTACCTTAACACTGCTTTATAAAATCTAGAGGTTACAATACTATTTATTAGTCCCTCGCCACTTTACTCGTAGCACATCTAAAATTTCAGCGAAACTTTTCCCTTTTAAAAGGAAATTTCGGTAGAATTCATTCCCAATATTTTACTGTAAATGTACATAGTTAGCAAATAGGCGATATCAACCTTTTTTTATTACTGTTTCTTCACTAAATGTATACTTTTCTTAAGACCGAACTTCTAATTAATAGCATCACATCTTAGTATTCTATGTACCCCCTCCCTTCAAACATGCAAGAATAGGGCAGCCACATACCAGGCTAGGACTTGGCAGCAGTTACCACAGCAGTGGGCCTCAAGAAGCAGCACATCTACGGTAATTCAAAAGGTAGTTACGTTTCTGTTAAACTGAAATTTATACACCACCTCCTTAAAATGTAGCTGGATTAATTGGTCCAATACTTTCATCATATTTAGAATTTTGTTCAAACAATTAGTTATTATTAACAGTTAAAAAATCTGTAAGTCAAATTGCAAGTTTGCTGGTCTCTTGTAGAACTTGTAATTAACCTCTAATCTTCGTCGAGATTCAAAGTTCCGATTTAACACTAAGAAAAAGCAAACACAAATATTCAAACAGAGCCAACAGGGAGCTACGCTCAAACGAAGGTTATCCATTATCAAAAACTTATCAACTGTCCACAAAAAACACAAGGGAAAAGAACCAGCCTGAAGACCTGTGAATTTAGGGCAGGAGAGGAACAAAAGATGCTACCCCGCCGTGGCAAATTCCCAATACTATACTACAGAAAACATGAAAAATATAAGATGACCCCGTCATCAATGATGTCTACTGCGTTTTGTTATTTTTCCTTTAACAGAAAGGGGGAATCCCTATTTTTAATTTAGTGATTGGTTGAAGCTCATTTGCTATAAAAGTGATTCGAAATCTCATTGAAAATCTAGATGGCTCTTTCACAATTGACAACAGGGCGTCTATGCATTCTAAAAGGAGCCGACGAAGAAGCAGATAGGTGGGAAGGGGCGACAATAATATATGGTTTGACTGGAGACTGAATATCATAATGCCAAAGTGATACCTGTGAATCTTTAAATTGACTAAGGCTTAATACATTTAGAAGTAAAAAGAGAATCTCTGTTTCTGAGGGACTTAGTCGTGTGTGACGATGAAGAAAAAGTCTGTGAATTCTCATAGCTTTATTTTGTATTATCGAGAGAGCCTTAAAAACAATTAAATAAAAAAAACAAGTTTTTTAAACTGAAAGTAAGGAGCGACATTAAAACTTAAAACGAACAGAAATTATTCCGTATATGAAAGGGGCTGTCCCCTCCTCAATGCCTCGCTCTTTACGCTAAAGTTTTTTATTTTTTTAAAAATAAAATTGTGAGACAGAGTCAAACTTTAGCGTAAAGAGCGAGGTTAAATTCACAAGACCGAGGTTTTTAATTCACAAACCCCTGAATCACAAAGGCCGCTTAATTAGAATAGATAGCTCTTTTGAAAGCGCTAAAAAAAAACTGTAGCGTAAAGAGCGAGGTATTGACTTGGGGAAGAACCCCCTCATATACGTAATAATTTCTGTTCGTTTTAAGTTCTAATGTTGCTTCTTACTTTCAGTTGAAAAAACTTATCTTTTTTTTTTAATTTAATTTCTGATCGTTTTTGGGATCCCCAAAGAAACATCCTCCACGGAAAGATTCTCCCTAGTAACCTCCTCCTCCAGCCCCCCCCCCAACAGAAAAAAATCCTTCCTGAAAATGTCTGTATACTTCCCAATAACCAATACAATATGTAAGCAATGGGCAAAGTTCATAACTTGCAGCCCTTCCCCTGGGAACTGTGGGGGATTAAGTCATCCTAAAAGACATATTTATTAGATTTTCGACTATGCTGAACAAAATGGCTATCTCAAAATTTTAATTGGGTTACTTTGAGAAAAAAATGAGCGTGGGAGGGGGCCTAGTTGCCCTCCATTTTTTGGGTCACTTAAAAAGGGCACTAGAACTTTTAATTTCCGTTCCAATAAGCCCTCCTACGATATTCTAGGACCACTGGGTCGATACGATCACCCCTGGGAAAAAAAAAACAAACAAACAAACAAATAAACACGCATCCGTGATCTTTCTTCTGGCAAAAAATGGAAAATTCCACATTTTTGTAGATAGTAGCTTGAAACCTCTACAGTAGGGTTCTCTGATACGCTGAACATGGTGTGATTTTCATTAAGGTTCTATAACTTTTAGGGGGTCTTTCCCCCTTTTTTCGAAAATCAGCCAAATTTGCTCAGGCGCCTAACTTTTGATGGGTAAGATTAAACTTGATGAAACTTATATATTTGAAATCAAAATTAAAATTTGATTCTTTTGATGTATCTATTGGTATCAAAATTCCGTTTTTTAGAGTTTCGGTTACCATTGAGCCGGGTCGCTCCTTACTTACAGTTCGTTACCACGAACTGTTTGATAGAGAATGTATTAGGCAATTAATAGGACAATGCTTTAGCTATGATTCTACCAATCAATCATAAAAAATGTCAATAATTGAAAAAAGAAAGGAATATTTTGTCCGGGGTAAATAATCTAAATTTTGGGCTACTTTTATCCGCAGATGATCAGAAACAAAATCTCTTCAAAATTTCCCAAATATATACCTGTCTTTACCCATATGACGCTAATTTTAAATTACTACTGCCGGCCAGTCTACATAGTTTAAGCAGAAATACTAATAAGATAACTAAGTAGCAGCTTTAGTTTATACCTTTGCGGAACAAATAAAAGTTCAAATAGGGATAAGTCCTTTTATTAGATAGTGGAAACAGATAGAAAAAGCTCTGAATGTTTCGACTACATACAACAGTGATCATCATTGCCTTTTTACCCAATAGATAACTGAGATTAAAAAAAAGGATGGTTGCACAACTATAAAAGAATAACAACCAAAATACGATTAGTAGCTAACATACCTTTTAATTCTTGATTGCTCGATTCTTCCCCCTCTTTAACTATCCTAGGGCCTTTAACCTCTTCTTCATCTAGTTCTGGTTCAGATTCCCCTGTGTCGTCTTCACAGCGATATGTTTCCGCCTTGCTGACTTTACGAGATCCAACATTAGAAACAGAATCATTTGAAACAAGACTAAGCGTTTCATGATCAAGAAGCTCCTCGCTGACGTCACTGCCGCCAAGACGCTTAATTATCAAGTTCGCGTCCTTTTGTATTGTTTCTAATTCAGCTTGTGTTACTTTGAATACCTCATTCTCCAGTTCTGCTGCCTCTCTACAAACCAACATCACATCAGACAATTCTCAATTATTAAAATATGGTAAACTTTTATTCTATAAGTAGACTGTTAAGAAACAAAAAAACGTAGAGGTAATATAAATCCAAAAATATACAAGTAACATAGTAATAAGCAGTCAAATACTTTTGGTTATTATTTTTGTAAATTCTTATGGCTGTTCAAATATGTTTTCTTATATTTCAATACACATTAGTTGAAAATAATTCACGAAATTAAAAATAAACTCCTATTTCTAAAACTGGTTTCTTCATCTAATGCAATTCTTAGCTTAAAGTATGGATTTTTTTTTAAATAGGTGAATAGTACCCTCAAAAACAAGAAAATATAAAAAAAAGTAAGTAACATAGTGCCAGGTGGTCAATTAGTTTCTAGTTTGTTATTTTGTATTCAAACGCCCTTGCGGCTAATCAAAATTAAAGGCAACTAACATCACTACATTCCTTTAAAGTCCTTTTTTTACGGCTTTTTCGTTACATATCTATCGAATTCACCCCTCGCCTCGAATTAAGCTTCTGCGTATATAACCGTTCGTAATTACCAACAATAATTCGTCGCAACGAATAAAACGCTTGCACGTTAGGCATTGCCTTTTGGGATGGAGGGAAGGGTGAAAAAAAGACTAATTATATGACAATGGAAGAAAAAAGAAAAAATCGTAAAAACTTTCGAGATTCTTGGGGGAGGCTTGGATCCAAAGCCTCTTCCCCCTCCCGCGTATGTGCCCGTTAGAAGATTAACAAGTGTAACCTTGAAAAAGTAAAGCGTTTAAAAATCTTTTTTCAGCTTAGATGCACACATAAAATATACTTCTTTAATTTAAACACATAGAAAAAATTAAAAGGTTGTTCCGTGTCATGAAATATACCTTTTCATTTATGTCGGTGTTTAACTCTGTACATGGTTTCGTCCTTAAATGTTTCTTCCATGAAGTCCTAAAAAACTTAATTTCCTTTCATCTAACCAATTTTTTTTTTATTATCATTTTCCGCATTCATTGTTTCATTGTTCTCACAAGCTTTCGGTCCACGGCTGATTAATTTTTTTTAGTCTTATTTATAGTAAATTATTGTACTGCTTTCTGTTTAGCACAAGTTTACCACCAGTTCCCTTTTTATTATGTCTAAATATGCCAAAACCACATCTGAATGCGATTGTTACGATGAAGAAGAAAAGCTTACAAATTTATAATGTGCTCGGATTTAAATCGGTAAATTGTATGGGAGACGGTTTTAAAATTTCACATTTTCATAAGTGTATGTATGTCTCATCCTTACAGGGGAAAAGGGACATCAGAGCGCTTTCTTTAAGCGTCTAACTTCCATTGTAGTTGAGGGGGTTTCAGAACAATCTCAGCCCCCCCCCCTGTTTGCATATATGACATTTTATAAAATAAAAATGCGTTTTATTTCTATCTCTCTACCTTGAATTTCTTTATAACTTCTCAAGATGGAAATAGCAAAATTGAGCGTTGTCCCACAAACATCTTCTAAAATATTCATTGACAGATTATTACGCTACTTATAAGTTGCTTTTTTAATACTTTGATGATGTAAATATTAGACCAAGAAAGACAATGGCGTAATTTCAGTTGTTTGAACTGAACCACATTTTCGCAAATACTTATGGCGAAAAACGAACAAGTATGAAAAAATACCAGTGACCTTAGATGTTAGGCTACCAAATTAGAATTTTTTTAGTGTAAATTATGGAAACTAGCTTCATCTGACATCGGTGGCATGAAAATCGGTGACATCGGAGACATGAAACTTTGCTTAATTTTCTCAATTGAAAACTAGTTATACAAAAAGACTAAGTATTCTTATATTTAATTTTCTTTACTTTTATTTATTTTCCTTTAATAAAGTTATCCCATATACATACAGTTGTCAAGATGCTGTAAAGAAAAGAAAGAAAGAGGGGCACTAGTATGATCAACCCCCTACCGCTCACGTGGTTCATTCATTGACTCATTATAGGACCGGTTTTTTTCGTTAGTTTCTTTCAGCTTAGCCTGAGACAAGACAAAAAGAAGTGGCAGAATAGATGGAAAATATATCATTTGGGCTATGTATTTGCACATTAGGGGTGGGGGGTGGTGCTAAAGTATTTGGACAGTATGAAGTAAGAAAACGATTCTTACTACATAATATGGAGAATAATTGTACCTAGCATATTAGGCAAGCAGATCCGGCATACTCTACCCCCCCTCCCTAGAATGCAAATATATAGCCCAAATTTGTTTCTAAAGTAGGCTATTATATTTTATCTGACTTTGGTATATATCATTAGGATTGAGTGTCAAGGAAAAATATTAGAAGAACATTACGTAGGGCGTATATCATACAAGCACCGAAAGAGGAAGTACTCACCCATTAGTTTCATTGAGTACTGGGGTTTCAGTTAGGTCTGATGCCGAAATAGTTCGTGTTCTAAATCTTTCTTTGTTTTCAGTTCTTTTTTCTCTGGGGCTTCTTTTCTTCTCTGTATCCTCTCCTTTAGCTGGTTTCAAGTCTTCTGGTGTAACTGTATACGTCTGATATCGATCCTTATCTGATTTGCGGCGTTCTTTGGGAGTACTTTTATCAGATGATACATCACCTGTAGTATCAACAGACAATCCCTGAATCTGTGCAGTTAAGCCTGATATCGTAAGAAGCACGAGTTCGGGACTTGTTTGCTGAGATTTTTCAACAACTTCCTTCTCCATTTTGACGAGCTCTTCCAACAAAGCCTCTTGTTTTTCTTGCTCGAAGACCATGTCAGCATTCAAGCTCGACTTCATACTTGAATTCCCATTTTTACTTGCAAACATCCCTGAGCTAATGCTTCCTGATGTGGAGATGAGTAAACTGGCACCCATCGGATCTTGGTCAGCTAAGAGTGACGGCGGTTTGATACTGTCTATATTAGAGTGGCAACTAGTTGAAAGACTATCTTGGGACATGCATTTAACGCTTAGTTTTGATCCATCTACATCAATGCTAGAGCCGATTGCTTGCTTTAAGAGGTTGCTTCCTTTATTAATTCGATAAGCTCTTGAATCATTCTGACGATTTAAACTCGATTGTCTTTTCAAATCTGTTTCTTTACTGTCTGGCCAGTCATCGATCATCATGCTGGCTGTGAGGGAAGAGATTCCTTCCAGCGCCAGTTCATAATTACTTGAGCTTATCATACCTTTTTGTAACTGATCTTCAACAGTTTGAGCTTCTTTGAGCAAAGTTGATTCTGTCATATTATCGGGGAAGACAAACCCTTCATTTCCGAATGGATTAACAATATTAGTCACTTCACTTGATAATGGGGCATCCATATGTGTGGCCGTCTCAAGTGATTCAGTTGTATCTTCATCTTTTTCATCAATTATCTTACTTTCCTTGCAGCTGTTACCAACACCAGAATCATATTCAACACTTAACGGGCAAGTGACAAATCAGCATTTAATTCTTGGCTTTCGCTCGAAACGATATCTTTTTTAGATGATTCTAAATTCGCGTCATGTTGCAAATCCATTTCTTGATCAGACGTCAATTTATGTTTCCCAATAACGGATGGAGTATTTGTTTCCGAAGGGCTTTCTCCTTTACCGTAGCTTTCAGCATTTCTTGACGACAGAGAATCTTCTGAATTAACACCGATTTGATTAATTGCATTTTCTTCTTTAGCAGAAAAGTCTGCCGTCTTCTTCTTATCGTCAACTTGGTTGAATATTGGGCTATTCCCTTTCGAGTTTTCCTTGCCATCACCCTGTCTTCTTTCTAAGCCACCAATTGGAGCTGGTTGATATTTAGAATTTAGTTTTAACTGCGGTTTAGCTTTCGACTTCGATTCTGAAGTAGAAGCCCTTGAACCATTTTTTGTTAATCCTCGGGAAATGCAGCT
This sequence comes from Artemia sinica, assembly GCA_027921565.1. Lineage (NCBI taxonomy): Eukaryota > Metazoa > Arthropoda > Branchiopoda > Anostraca > Artemiidae > Artemia > Artemia sinica. The sequence continues at coordinate 24,694,874 of CM051265.1, read as the reverse complement.
TTGAAGAAGTTCTTCATCTTTCCCATCGTCAGAATCAATGCTCAAGGAGCTTAGAGAGCTGTTCCTTGAAAAAGCTTACCTGAAAATAACGGAAGAAAATCACCGATTTCTGAAAACACAAGCAACATGTGAGGCAGGGTAGAAAAAGAGGAGGACTAGATTTGAAATTAATTACTCATTTAAGTCCCAAATTTTGGATTTAACGATTTTTCTTTTCAATTCAAGGTTTCTGCATACGTTACTGTCTTTTATCATACTTTAGATGCTACACATAGTCTGAATTATTCAAATCTTACAATAAATTTTCAACAATATTACTCAGTCATAAACAAAACTTGTTCTTTTATAATAAAACTCAACTCTTTATCGAAGCTTATGTTTGTGTTACCTTATATTGTTCAGGCCCAGCTATAGCTTTTCATTTTAATCATAGGCAGCGCAATCGAGCTGCCTAAGTAAAGAACGATGTTGGCACAATGCATTATTTTTTTTATTTATTTTTCTTTTTCCATAACAGGGCACTTCGTATCGAAGGAGTTGTCGTAGAAACTTTGAAAAGGGCTCATTCGATTGGATATTGGAGTGGCTAGTGGCCTTTTTAATAATCGAAGCTGATGGAGGGCAACTAGTTCCCCCCCCCCCACGCCCATCATTCCCCCAAACACATCCAATCAAAATTTTGACATAGCCATTTTCAGCGTAGTTGATTTCCATATAGAAAATATGTTTTTGAGGGGGACACTCCCCCACAACCCTCAGGGCAAGGGTTTTAAGTTATGCCCTGGGGGCATATAAGAACGATGTTGGCACAATGTATTATTTATTATGTTTTTCTTTAGAGCAGGGCACTTTGTATCGAATAAGTTGTCGTAGGAACTTCGAAAAGGGCTCATTCAATTGGAAATTGGAGTGGCTTGTGCCCTTTTTGATAGTCGAAAGTGATTGGAAGGCGACTGACACCCCTTCCTCGCCCACCATTTCCCGAAACACATTAATCAAAATTTTGAGATAGCCATTTTGTTCAGCGTAGTTGATTTCCAAATAAAAATTATGTTTTTGAGGAGGAAACTCCCCCACAGCCCTCAGAGCAAGTGTTGTAAGTTATGCCCTGGGGGCATATAAGGTTCTTATTGAAAGCGTTGTCGTAGAAACTTCAAAAAAGGCTCATTCGAATGGAAATTCAAAGGACTAGTGCCCTTTTTAATAGTCGAAAGTGATTGGTGGGCAACTAACCCCCCTCTCACGCCCACATTTTTCCCGAACACATCCGATCAAGATTTTGAGATAGCGATTTTATTCAACGTAGTTTCAAGTTCTGGAAATTAGGTCTTTGAGGATGACAACAAACCCCACCCCCACAGCCCTCTGGGCAAGGGTTGTAAGTTATACCCTTGGGGGATATAAGGTTTTTATAGAACACATTGTCATAGAAACTTCAAAAAGGGCTCATTATATTCGAAATTGAAATGGCTAGTGCCCTTTTTAATAGTTGAAAGTGATTGGAAGGCAACTTACAACCTTCCCCGCCCACCATTTCCCCAAACACATCCAATCAAAATTTTGACATAGCCATTTTGTCCCACGCAGTTTAAAGTTCAAGAAGTTATACCTTTGAGCAGGACACTCCCCCCACAGTCTTCAGGGCAAGGCTTATAAGTTATGCCCTGGAGGCACATAAGGTTTTCATTGAAAGCCTTGTCGAAGAAACTTGAAAAAGGGCTCATTCGGTTTGAAATTCAAAGAGCTAGTGCCCTTTTTAATAGTCGAAAGTGGTTTGAGGGCAACTAACCCCCCTCTCACGCCCACCTTTTCCCCAAACACATCCAATCAAAATTTTTAGATAGCCATTTTATTCAACGTAGTTGAAAGTTCTGGAAATTAGGTCTTTAAGGATGACCCTTCCCCCCCCCCACAGCCCTCAGGGCAAGGGTTGTAATTTATGTCCTAGGGGCATATAAGGTTTTTATTGAAAGCGTTGTCGTAGAAATTTCAAAAGGACTCATTCAATTAGAAATTGAGAGGGCTAGTGCCTTTTTTAATAGTTGAAAGTGATTGGATAGCGACTAACGCCCCTTTCACGCCCACCATTTTCTCAAACACATCCAATCAAAATTTTGAGATATCCATTTTGTTTAACGTAGTTGAAAGCTCTGGAAATTAGGTCTTTTAGGATGATAATCCCCTCAGAGCCCTCAGTGCAAGGATTGTAAGTTATGCCCTGGCATATAAGGTTTATATAGAAAGTTGTTGTAGAAATTTCAGAAAGGGCTCATTTGATTGGAAATTGAAATTGCCCTTTTTAATAGTCAAAAGTGAGTGGAGAGTAGTTAACCCCCCTCTCATGCCCACCATTTCCCCAAAAAAATTCAATCAAAGTTTAGAGATAGCCATTTTGTTCAACGTAGTTGAAAGTTCTGGAAATCATATATTAAAGGATAACAAACCCCCCAGAGCCCCCAGGGATAAGGTTGTAAGTTATGCTCTGGGGGCATGTGAGGTTTTTATAGAAAGAGTTGTCGTAAAAACTTCAAAAGGGGCTCATTCAATTGGAAATTGAGAGGGCTAGTGCCCTTTTTAATAGTCGAGAAAGTGATTTGTCGAGAAGTGGTCCTAGAGGATGACAAGCCCCCCAGAGCCCCCAGGGCAAAGGTTGTAAGTTATGCCCTGGGGGCAAATAAGGTGTCTATAGAAAGCTTTGTCGTTTCAAAAAGGGCTCATTCGATTGGAGTGCCCTTTTTAATAGTCGAAAGTGATTGGAAGGCTTGGCATTTTCATAGGCAGCGCACCAGCGCTGCATAAGCAAAGAACGATGTTGGCACAATGTATTATTTTTTTCTTGGTTTTAGACAAGGGCACTTCGTATCGAAGGAGTTGTTGTAGAAACTTCGGAAAGGGCTCATTCGATTGGAAATTGGAGTGGCTTGTGCCCTTTTTAATAGTCGAAAGGGATTGGAAGGCAACTAACACCCCTTCCACGCCCACCATTTCCCCAAACGAATCCAATCAAAATTTAGAGATTGCCATTTTGTTCAGCGTAGTTGATTTCCAGATAGAACATATGTTTTTGAGGAGGACATTCCCCCACAACCCTCAGGGCAAGGGTTTTGAGTTATGCCCTGGGGGCATATAAGAACGATGTTGGCACAATGTATTAATTATTTTTTTTTTTCCTTTAGACCAGGGCACTTCGTATCGAAGAAGTTGTCGTATAAATTTTGAAAAGGGCTCATTCAATTGGAAATTGGAGTGGCTTGTGCCCTTTTTAATAGTCGAAAGTGATTGGAGGGCAATTAACACCCCTCTCACGCCCACCTTTTCCCCAAACACATTCAATCAAAATTTTGAGATAGCCATTTTGTTGAACTTAGTTTTAAGTTCTGGAAATTAGGTCTTTGAGGATGACAACCCCCTCCCCACAGCCCTCAGGGCAAGGGTTGTAAGTTATGCCCTGGGGGCATATAAGGTTTTTATAGAGCGCGTTGTTGTAGAAACTTCAAAAAGGGCTCATTTGATTGGAAATTGAAATGGCTAGTGCCCATTTTAATAGTCAAAAGTGATTGGAAGGCAACTAACACCCCTTCCACGCCCACCATTTCCCCAAACACATCCAATCAAAAGTTTGAGATAGCTATTTTGTTCCACGCAGTTTAAAGTTCAGAAAATTATACCTTTGAGCAGGACACTCCCCCCACAGTCTTCAGGGCAAGGGTTATAAGTTATGCCCCGGGGGCATATAAGGTTTCTATTGAAATCCTTTTCGTAGAAACTTGAAAAAGGGCTCATTCGATTGGAAATTCAAAGGGTTAATGCCCTTTTTAATAGTCGAAAGTGATTTGAGGGCAACTAACCCCCCTCTCACGCCCACCCTTTCCCCAAACAAACCCAATCAAAATTTTTAGATAGCAATTTTATTCAACGTAGTTGAAAGTTTTAGAAAACAGGTCTTTAAGGATGACAACCCCTCCCCCCCCCCCACAGCTCTCAGGGCAAGGGTTTTAAGTTATGCCCTGAGAGCATATAAGGTTTTTTTTATAGAACGCGATGTTGTAGAAACTTCTATAAGGGCTCATTCATTTGGAAATTGAAAGGGCTAGTGTTGAAATTGAAAGGCCCTTTTTATAGTTGAAAGTGATTGGATAGCGACTAACGCCCCTCTCACGCCCATTTTCTCAAACACATCCAATCAAAATTTTGAGATATCCATTTTGTTCAACGTAGTTGAAAGTTCTGGAAATTAGGTCTTTTAGGATGAAAACCCCCTCAGAGCCTTCAGTGCAAGGGTTGTAAGTTATGCCCTGGGGGCATATAAGGTTTATATAGAAAGTTGTTGTAGAAATTTCAAAAAGGGCTCATTTGTTTGGAAATTGAAATTGCCCTTTTTAATAGTTGAAAGTGAGTGGAAAGTAATTAACCCCCTCTTGCGCCCACCATTTCCCCAAGAATATTCAATCAAAGATTATAGATAGCCATTTTGTTCAACGTAGTTGAAAGTTCTGGAAATTAGGTCTTTTAGGATGAAAACCCCCTCAGAGCCATCAGTGCAATGGTTGTAAGTTATGCCCTGGGGGCATATAAGGTTTATATAGAAAGTTGTTGTAGAAATTTCAAAAAGGGCTCATTTGTTTGGAAATTGAAATTGCCCTTGTTAATAGTCGAAAGTGAGTGGATAGTAATTAAACTTCCTCTCAAGCCCACCATTTCCCCAAGAATATTCAATCAAAGTTTATAGATAGCCATTTTGTTCAACGTAGTTGAAAGTTCTGGAAATCATGTATTAAAGGATAACAAACCCCCAGAGCCCCCAGGGCAAAGGTTGTAAGTTATGCTCTGGGGGCATGTGAGGTTTTTATAGAAAGAGTTGTCGTAAAAATTTCAAAAGGGGCTCATTCAATTGGAAATTGAGAGGGCTAGTGCCCTTTTTAATAGTCGAGAAAGTGATTTGAGGGTAAATAACCCCCCTTTCACGCCCACCATTCCCCCAAACACATCCAATCAAAATTTTCAGATAGCCATTTTGCTCAACGAAGTAGAAAGTTCTGAAAATTATGTCTTTGAGGATGAACCCCCCCCCCCAAGTCCTCAGGGCAAGGGATGTAAGTTATGCCCTGGGGGGCATATAAGGTTTTTATTGAAAGCGTTGTCGTAGAAACTTCAAAAGGGCTCATTTGATTGGAGATTAAAGGGGCCAGTGCCTTTTTTAATAGTTGAAAGTGATTGGAGAGCGACTAACGCCCCTCTCATGCCCACCATTTCCCCAAATACATCCAATCAAAATTTTGAGATAGCCATTTTGTTTAACGTAGTTGAAAGTTCTGGAAATTAGGTCTTAGAGGATGACAACCACCCTAACAGCCCTTAGGGTAAGGGTGTAATTTATGCCTTAGGGGCATATAAGGTGTTTTTAGAAAGCGTTGTCGTAAAAACTAAAAAAGGGCTCATTCGATTGGAAATCGAAAGGCCTAATGCCCTTTTTAATAGTCGAAAGTGATTGGAAGGCTTGATATTTTTATAGTAAAGATCGATTTGGGTATAATGTATAATTTTGTGTTGTTGTTTAGACCAGGGCAATTCGTATCGAAGGAATTGTCGAAGGAACTTCGAAAAGGGCTCATTCGATTGAAAATAGAAAGGGTTGAAGCCCTTTTTAATAGTCGAAAGTGATTGGAGGGCAACTAATCCCCCTCCCACGCCCACCCTTCCATTTTCCCATTACGTTTAAAAACTAAATGTTGCCTTAAGATTACATCAAAATGCGCTGTGTTAATGCTAATTCCCAATAAGGCCTCTCAGCAGTATCCCAAGAACGACTGGGGGTATTATGTTCAAACTTTTGGGGCTACTTCTTCTCTTAAAATTTAACCAAATCAAAATAGCGTAAGTGTATCCAAGCTATCAAAGAAAGTAAACAGATTTTTTCGCGAATGGTATCAAGTTTTCCATTTAAGGTCATCTAGAGGAGATATGAAACTAAATTAAACACTACTATTTGTGTCCAGATTTCTAAAAGGGTGTATGTTGTTAAAAATTGCTGAAAATTATTCTCCAACATACAAATAGCAGGCCAGACTATAAAGTCTTAAAAATAATAAGATTTAAAGTATTATTTTCTTTTTCCCTTAACAGACTATGTCAATATAAAACGAACAGAAATTAATTAAAAAACTTTTTCCACCAAACAAGTTTTTCAAAGAAAAGTAAAGAACTCCATTAAACCAAAAATGAACAAAAATAAAAAAAATTAATCTACCAAGCGTGAAACTACCACAAATCAGCATCGATAAATAAATGAAACCCAAAACGAACAGAAATTACAATAAATAACCGATTCAAACTCAAAACGAGCAGAAATTAACATAAGTTGGGTTCAAAATCCCTATGCCTTCCCAAGGCCAGAACATAATTTGCTCTTTACTGAAAAAATACAAATGAATGTGCATTGTCAGTTTAATATACATATACTGATATTTAGTAATCAAAATGTTAATATTATTTGATTTATTAAAATTACAAAAGTAAAAACATTTATGTTTTTTTATACTTGTAAAAAATATTTTTTTTTTATTTTTTTTATTTTTTATATTTTTTTATATTTTTTTTTATTTTTTTATACTTGTAAAAATACACCTTATTTATTATTTTGTATGATTGATTTAAAAATAGGATTCCACAATTAAATCCAAGACACCAACAAATTATTTTACCTATATGTATGTTCATATTTTATTTTCAAGTGTAGGCTACTTACTGGACACACTGCTTAGAAAAAAACTGCCGAAAATTGAAAACACAAATCGAAAATTGTTTCATTATGAATAGGCTACCATGCATAGGTATACTATTCTTACGGAAAATTAAGCTAGAAAATTATTTATCTTTTGATTTTGCTATTCTATCGTCCAATTAAAAAAAAAAAAAAATATTATTCTGACTGAAAAGTAAGCTTTTAAATTATTTATCTTTTGATTTTGCTATTCTATCGTCCAACTAAAAAAAAAACAAACAACAACAACAACCGCCGAATAGTACTCGATTTAGTCGAACAAAATCTCAGACGATCCTTCAGCAGAGACTTAAGTAGTTCGATCCACTTATTAAAGAAAGATTGCCTTGAAACAAAAGCCATAAAAAAAGGAACATAAACATTTATAGAACTAAAAATAGAATTTTCGGAAAAAGAACCGAGACAACCCTAATAAAACATGATTCGCAAGTCGCAGAAAAAGCTGAAGTGATAACCATAGGAACAAGAAGAAATATGTTAAGGAGGGAAGAAAGCAAAAAAAGAAGAAGAGAAACATACCGGAGTGTTTTCAACGAGGAAAGCAGCTGCTTGATCTTCCTGTCTTCTATCCGGCTGACTAAAGTGTCTGTTTCTACTCTGTCGTGGAACAGAGGGGACAGGACAGGCAAGCCGAGCAAGAAGCTGTGGCTGATGCGTTGTTCGAGGAATTAGGTTTGAATTTGCATCCTCAACCCGACCAGAAGTTGACCGTGACCGTTTGGTCTCGCGACTAGTATTAAAATGTGGTTGGGGCTTCGATGGCTGCGTTGCCGTAACTGGAAAAGTACTCAATCTTTACTAAGTGAAGCAAGCGACGTTTTCGTACACAGCAAAATTTAATTATAATATGTGACAAAACGGAGGGAAAGATTCATGTTGAGTTACACAAAATAAAAATAGGTCATTACCCAAATTTTGCTGAAAGGTAAAACTGAATAAACGTTGCCAGGAAATAAATTATTTGAAAGACTATCATACTTAAAAGTTTACGCAAATTCTTAAAATTATTGTAACGATCTAAGTTTTTCAGGGCGCTGATTGACAAGAAAGATTTATTCGTCCTAGTTTATTCTGAATCTGAAAAATTGCGTTACGCCTATTTGGCATTGCAACGCGTATTTAACTGATTTGTAATAGTAAGAAAAAAGACAAACACTATTAGCAAATGAGAAGCACAGATATATTTTCCCATCATTTGTCCAGATCAGCAGAATTACTAGGCAACACAATACACTACCACCCGTTAAGTGGCGTACGAACAAATTTGTCAACTCCTTCGTACCATATTTTGCAAGCGTATTTAAGAAGTGATCTTTTTTTCTATTTCTCTTGTGATTATAAAAGTAGCATAATTTATCGTTCATTTTTGAGTGCCACGATAGCTATTTAAATAAACGAATATCAAAGGAGAAGCTGAGCGAAAAACATGAAGATCCTACTACCTTATTTTTTAATAAAAGAAAGGTTAAGATTGTTAGAATATGTTTTATTGATGAAGGATGATACGCTGCAAAAATTTGGCTGTTTTGAATACTAAGCTCCAAATACTAAAAATCCAAACGAAAAGCATGCAATGAGAAGAGGGTAGTTAAAGCAAGTGGGAATTTCACAGGAAAAAATTTTCTTCAATTTAACTAACAATTAATTGAGATGCACCACAATTTGCGAATTTGGCAAATACAGATGTATAAAGAACGTCTAGGTTACGATCAAATAAACTAAGCACTAATTGTGCAGAAAAAGCAAAGTATATTACAAAATCAAACCCCCTGATAGCGTAAGGTAAAACTACGTTCTATATCTTTCATTAGCAAAAGCTGTGGAACTTACGTGTACATTATGGCCGGATAGTCGATAAACGAGTTGACTGGCTTGGCATCCGAAAAGCTAATTTTTTACAGTCATGCTAATTTCTTTTAAATAGCCTGTCAAGCCCATAAAAGGAGATTGACCTGTAAAAACTGTAATTTTTTACAGTTGTACTAATTTCTTTAAAATATACTGTCAAGCCCAAAAAAGGGCCTAAGATACGTTGGCTCAATTTGTGGGTGAATGAAGAACAATTTCAAGTATTCTTCAGGGTTTTGGTGTGGGGGGGGGGGGAGGAAAAAAAGGAACAACGTATAGCTTTTAATTATAAACCAGTTTTATTTTATTTTAGTATACAGTATATAAATTATTCTGGATAACTTTTTTGTAGATGATATGAAATAGAAAGAATATAAAAAAAAAGATGAAAATCGATTGTATGTCTGTGTCCTTTATGCATTACTACACTACTCATCCGATCACCAAGAAACTTTAAAAAAGTTGTTAAGCACACTCTTGCAAAGGTCTCAGGAATAAATCCCCCCCCCCCCAAGATCCTCTTAACCTTTCTTTTACTTTTCACGCTGACCGAAATTATAGACCACAGAAGACAAATACTTGACGATTGCTTCTGTTCACCCTATTTATATTTTCTGGATATTAATTATCCAACAATGTTCGAAGGGTAAGCTAATGATCCTAACCTAGGTTTTCAAATACTTTTAAATTTGAAAATAAGATCATTATTTTACATGTGGGGAAAATTTCCCAAGGAGGAATTCTTGGGAGAGGGGGTTCCGAGGAGGGAAAGTTTTTCACAGGGGAGGGGAAGAATTTTCCGTGAGGGAATCTTCAAATACTTTTAAATTTAAAAATTCGATCGTTGTTAATACGCGGGGGGGGGGGATTTATGCGGGGGAGAATTCTCTGTAGGTGGAAATTCTACGGTGGTGGACATTTCCGAAGAAAGGAATTTCCTGGGGTGATTTTCCTTTCTTTTGAGATCGGAGCAACACGCGACGGGTAAGCTAGTATAAATATCTATATTATATAAATATATAATACAATATAATAAACATACAATAAATATATTTTATATCATAAGAGAGATAAGTAAGTTAAAAATGTAATATATAAAGAATGTAAAAAGCATATAGAAATTTTTCAGCTTGAGGTGCAAACACATTTGTTGCCATTATCATGGTCGGTATTTCACACCCCCTATGATATATATGGCTCTTCGAACACACTAATTGGAAAGGGATCGACAAAAGGAGTTCTCTTACTCCATCCAATCTTTTTCCCTTACTTTGGGTCTTTTCTAAAGATGTCTTGTCAAACCTAAATTTAGAATAAATCTAGATCTAAACTAAAAAGTCTTTTCCTGTTGGTTGGATAATCAATCTATTATTAAGGTATTTCCTAAGAAAATTTATGGGCAATCAAGAGTTTTGATACTAAATGAAGAAGAAAAAAGCGAGCTAACTGACATGGCATCCGAACAGCTATTTTTTTTATAGCTGTACTAATTTTTTTAAATGGGCTGTCAAGCCCCAAAAAGGGCCTATCATACGTTTTCAGATTTGTAAGAGAGTCTTTGAATCAGACAGTGATGAGGGAACACCCTGGATAGGTGAACAGGGATTATTAATAGAATAAACAGACTTAACTGAATAGCCATCCCAACCAAATTCCCATGAGACTTTTTTTAATAACCAATAATAATAATAATAATAAAAACCTGTATTTAAAAGCCTTTTAAAGCCATATACAAAAAAGACAAATACTAAAGAAAAACTACACTCCATCTGACATCCTTCCCATCAATACAAAATTTCCACTAATATTTGTCTTAAGCCTGTGATTAATTCAGTGATCTTAACCTAATAGGCGAATAATTTAAACACCTTGGATAGATGAGCAGTGATTATTAATAACATAAACAGACTTAACTGAATTCCAATCAAATTCCCATGAGATTTTCTTACAACCAAAACCCAATTGTAAGTAAAAACGACTGATCTTGGAATTTGGGCGAAAGATAAACTTTTTTATAATCCAGTGTTGAATTTCATACAGAAAAAACCTCGAACAAGGGATTTCCCACGATTCGATTAGAGACCATGCTTTGGATTTTTTTCGGCTACTGATGTATTGGATGCGAGAAAGCTTTTCCTCCAGAATTTTTCCGAGGGAAGTTCTGGCCAGGTGAGTTGGCAACAATGCCCAACAAAATAGTATTGCCAATATTATTGCAGCGTTTGAAAGATGCGACCCTGAAGATATAGATGTACCCGATTTTGTGATAAGGAACGCGAGTGAAATCCCGATAATTCCTGATTCGGCATATTCCATGCTTAAAACGCCTGTTTTAATGAATTACGCGCTTTGCCAGAAAAGCTTCAAACCCAGCTGCCTTTCCCCTCCCCCGCTCCCCCTTCAGGTAAAGATAAACCTACGCATGCCGTAATTGTGAAAAATGTTCCTACCGATTTAAGTGATCCTGGTTTGCGAAAAGATAAATTGGATACGCTTGAAGGTCACGAAGGGATTTTAAGTCTAAAACCTGACATTCAGAATAAAAAGTGGATCGTAGTTACGCGAGATAGGCAGTCAGCTGTATCCCTTGCCGTCTCAGCCTCTAAGAGCCTACCTAATGTTCAAACCAAGGTCCTTGACAAAAAAGCACTTGGTATTGTTCGTGATATCCCTGAAAACGTAACAGAATCATCTCTAAAGGAAAGCATACTGAGATTAGCTCGTGCTATAGAAATAGGACATTCAAAATATTTTCGTTTGGGATTTTTGGATCAACTAGCACTGAAAAATGCAATTAACCATGATCTCCGACTTGGGTATGAGCTTTTTCGTGTTGAAATCTATCAAGAATTACCACGTCGCTGTTTCCGGTGCTAGATCACGCTATTGATAGATGCCCAAGTTTTTCTGATTTACCAAAATGCTCCCATTGTGCTGGGGCTTACAAAAACACCACAGAGAACCCTAGCTCAGCTGCTCCTAAGTGCGCCAATTGTGGAGGAAATCATGTTTCTTTTAGTTTAAAATACTCGGTATTGAGAAATGCGCTTGCTAAGGCATTATGATAAATTCTCCTTCAGCCGTAAGTTTCCTTTCTCTGAACATTAATGGTACCAAAGATAAGGATCTGCTAATTGACGAGCTGCTAAATTTTGATGTTGTATTCTTACAGGAGCATCTACTTTCTTAGTTAATAATTAGTCTTAAATTATAGTCTTAAAAGTTAATACAAACAGTTTAAGACGGTCGACTACACATGATGTATTTATTCGATAAGCAAAAAAGACCCACGGTCGCCCTTCCGGTGGTACCGCCATTTTAATTCGGTCAGGATATCAGCCTTTGCAAATTTATTCTGATGCTAATATTCTAGCAATCCAGTGTAATAACATGGCTTTTGTAAATGTGTATCTCCCATGCAATCTTCCAAATACTCAGTCATTTACTGCTTTTGCTAAAGCTTGCCATAAACTGAAATCTCTTTTCACAAAATTAGCAGATAAAAATGTTGATTGTATCCTAGCCGGGGATATGAATACTGACGTATTGATCTCATCTGATCGCTCTGAACTCCTGCTAGAGTCTCTGCCAAGTGTCTATCATGTCGCTGCTAAAAACCTGGCTTATACTTACATTCATAATCGAGGCTCCGTTAAATCCAACCTCGACCATATTATTGTGTCTAAGTTCGGTCTAATTAAATCCGAGGTGTCTGTTGATGAAGATAAAATCCATGATGACCATCTCCTTATTTCGTGCCTAATTGAGCCTCCTGATGTTCAAGCCCACTTTAAGGGTTCCTATTCAAAGTGGTATCAAAAGCCCAATTGAAATAGGATAAACGTTGAGATGTATATTACTACATTATGCATTCTACATTCAACTATTAAAGTCCCGTTTCAGTTGCTCCAGACTTCGATTAATTGCCATGATTCTACAGAAGACCTATATTTTTATTTTTACCAGATTGTGGAATGTCTAAAGTCGGTCACAAAAGCTTCAGTTCCGATTGAGCACGTGCGTTCTGGGTCTCGCAAGTCCCTTTGGAATATACATCCGGAAGTAAAAAAAAGTAAAGAACCGTGCAAAGTTTTGGTTGCGACTTTGAAACGCTCGCGATCAGCCTTTTTCCGGTGTGGGTCTACAGTCAAGCAAAAAACGAAGAAAAAATACAAATCCTGTTTACGTAATGCAAGGCTCAACGCGTGGGGCGCTCAAAATATTAAAATGACCTGGAATAGAGTTATCAATAGCAGTAAATGTACTCAACCAACTCAGTCAAAATTAAACCTTACGAATTTTGTGCGCCATTATATTGACACATTTTCCGTATTTAAACATATTTGGGTCCTGCCAGTGTCTGTTTGGCAACACAGAATTCTTGCCATAAGTATGAGTGATTTATATCGGGCGCTGAAGAAAGTAAAAAGATCAGATTCTACTGATTGTGATGGCCTATGTTTTAGGAATTTTGTTATTGCCCATTATTGTTGAACCACCTGCAGTTATTATTTCAGATTTGTATAGCTCAATCTCTGGTTCCTGATAGTTTTCTTTCCGGCAGTGTCACGCCTATACTTAAACGAGGTAAAGGTCCAGATTCATGCTCGAATTACAGACCGATTAGGCTACTCCATCTTGGTTTATGAGTAAAACTTTTGAATATGTTCTTTTGCCTGAAATAATTTCTAAGTGCGATTTTTCGTCTTTTCAATAAAGATTAAGAAGAGGGGTTGGCTGCCCCCAGGCGCATCTAGTGCTCAGTCCGGTTGTTAAAGGAAGCTTTTGCTCAGAAGCGTTCATTGTATTGCTGCACAGCAGACATTTCCGGGGCCTTTGATAATGTTGTTCACGCCCAGGCCTTGTATTCCCTTGCCTTTTCCAGAGTCAATTATTCAGTTATTTGTATATTGCGACATTGGTATGATGATTCTTATGTGCGTATGTAGTGGATGTCAAATATTTCTGATTCGGTAGCTGTTAGGAAAGGCGTTAGAAAAAGAGGTGTTTTATCCCGTTGTATAATTAAATGTGTCCCCGCTACTTGTTTAAAACATCTATCTCCTACTGTGTTTTTTCGTGATATCGGTTTAAGTTATATTGCATACGCCGACGATGTCCTTTTAATGGTTTTTCTCGTTGAGGGCTGGCTCAGAATTTCCGTAAGCTGTCTTCTCTACTTAGTGATATTGGCCTATCTGTTAATATGGGAAAGTGTGAGTTTATGTGCTTTAATAGTAGAATTTCTGTATCTCCACTAAACCTTGGTTCGATTTCATTACCATGTTTGGATAATGTTAAGTGGCTTGGTATATCGTTTTGCCCGTCTATTTCTGAAACTTGCTCCGGGTTGATTTCTAATGCATTAAAAAATATTCGTGTGTCGTATTGTAAGATATCTCCAAATAGAGAGCGTTAATACCGCAAGGGTTTAGCTCGGCTTTATAATAGTTTTTGCTCTCCAGGAGTAAATTTCCTATCTGGATTCCACCATCTGCTGAGAAAAAAACGATTTACGGAGACTTAGAAGTGGTTACATTCGTATTGATGTTGTTATTTTTTTCTTCTGTATTTTCTATTACCTCCGCAGTGTCACTTCTAATGTTCATTTGTGGTTTATAAATAAATTGTTATTATTATTATTATTATTAATGTAAGAAATTTTTAAACTTGAGGTGCTAACATGTTTCCTGCCCCAACCATAGCCAGTATTTCATACCTCCTATGAGGTATATACGGCTCTTCAAATGCACCCATTGGAAAAAGATTGGAACTAGACGAACTATTCTCACTATCAAACGGATTTCTGAAAAAAGGGTGACACACACCATTCGTTTTGGGCAGAACCCATGGACTTTTAAGAGAAAAGTGTAGTCAGCTACTACTAATAACTCACTGCGGCACGAAGCCTCCTGAAGCCAGCAAAGCTACACACGCTCCTCCTCCATCCCAATCTATTCAAAACCTCCTTCTTTACATCCTCCCAGGAAGTACCCATTTCCCTTAAATCTTCCCTTACGACATCCTCCCCCCCCCTTACCCCATATCTGTCTGTCCTGGACAAAAATCGTTATTTTTGTCTTAGTCCAAAGAATAAGAGAGTACACAAGAGAACGATAATTTCCTCCACCAATTTGGAAACAGGAATGCTAAAACCTCGGAATGAAGTTTCAATAAACCATCTTTTGCCGGTACGGTAATTCCTTCCCAAGGAACGATATACATATCTTTCTCAAACACTGCATTCACATTTATATCTTTAATTTCATTTTTGTCAACAAATATATGACCAAGAGACTTTTCTGATGAAGCTATAAAACGAGACGATCCGTTTTCATATATTTGTCGAACATTTCATTTGATAAAGTATTAAGTTTGTTATTTATTTTGCGGTTTATAAGTGTTTAATTATTTTTTTTTGAGACCTTTATTGTTTTTTTTGTTTTTATAAGGATTAGGGTGTCTTTTACAAATTTTTTTTTGTATAACATTAAGTTTCCCAACGATAAATACAAGTTAAGCAATGTTGCTAGTGAGAGTCATACAGAGAATAATTTTTGCCATTTCGAGAATATTGAAAGATAAATATCCAGTTTAACCCTGAAGCCAGATGTCGTACTATTCAACTATTGTCTAGTTCCCAAAGAATATGGAAAAAGTCGAGTTATCGACAAGGAAAATATCGTTCTCTTGTATTTAGTCTCTTGGTCTTAAAACTAAGAAAAAAATAACGATTCTGGGCCCGGATAGACAAATAGGGTTGAAGGATTTCGTAAGAAAAGATTTAAGAGAAACGAGATCTTCTTTTGAGGTTGTAAAGAGGGGGCTTTGAATAGATTGGGATTGAGGAGAAGCGTGCGTAGCTGTGTTGGCCTTAGGCGGCTTCGTGCTGCAGTGAGTTGTTCATCTTGATGGATTGTCAGTTGCTCCTAAACTGGAAATGAATTATCTTGGCCACCCAAACGATGACTTTCTTTAAGCTACTAGAAAGCTCCTCATCCGTCCTTTCCAGCACCGGAGTCTACTACTTATGGCAACAAAGTATCCAATAATCTTCGTTTCGATGCCCAGCTACTGGCTAAACTGCATGACGCTTGCGTCATGCAAGCGTCCTATTTTAGGAGTTTTCTGCCACACCTAAGGATTAACATTATGCTTTTTCAAGTTTATAATTTATATATTTCTTTGTTAAATCTTTTTCTTCTTGATAAGGCTTGTTATTTTCTGTTTTTTCTTGATAAAAAAAGAAGTAACTTCAGAATCCAGCCAAAGTATGCATGACACACCAGATGTCACATACTAATACCCCAATGCCCAAACAACGTGGAAAATGATTAGGTAGTAAATCACCAGGTGATTGCGAATCGTAACCATTTTTTTTTAGCATATTGGATTCGGGATTGGAGCTTCATCTCTTTCTCCACCTTCCTTTATTTTCCTTATATATTCCTATTGTTCCGCTTTATCTTAGCATCACTTACGGCACTAATCATTTGATTATTATTCTGTGAATAAAAGTGCTTAAAAAAAATAAAATGGATTAAATAAGCACTGCATATTTTCAGGGTTTTTTTTTTTTTTTTTTTTTTAGATAGATAGATATTTTATTTATGAAATATACATAACGCTATAAAATACACCTGCGCACATGCCTAGTGGCATAATTGAGCGCATTAAAAATTACAACAAATTAGTAAACACCGTTAGCAATTTAAACGAAAAAAAAAAGCCTCTTGGACAACTGCCCAAATACAAACAAGGTAAATAAAACCAAAGTCAACTTTCAGAGATAAACTTCCTCCCAAGATCCTCTTTCAGAGATAAATTTCCCCCCCCCCCAAGATCCTCTTAACCTTTCTTTTACTTTTCACGCTGACCGAAATTATAGACCACAGAAGACAAATACTTGACGATTGCTTCTGTTCACACTATTTATATTTTCTGGATATTAATTATCCAACAATGTTCGAAGGGTAAGCTAATGATCCTAACCTAGGTTTTCAAATACTTTTAAATTTGAAAATAAGATCATTATTTTACATGTGGAGAAAATTTCCCAAGGAGGAATTCTTGGGAGAGGGGGTTCCGAGGAGGGAAAGTTTTTCACAGGGGAGGGGAAGAATTTTCCGTGAGGGAATCTTCAAATACTTTTAAATTTAAAAATTCGATCGTTGTTAATACGCGGGGGGGGATTTATGCGGGGGAGAATTCTCTGTAGGTGGAAATTCTACGGTGGTGGACATTTCCGAAGAAAGGAATTTCCTGGGGTGATTTTCCTTTCTTTTGAGATCGGAGCAACACGCGACGGGTAAGCTAGTATAAATATCTATATTATATAAATATATAATACAATATAATAAACATACAATAAATATATTTTATATCATAAGAGAGATAAGTAAGTTAAAAATGTAATATATAAAGAATGTAAAAAGCATATAGAAATTTTTCAGCTTGAGGTGCAAACACATTTGTTGCCATTATCATGGTCGGTATTTCACACCCCCTATGAAATATATATGGCTCTTCGAACACACTCATTGGAAAGGGATCGACAAAAGGAGTTCTCTTACTCCATCCAATCTTTTTCCCTTACTTTGGGTCTTTCTAAAGATGTCTTGTCAAACCTAAATCTAGAATAAATCTAGATCTAAACTAAAAAGTCTTTTCCTGTTGGTTGGATAATCAATCTATTATTAAGGTATTTCCTAAGAAAATTTATGGGCAATCAAGAGTTTTGATACTAAATGAAGAAGAAAAAAGCGAGCTAACTGACATGGCATCCGAACAGCTATTTTTTTATAGCTGTACTAATTTTTTTTAAATGGGCTGTCAAGCCCCAAAAAGGGCCTATCATACGTTTTCAGATTTGTAAGAGTCTTTGAATCAGACAGTGATGACGGAACACCCTGGATAGGTGAACAGTGATTATTAATAGAATAAACAGACTTAACTGAATAGCCATCCCAACCAAATTCCCATGAGACTTTTTTTAATAACCAATAATAATAATAATAATAAAAACCTGTATTTAAAAGCCTTTTAAAGCCATATACAAAAAAGACAAATACTAAAGAAAAATTACACTCCATTTGACATCCTTCCCATCAATACAAAATTTCCACTAATATTTGTCTTAAGCCTGTGATTAATTCAGTGATCTTAACCTAATAGGCGAATAATTTAAACACCTTGGATAGATGAACAGTGATTATTAATAACATAAACAGACTTAACTGAATTCCAATCAAATTCCCATGAGATTTTCTTACAACCAAAACCCAATTGTAAGTAAAAACGACTGATCTTGGAATTTGGGCGAAAGATAAACTTTTTTATAATCCAGTGTTGAATTTCATACAGAAAAACCTCGAACAAGGGATTTCCCACGATTCGATTAGAGACCATGCTTTGGATTTTTTTCGGCTACTGATGTATTGGATGCGAGAAAGATTTTCCTCCAGAATTTTTCCGAGGGAAGTTCTGGCCAGGCGAGTTGGCAACAATGCCCAACAAAATAGTATTGCCAATATTATTGCAGCGTTTGAAAGATGCGATCTTTAAGGAACGCGAGTGAAATCCCGATAATTCCTGATTCGGCATATTCCATGCTTAAAACGCCTGTTTTAATGAATTACGTGCTTTGTCAGAAAAGCTTCAAACCCAGCTGCCTTTCCCCTCCCCCGCTCCCCCTTCAGGTAAAGATAAACCTACGCATGCCGTAATTGTGAAAAATGTTCCTACCGATTTAAGTGATCCTGGTTTGCGAAAAGATAAGTTGGATACGCTTGAAGGTCACGAAGGGATTTTAAGTCTAAAACCTGACATTCAGAATAAAAAGTGGATCGTAGTTACGCGAGATAGGCAGTCAGCTGTATCCCTTGCCGTCTCAGCCTCTAAGAGCCTACCTAATGTTCAAACCAAGGTCCTTGACAAAAAAGCACTTGGTATTGTTCGTGATATCCCTGAAAACGTAACAGAATCATCTCTAAAGGAAAGCATACTGAGATTAGCTCGTGCTATAGAAATAGGACATTCAAAATATTTTCGTTTGGGATTTTTGGATCAACTAGCACTGAAAAATGCAATTAACCATGATCTCCGACTTGGGTATGAGCTTTTTCGTGTTGAAATCTATCAAGAATTACCACGTCGCTGTTTCCGGTGCTAGATCACCCTATTGATAGATGCCCAAGTTTTTCTGATTTACCAAAATGCTCCCATTGTGCTGGGGCTTACAAAAACACCACAGAGAACCCTAGCTCAGCTGCTCCTGAGTGCGCCAATTGTGGAGGAAATCATGTTTCTTTTAGTTTAAAATACTCGGTATTGAGAAATGCGCTTGCTAAGGCATTATGATAAATTCTCCTTCAGCCCTAAGTTTCCTTTCTCTGAACATTAATGGTACCAAAGATAAGGATCTGCTAATTGACGAGCTGCTAAATTTTGATGTTGTATTCTTACAGGAGCATCTACTTTCTTAGTTAATAATTAGTCTTAAATTATAGTCTTAAAAGTTAATACAAACAGTTTAAGACGGTCGGCTACACATGATATATTTATTCGATAAGCAAAAAAGACCCACGGTCGCCCTTCCGGTGGTACCGCCATCTTGATTCGGTCAGGATATCAGCCTTTGCAAATTTATTCTGATGCTAATATTCTAGCAATCCAGTGTAATAACATGGCTTTTGTAAATGTGTATCTCCCATGCAATCTTCCAAATACTCAGTCATTTACTGCTTTTTGCTAAAGCTTGCCATAAACTGAAATCTCTTTTCACAAAATTGGCAGATAAAAATGTTGATTGTATCCTAGCCGGGGATATGAATACTGACGTATTGATCTCATCTGATCGCTCTGAACTCCTGCTAGAGTCTCTGCCAAGTGTCTATCATGTCGCTGCTAAAAACCTGGCTTATACTTACATTCATAATCGAGGCTCCGTTAAATCCAACCTCGACCATATTATTGTGTCTAAGTTCGGTCTAATTAAATCCGAGGTGTCTGTTGATGAAGATAAAATCCATGATGACCATCTCCTTATTTCGTGCCTAATTGAGCCTCCTGATGTTCAAGCCCACTTTAAGGGTTCCTATTCAAAGTGGTATCAAAAGCCCAGTTGAAATAGGATAAACGTTGAGATGTATATTACTACTTTATGCATTCTACATTCAACTATTAAAGTCCCGTTTCAGTTGCTCCAGACTTCGATTAATTGCCATGATTCTACAGAAGACCTATATTTTTATTTTTACCAGATTGTGGAATGTCTAAAGTCGGTCACAAAAGCTCCAGTTCCGATTGAGCACGTGCGTTCTGGGTCTCGCAGGTCCCTTTGGAATATACATCCGGAAGTAAAAAAAAAGTAAAGAACCGTGCAAAGTTTTGGTTGCGACTTTGAAACGCTCGCGATGCAGTGTGTATTTCCATTGTTTGAAGGTGACTTGATCTCATACTGGTCTAAACTTACCTGTGGAGCACCTCAGGGTACAAGACTTGCTGGTTTCATATTTATCTCCCTCATCAACTTCCTCCTTCAGAATTTCGAAGAGCGACTCAAATTCGTCGACGATTTATCATTTGTCCTCAAATACCTCGTGAGAGAAGGTGTAATCGAACGTCAGTTCAGCGAGACCCTTCTGGCATCCTTCTCTGAGGACTGTGAACGTTACAAGTTGACACTGAATGCAGATAAATCAATGATCCTCAGGTTTTGCCCCTTAAAACGTGATCTGGAATTCCCGCAAGTCCCTTTCCCTATTGTTCCATCTGCAAAAATCCTCGGAGTCACATTATCGATGGACTGCACATTCACCGAACACGTGGAGAAGGTTATTAAGGCTGGCAATGCATCACTTCAGACCCTAGTCCTGATGCGCAGGTTTGGCTGCGACACTCAAAGCCTAAAAAATGCCTATATTACGTATGTGAGACCTCTACTCGAATATGCCGTCGCTGTCTGGGGACCTTTTGTCCAGAGCACCCACTACCTTTGCGATGACCTTGAATCTTTGCAGAAACGAGCTGTTAACATAATCGTTGGTAACAGAAGTGACGACTACAACAAACTCTTGCAAGAACTGAACCTTGAATCTCTCAGCGACAGACGATTATCACTGATCATGTCCCTCGGCAAGTCACTGCTATCTTCGCCCCATCACAGACTGATCCTCCCACCTGATGCTCCTGTTAACCAAAGAACCAGATCCCAGTCGAAGCTACAACCCCCTGTCTGCAGGACCAACCGCTACAAAAACACGTTTGTCCCCTTTTTCGTTGAAGCATACAACAAGACTTAGTGTTATTTGAATTCACGTGTTAGTGTTTTTATAGTGTTATTTGTATTTTTTTTTCTTCTCATATTGTTGTAAAGACGACATAAATTAGCCATGGCTACGCTGTTCGATCTTAATAAACCTATGTCTGTCTATGTCTATGTCTTTTTCCGGTGTGGGTCTACAGTCAAGCAAAAAACAAAGAAAAAATACAAATCCTGTTTACGTAATGCAAGGCTCAACGCGTGGGGCGCTCAAAATATTAAAATGACCTGGAATAGAGTTATCAATAGCAGTAAATGTACTCAACCAACTCAGTCAAAATTAAACCTTACGAATTTTGTGCGCCATTATATTGACACATTTTCCGTATTTAACTAGTATGTTCAGAAATATTTTTCTAATCTACATATTTGGGTCCTGCCAGTGTCTGTTTGGCAACACAGAATTCTTGCCATAAGTATGAGTGATTTATATCGGGCGCTGAAGAAAGTAAAAAGATCAGATTCTACTGATTGTGATGGCCTATGTTTTAGGAATTTTGTTATTGCCCATTATTGTTGAACCACCTGCAGTTATTATTTCAGATTTGTATAGCTCAATCTCTGGTTCCTGATAGTTTTCTTTCCGGCAGTGTCACGCCTATACTTAAACGAGGTAAAGGTCCAGATTCATGCTCGAATTACAGACCGATTAGGCTACTCCATCTTGGTTTATGAGTAAAACTTTTGAGTATGTTCTTTTGCCTGAAATAATTTCTAAGTGCGATTTTTCGTCTTTTCAATAAAGATTAAGAAGAGGGGTTGGCTTCCCCCAGGTGCATCTAGTGCTCAGCCGGTTGTTAAAGGAAGCTTTTGCTCAGAAGCGTTCATTGTATTGCTGCACAGTAGACATTTCCGAGGCCTTTGATAATGTTGTTCACGCCCAGGCCTTGTATTCCCTTGCCTTTTCCAGAGTCAATTATTCAGTTATTTCTATATTGCGACATTGGTATGATGATTGTTATGTGCGTATGTAGTGGATGTCACATATTTCTGATTGGGTAGCTGTTAGGAAAGGCGTTAGAAAAAGAGGTGTTTTATCCCGTTGTATAATTAAATGTGTCCCCGCTACTTGTTTAAAACATCTATCTCCTACTGTGTTTTTTCCTGATGTCGGTTTAAGTTATATTGCATACGCCGACGATGTCCTTTTAACAGTTTTTCTCGTTGAGGGCTGGCTCAGAATTTCCGTAAGCTGTCTTCTCTACTTAGTGATATTGGCCTATCTGTTAATATGGGAAAGTGTGAGTTTATGTGCTTTAATAGTAGAATTTCTGTATCTCCACTAAACCTTGGTTCGATTTCATTACCATGTTTGGATAATGTTAAGTGGCTTGGTATATCGTTTTGCCCGTCTATTTCTGAAACTTGCTCCGAGTTGATTTCTAATGCATTAAAAAATATTCGTGTGTCGTATTGTAAGATATCTCCAAATAGAGAGCGTTAATACCGCAAGGGTTTAGCTCGGCTTTATAATAGTTTTTGCTCTCCAGGAGTAAATTTCCTATCTGGATTCCACCATCTGCTGAGAAAAAACGATTTACGGAGACTTAGAAGTGGTTACGTTCGTATTGATGTTGTTATTTTTTTCTTCTGTATTTTCTATTACCTCCACAGTGTCACTTCTAATGTTCATTTGTGGTTTATAAATAAATTGTTATTATTATTATTATTATTATTAATGTAAGAAATTTTTAAACTTGAGGTGCTAACATGTTTCCTGCCCCAACCATAGCCAGTATTTCATACCTCCTATGAGGTATATACGGCTCTTCAAATGCACCCATTGGAAAAAGATTGGAACTAGACGAACTATTCTCACTATCAAACGGATTTCTGAAAAAAGGGTGACACACACCATTCGTTTTGGGCAGAACCCATGGACTTTTAAGAGAAAAGTGTAGTCAGCTACTACTAATAACTCACTGCGGCACGAAGCCTCCTGAAGCCAGCAAAGCTACACACGCTCCTCCTCCATCCCAATCTATTCAAAACCTCCTTCTTTACATCCTCCCAGGAAGTACCCATTTCCCTTAAATCTTCCCTTACGACATCCTCCCCCCCCCCTTACCCCATATCTGTCTGTCCTGGACAAAAATCGTTATTTTTGTCTTAGTCCAAAGAATAAGAGAGTACACAAGAGAACGATAATTTCCTCCACCAATTTGGAAACAGGAATGCTAAAACCTCGGAATGAAGTTTCAATAAACCATCTTTTGCCGGTACGGTAATTCCTTCCCAAGGAACGATATACATATCTTTCTCAAACACTGCATTCACATTTATATCTTTAATTTCATTTTTGTCAACAAATATATGACCAAGAGACTTTTCTGATGAAGCTATAAAACGAGACGATCCGTTTTCATATATTTGTCGAACATTTCATTTGATAAAGTATTAAGTTTGTTATTTATTTTGCGGTTTATAAGTGTTTAATTATTTTTTTTTGAGACCTTTATTGTTTTTTTATTTTTATAAGGATTAGGGTGTCTTTTACAAATTTTTTTTTGTATAACATTAAGTTTCCCAACGATAAATACAAGTTAAGCAATGTTGCTAGTGAGAGTCATACAGAGAATAATTTTTGCCATTTCGAGAATATTGAAAGATAAATATCCAGTTTAACCCTGAAGCCAGATGTCGTACTATTCAACTATTGTCTAGTTCCCAAAGAATATGGAAAAAGTCGAGTTATCGACAAGGAAAATATCGTTCTCTTGTATTTAGTCTCTTGGTCTTAAGACTAAGAAAAAAATAACGATTCTGGGCCCGGATAGACAAATAGGGTTGAAGGATTTCGTGAGAAAAGATTTAAGAGAAACGAGATCTTCTTTTGAGGTTGTAAAGAGGGGGCTTTGAATAGATTGGGATTGAGGAGAAGCGTGCGTAGCTGTGTTGGCCTTAGGCGGCTTCGTGCTGCAGTGAGTTGTTCATCTTGATGGATTGTCAGTTGCTCCTAAACTGGAAACGAATTATCTTGGCCACCCAAACGATGACTTTCTTTAAGCTACTAGAAAGCTCCTCATCCGTCCTTTCCAGCACCGGAGTCTACTACTTATGGCAACAAAGTATCCAATAATCTTCGTTTCGATGCCCAGCTACTGGCTAAACTGCATGACGCTTGCGCGCTTCCAGTTCTCCTGTACCTTGCGCGTACCTTCTCGCCAACGGAAATGGAACAACTCTGACAAATGTTCTACTGGCATGTAAAGCATCTCCTCAGCCTCCCACTTTGGGCAAGTAATTATTGGGACAGTAGTAGATTCGTCATCACCCACCCTAATGCTGCCATAACATATGCACTGAAGCATACATTAATAGAACAAATAGACACCCGTGGTGTTCCATTTTGAAACAGTAAGTGTATCACTTTTTCGTGTTTGTGTGTTATTATGTGCCTTTGTTATGTTATGAACTTCATTTTATTTATCATTTCATGTATTGTGCCTAAATTATGATATAAATTTCGTTTTTGTGTCTTATTTGTAATTTTTCATCTGTCTCTTTTTTCTTCCTGTATGTCATATTCTGTTTGTCATTTGTATTTACAAAGGGTCACAAATAAAGAATGATTACATTTTATAATAGATTTAAATAAAAAAATAATCTTAAATTCATTTTTATACAATACGAGACAGACGAAAACTATTGCAAGACTCCCACGTTGAACCTATTTTAGTGAATATTCTCACCTCACTTTTAATCAATACCGTCCAGTCAGTCAGATTTCTGAAGACTTATTCAGACCTTGGACCTTGCCTTTGGGGTCCCTCAAGATACTTCCTTGTTCCCCTTATCTCTTAACTTCATGTTTCTTACTACATAGATGAACAAAGACTTTTGCGACATGTCTCTAAAACAAGAGGAACCTTGATCATCTTTGGCATTCATGGACGAGCGAGCAGACTTACCCTTAGATATTGCAGAGTAAACACATTATTGAAGAATTTTATTGCCGTCTGTACCAGAACCTGAACACATTTCTTACATTTTAGTAATTGCATTTTGACTGAAGGAATGGACTGAGGGACCAGAAAGGTTTCAGTCATAAGCAGAACTTGAAATGCACAGGAGCTTTTATTTTAAACCTTTAAAAATAAAATAACAATTCAATATTGTCCGAAAAAATCCAGATACAGTATTATTTTCAATATGAAAAGCAATAACGTCCTAATAACGTCCCTGGGTCCAAAATTCATGTTAGTGCTCTTGTATTCTCCAATCCATCAAAGTACTGTCCGGACAATGTTCTATACAGTGGCACCAATTCACGAAAACGTTGGAGGGGCGGGGGGAGTGGATTTTTCCAACGGAAAACACAAAAATGGACATTTTCAATGGAGATACCAAAAAAGCTTTTTTCTAAGAATGGGGGGAGGGACAAAAAATAAAGAGAAGGACAAATGCCCTCACCCCCAGCCCCAATTGGTGCCAC
Organism: Artemia sinica; assembly: GCA_027921565.1. Lineage (NCBI taxonomy): Eukaryota > Metazoa > Arthropoda > Branchiopoda > Anostraca > Artemiidae > Artemia > Artemia sinica. The sequence continues at coordinate 24,669,488 of CM051265.1, read as the reverse complement.
TGGCTCTATGTAGTACGGCAAGTCGACGAAGTCAATTCTCACAAAACCATCTGTCTTCCGGCATGGTTGCTTCACTTTCAAGGAAAATACACATATTTTCCTAAAACACAAATCAAATTGTTACCTTTAGTTTCATGTTTGTTACTACATAGATGACCCGTAGCCTTGTCTGACGGAGCTCTGAAGCGGGAAGATCGTTTCTCATCTTTGGCGTTGAAAGAAGAGCGGGTAGACTTAGCCTTAGATATTGCCGACTGGATACACTGTTCAAGAATTTTATCGTCATCCGCATCAGAATCTGAATATACTTCTTCCATTTTAGCAACGGCATTACTACTCATGGATTTTGGAATAGCAGCGGGACTGAGGTTCTTCTCTTCTGACTTCTTGGGAGTTGGCAGTTTGGATTGTGCTGGTCCTTTCAAAGGCATACTAATAGATCTAGGAATAAACTTTTTTGTGACTACTGGTTTCTTCCTAAAAGAAAAACAAAAACATAACAAATTCAATCAGAAAAATTACGTTTTTTATGATCATGTTACATAATCAGAACATAATTATGTCATAAGATAAAAGAATAAAAATATAAATAAGCAAGCAGCAGATAAAATGCATGAATTTAAAAACGTTCTGAAGGCCTTTTCCTTCTATGTAATCTTGACCAATGGTCAATTCCAAATTTGGGGGGGGGAAGGGGGGGAGGGGGCAGAGACGAGAAGTTGCTTTACAAGATTCTGAAGAACACCTTCTTTGGTATTTCATTGAAAAAAGCCCCCCCCCCCACTCCCCGAGATTTTGAGAAATACCCTTTCTGGCTCTTCAATAAAAAGTAAAAGAAAAATCATTGCGCCTCCAATGATACTTGCAATTGCCTAAAATCTAATCCAGCAGTACGACATTTTGATTCTAAAAAATAAACTAATGTTTGCATTATATCAGTAAACGTCAAATCTACAAAAACAAAAGTCAAGGAAAAAAGGATTACCCACTCAAATTGTGAAACTTTTATATCTAATCCATTTTTATAATATCTATTTAAACTTTACCTTTTAAGAACATCCTAAAATGTACCGATAGCAGTTGGTTATATCTGAATTTTAAGGTTCATGGACCATTAATTTTAAGGAAAGACTGCTGAATCTCGATACTATAATTAGTCTCAATTCTCCCTCCCCCCCCCCCAAAAAAAAAACAACAAAAAACAGCGTCCAATAGCATGCTTTTGAACAAAAAAGAAACAACGAGGTGCACAAGGTACGCATCCACAATAAAACATTCCAATCTAGCTTTTAACAAAGACTATGTCGATCGTGACTGCATGATTCTAACAGCCCCAAAAATGTTTGAAGTGCAGAAGTAATTAACTTTATGGCTGCCATAATAAGACAACTATCATGAATATACCATGAAATTGTGACTGCAATTAACAAGGTCGTTAAAACAAGCTACTTTGGTGCCTTTAGAAGTAAGATAATGTATCTTACTTTCGTTAATTAATTCGTTAATTAACGAATAGAGATCTGATTAGATAATTTTTTTCGTCAAGGCTGTTGTTATTTATAATGCAAGCAGTACCGGCTAAGGTCTGTGCATTTAGCGGAAAAGCCTAGAGGAGGAGCTGTCTCTCGAAAGCCCTGAAATCGATGGCGTATCGCTTTTCAGCTGCGGAAGAATTTGCCTAAGCATATCTCAAATATACAACTTACGTTCATATTACTTTTACTATAGCTCAAAGAAGCATAAAGCTAAACAACATTGATTTCACAATTTTGGTGTGTTAAAACAAATAATAATAAAAAAGAAAGAAAAAAGGATTTACCATGACTGATTTGCTGTCTTCTAGAAACTGACCTTCGGTCACTAGATTTCCCCCTTTTTCTTCTTATGTATAAATAATTGACAGCAGTAAGTATAAAAAAAACCGAACAAGTTTTACCTAATAGTGCTATCTTGCTTGGTAAACACAAATACAATAATATAGTAGATACAATTATACAAACTTATTCAAAAAAATATATATAAATAATATCAATCGTACAAAGGGAGTAAGGAATGAACTGGATCGATTAATGCGACAATTCGTGCGACAATCCTGCTATAAATTTGGAATACAATTAAACAACAGCAAATCAGTTTCAAAAACGAATTTTTATTACGCATCTACGTTTTTTCATCCTTTACTCAGAAATGAAGTATGTCAATATACAAATTTACTATGAAAATATAAACGAAAAGACAATTTATCTGCCTATTCTGTTAAGAATACAGGACGTTTACTTAAAAAAATAATTTCGACCTTAAAAAGATTAACCTCGATGATAGGAAAAAAATTTAAAACAAATTAGACTAATAAAATCTTGTAGATTAAATAAAGCACATTAACTAAGCAAAAATAAATAATGTGAACATGTGAAAACAAATTAATATAAACAAGTAAAAAGTTATATTAAAATATTATGTTTTAGTTAAAATTAAAACATAACATTGTCCTTGTTCGTTTATTCACAAGTTTTTTTTTTACAACACAGAGAGAAGACATACCTTCTTGCAAAGGGCTTTTTTTAACCTAACGATACTAAAAAAACTTCTAGTGATGAACAGAATGGCCTTAAGGACCTGATATTCACAGCATAGCTTATTATATTCCACAAACAGCAAGTTTCCATAGAAAGCAGTTTCTTTTTCTCTAGACCCTGTAGTTTACTTCTCCTAAAATCCGGATTTTGATATGTTCCCTTTCTGAAGTTAGCAGCTAGTCTTCTTATTAACTTACAACTCTCTAAACTTGCTCCCTTAGTCCTTGTATCAAACTGTTGTAATTAGAAATTACTGTCCAAATGTTGTTTTGAAAAGTGTTAAAGAGAAATAGAGAGCAAACTTACTTGAAAGCTGCCTGCATGCCACTGTTGATGCACATTGCAAGGATGTTGTCATCATCACTACCACTTTCATCAGAATCTTTTGCCTGGGTGGACACTGCCCCTGTAGATAAGGAGGGAGCATTTGAATTCGCAGTCGCATCTCCAGCACTTATTACTGTGTTCCAGGACGTGCCAGAACTAGTCGGTTCTGAGCTGTGATCATTTTTCTTATTTTCCTACGATAGTCGAAGAATCAAATAAACAAAATAAAAGTGATCGAACTATTGGTTAATTCCGAAAGGGAAATTTTGGGTATTGCCCGGAAAATAATCGGGGTTCACAGAATCTCATACGGATTCTAAAAAGAACCGGCATATAGCAGTGGGTATTTAACAATTTATTAAGTCCTACGATATCTAACAATGCCATCCGCTGTGCAACCTGCAGAATACTGTATTTTCTTATTGAGCCATCCATTGACGTGAGCCACCTTTCGTACGAGGATGACATTCTCCTCCTGTCTTATTAGTTGCAATTACTGCACGCTGCTGTGAATAGCCTCTATTCTGGGTTGTTTGAAATTGGACTGTCAGTTGCTTCTGCTAAAACTGAATTTCTCGTTTTTGGTTGTCACCACTTTCCCGATTCAAAAATTCAGGTTGGCCCTGCCACAATTTCTGCCTCTGGATCTCTTAAATAGCTCGGGCTTCCAGTCGAGACCTCTATTCGAGTAAAACTAACAATCAATGTGTTGAGAGAGAAGTTGAGAATGTCCTATGGACTTCTCTCTAGAGTTAAAGGTGAAATTGACAAGAAAACACTTGGTCGGATTTATAATTCGCCCCCCCCCTTCCCCACGTGTTTTTTCTGGTGCAGTTATAGAAGTTTCTTACCACTTCGGAACGTCAATAAATTCGGTCTGTCTTTTTCAAATTTTGAAAGTATTTTCTCCGTGTTCCTATCTGGTCTCCTAACAGTTATATCTTCAAACGTTACGGACTTTCTGAGATATGTGATGAGATGGATGTATTAGTAGGTAGATTTAGACAACGATCTGAATCAGTCGTAGATTTTCCGTTGGGGTGTATAATCGATTGTGAGCCATTGTTAGTGTAATTTTAGAATTTGCAATAATAAATATTTTTTATTATGTAATTACTCCATACTTCTCTTAGTGCATTTTTGCATATATAGAGGGATGAAATAAATTATTATTATATTCCAACCATAATTTCGATTTAGCGAAATTAGGGTTTCCAATTTCTGAAGGAATTCGATTCCGGGTATTAAACTGATAATCACTAGGGTTTCTGGGGTTTCTATGGGCTCTTAAAAAAAAAAAAAAAAAAAAAAAAAAAAAAAAAAAAAAAAAACAGTTACTAAAGCAAAAGTAACTGCTTTTGTTAACTGCACCCATACATCACCAAGAATTTGATGGGGAAGGGGCTATTGGGACAAACATGATTTAAAATACAGAAAAACTAACTATTTTTAAGCAAAATGATGCAATGCTTAGAGTAGTAGAAGGGACAAGTAGTTGGAACGCCTTTAGTCCTATTTTAGGAGTTTTCTGCCACACCTAAGGATTAACATTATGCTTTTTCAAGTTTATAATTTATATATTTCTTTGTTAAATCTTTTTCTTCTTGATAAGGCTTGTTATTTTCTGGTTTTTCTTGATAAAAAAAGAAGTAACTTCAGAATCCAGCCAAAGTATGCATGACACACCAGATGTCACATACTAATACCCCAATGCCCAAACAACGTGGAAAATGATTAGGTAGTAAATCACCAGGTGATTGCGAATCGTAACCATTTTTTTTTAGCATATTGGATTCGGGATTGGAGCTTCATCTCTTTCTCCACCTTCCTTTATTTTCCTTATATATTCCTATTGTTCCGCTTTATCTTAGCATCGCTTACGGCACTAATCATTTGATTATTATTCTGTGAATAAAAGTGCTTAAAAACATAAAATGGATTAAATAAGCACTGCATATTTTCAGGTTTTTTTTTTTTTTTTTTTTTTTTAGATAGATAGATATTTTATTTATGAAATATACATAACGCTATAAAATACACCTGCGCACATGCCTAGTGGCATAATTGAGCGCATTAAAAATTACAACAAATTAGTAAACACCGTTAGCAATTTAAACGAAAAAAAAAAGCCTCTTGGACAACTGCCCAAATACAAACAAGGTAAATAAAACCAAAGTCAACTTTCAGAGATAAACTTCCTCACCATTCTGCGAAACTGCTGGTAATCAGCGCACTCTCTAATATCCAGGGGAATAGAATTCCACACTTTCGGACCAATATGCCTCAAACTAAATCCTGCTCTAGTTGTTCACCTAAACTCGTGTGAGAAATTGAACCTGAGTGATTTTGGATATGAATGACGATGCGAGTTAAGAGGGAAAATTCCATGGAAATGTGATGCTAACTGGCCAAAAACGTAACTGTGACATATCTGGGATACTGCAATGAAATGAAGTTGATGCAAAGAAAAAATTCCAGCTGATCCAAAAAGATGAGTAACAGAAGACCTATTATCAATCCGAAGAAGCATCCTCAAAAAAAGGGTGGACCAGAGAAAAGTAAATTGATTTAAGTATATTAACCGGAAAAACATGGCGGAGACGGCACATAATCAAAACATTCCTAGAAACTTTTACCAATAGAGTTTTAACATGTTCATGGAACGACAAATTTTCATCAATAGTTATCCCAAGATATCTAAACTGTTGCAATATTAAACGTCATTTTAAAGCTGAAACTGCGTGACTCTCCATCTTTAGAGTTTTAACTGCATCTTGGAAGAAATCAAGCAAATGATAGTAAAGAAGTATAAGTGGCGAAAAAGAAGAAAGGAAAAAAGCTTTAATTTCGAAATGACTCCGTGAAAAGACCCCTTATTATTTCCCATATTAATAACATAGAGCTTCCTTTTTTGAGTATTTAAACAGGCCAGGTCTTTTCATACCACTTTTTTCATCAACGCAATGCAACATAATCCAATTTGGTAACTCTATATATTGTATAGATATAGATTTTGAACATTGAAAAAAACACTACATACGTTAAGTCCTGTTTTGGCTTGAGTTTCGTCATCAATGGTAAGGGCACTGAAACTACTTGCTCTTGTAAGTCCAGGAGTCCCTTCGTCTTTATAGTTTCGAACTGCATCTTCAAAGAATTCGACAGGCGGTAGTGAAGGAACAGAAGGGGTTATATGACTTTCTAAATGACAATTGACAGCGTCTAATTCTTCCTTCATTGTTAGCGTGTTTCTAGACATTTCTTTGATGTTTTGCACTGGCAATGCCAAAGGAGGTCTTGAAATACCTTTCAGACCCTGCAAAAAGGATTAACTATTAGTAATCGCAATGGAAAATAATATCTCTCGAAAGTTAGAATCCTCCGAATACCGGGTCCCTCTGATCTAAAGAAAAATTAAAAAACATGATCTAACACTGATAAACATTTAATCTGTTCTATTTTATTTTACCATATTGTATATTTATTGGTAAAGGAAGTTTGGGATTCCAACACTGGTTGAAAGATTTCGTTTTAGAAAGCAACAATAGTATTTCAAAATATTTATTAATTATTTCGCGAATTATTAAATAATTTACTCATCATTAAAATAATTTACTAGCTAATAATTATTAAGTATAATAAACATTAAACACCCTTTACCAACAAGAATAACTTAGGGTATAAAATACAACAAAATTGAATAGTGATACTTTATCAATGGAAACATACCGAAGGAGTCTTTATAAAAACGAACACTACAAAAAGAGTTATGATTAGTAACCATACATCAATTAATAATTATATTCAAAGCTTTTTTCTAATAATCATGAATTTTAAGCGGGCGATGACTCGAACTTAAAAATAAAATAATAATGATGAGCATCAATGTATATTTTAAAAGAAAAATAAAATAAACTACGTAAATAGGAAAAAAAAATAAGAAGAAGTAATACAAACGGGGAAAATAAAAAAAGAGACAAACAAAGGAAAAAACTACAATACCTTCATAAATAATTCTAAGACCTAACTTTCCAAACATTGAAATCACCCCATCAAACTGGCCAATACTTGTAGATTGTAAAAGTTAGTCAGTTTTCTACCCTAATAGAAATGATCAATATGGCTAAGTTCTTTGAATGAAAGAAGCAAAACAGTTTTTTTAAAAAAAAACAAAAATGGCATAGCTTCTTTAACTTTTAGTTTTATGGTCTTAGTCTGTATTGGATGTACAAAATCAAAGTTTATTTTTTCCACTGAAAGAATAAATACAAATACTAGAACTTGTTTACAGTCAGAATTTCTGCTAATTCTTAAAGCTTACCCGACTCCTTCTTTCTCCAATCTTCACGTCTTTTATATTATTTGCATCAGCTTTCAGCCTCTAGGTTGACAGCATTATATCTATTTTTTGTGATAAAAAAAAAACAAAAAAAAAAAAAAACAGAAAAGCCATTTTTGATGGCATAGCTTTGAAAATGGAAAAAAAGACAGTGTGTTAGTAAAAGAATTTGTTTTTTTTTTAAGTTGGATCTAGTATATTGAAATAATATTTTTCTTTAAATATTATGTGAAAATTACTGCAATCAGGTAAGAAAACGATAGTTCCAATAGCAAGAAATATACTCTTCTTAAAATCATCCTTCTAACCCAATCTTTCAGCTTGAGTAGAAAGGTAGCTTTCTACCTAAGTATTGCTCTCTCTTAGCTTCCAGTTCATGATTTTGTTTCCCTATTTCTTGTCTACGAAAGATTCTCGACAAGACTGCTTGAACAAACTAAAGCAATTATGGCTAAATTATTATAAAATGCATAAGACACATACCGGAGGAGACACTTCTTCATCATCAGGACAGAGAGATGAGAAACTGCCAGTCCTTGTGAGCCCCGGAGTGCCTTCTACTCCAAAATTCTTGATTTCATCGTCTCCAAAACCCTCATTTCCAGCCTGTTCTCTAGGAAGAAAATTTGTTCTCGACTTTTCGTTTGGTAAAGAGAGAGAACTCAGAGGGCTACCCGCTCGGGTCAATGCAGGTGTTCCTTCTTGCTGAAAAGTTAGGACCGAGTCACCAAAAACGCTATCCTTTCCTTGTTCTGAAAAGAAACAAATGTTCAAGCAAATATGAATCTATTCAATATCTTTTTATGAAAAGGTGACATGATCGTGCACAGGATTTTATCTTTAAAGGGTTGTGCTTCAGATACTACGGCATAAGATAAATATTATTTCAATTCAGTATATACCTAAATTTTAGATCTTCATTTCAAAATAAATTTCTGTAAACGCAGAAAAATTAACTTCAAAGGATCAGGTAAATGTTTTGGGAGAGTTCACACACCCTTAACCCCAAAAATAAATCAATAAAATCTAAATTATGAAGCAAATCATAAGCATCTTGAGATCTCGGAGAAGGTCTACCGTTAAACCGCCCTCCTTCTTCACCAATATAATCTTCCACTGATAGGCTGTATCCAAAAAATAGATGCTCCTAAATTAAACTTAACTAGCTAGACCCTTAATTGCAAAAATGAAAATAACGACTGATCTGTACTGTGTCAAAATATTAATTTTAAAGAGGGAAATAAGTTCAAATTTTCTATAAAACCAATATCCCATCATGTGAGAAGTATTCTTAATTTTAAAATAAAGTAAACTCGAATCCACTCATCAATTCAAGCTGAAAACTAGCTGGAACTAGGCATTGCACTAGAATCATAACTAATCGTCCAGATATTTATTTCAATGAAATCGTGTTAAGAAGACATAATAAGAGAGAAAAAAATTCTTTGGGTATAAAGCATAACATAAAATTAAATATTAAAAAAAACAGGTTTTTTTTATCGAAAGTAAAAAGCAACATTAACATTTAAAACGAACAGTATCATTACGTATATGAGGGAGGTTGCTCCTCCTCAACACCTCGCTCTTTACGCTAAAGTTTTTAATTACTTTAAAAAAAAAGCTTCTTATTGTTCTAATTAAACGAACCTTATGTTTCTCTAGAAGAATTGGGACAAAATTCAAACTTTAGCGTAAAGAGCGAGGTGTTGAAGAGGAGCAACCCTCCTCATATACGTAATATTTTCTGTTTGTTTTAAGTTTTAATGTGGAAAACTTTTTTTTTTTATTTAATTTATGATCGCTTTTTAAATAGTACCCGGAAATCTGGCTCCACTTCTACGGAAAAATCCTTCCTCTCCATGGATATTCTCTCTAGAGTCTAGGCAATTCAATCCTAGTGATAATTTACCCCAGGCAATTACCCTTAACATCTCCACGCGTAAAACTGAGTCAGCAAAGACAAAGCAAGACATAGAAAGAATTTCGTATAGGAATTCTGGCAAATTCCCCCCTTTGAAAATCCCCCCAGCAGAAAATTCGTCCCCCCCCCCAACCCGAAAAAAGTATGCATACTTCCCAATAACAAATATTATACGTAAACAATGGGCAAATTTTTGTAACTTAAAGACCTTTCCCCAGGGGCTGTGGAGGGGGGGGGGGGGGAGGGGGTCATGATATCTCCAAAGGCACAGTTATTGGTTCTTTCAGCTATACTGAACAAAATGGCAATCTCGAAATTTTGATCAGACAATTTTGAGGAAAAAAGGGGCGTGGGAGGGGACCTAGTTGCCCTCCAATGTTTTTGATCTTAAAAAGAACACTAGAACTCTTAATTTCCGTTCGAACGAGCCCTCTTCCAATATTCTAGGACCACTGGGTCGGTATGATGACCCTTGAAAAGAAAAACAACAAAAAACACAAAATTCAAACCTCTACAGTAGGGGTTTCTGATACGCTGAATCTGATGGTTTGATTTTCATTAAGATTCTATGACTATTAGGGGGTGATTTCCCCTTTTTTCAAAAATCAGGCAAATTTTCTCAGGCTCGTAACCTTTGATGGGTAATACTAAACTTAATGAAAATTATATATTTGAAATCAGTATAATAAGGCGATTCTTTTGAATTATCTATGGGTATCAAAATCCATTTTTTTTAGTTTCGGTTACTATTGAGTCGGGCCGCTCCTTACTTACAGTTACCACGAACTGTTTGATAAATTATCAAACTTAATATAAAACATAACATATTCTTTCGATTCTCTTCTACCCACCCAAACCAACTATTAAAATGGGAGATGGTGAATCAAGAGAAGTAACAAACAATAAGTCTGAAAGCTTTACCACTTTCATTCAAGCTTTCATTTTTTTTACTTTTATTCAAACAATATTCATTATTACTACTACTACTACTAACAACTCAAAGCAGCACCAAGCTGCCTGAGGCCAACACAGCTACGCACGCTCCTCTTCCATCCCAATCTATTCTAAGCCTCCCTCTTTACACCCTCCTAGGAAGTTCCTATTTCCTTCAAATCTTTCTTTATGACATCCTCCCACCTCAGTCGCGGAACGACCTGCTTTTCGTTTAGCCTTAGACGGGTGGTCAAAAAGCACAATCTTCGGAAATCTGTCATCCTTCAGAACGTGCCTAAGCCATCTCAACCTTTCTCTCATTATAGCCATAGAAAGCGGGATTGGACCATACATTTCGTACAGAGTACTGTTTGAAATACGGTCAGTCAGCCTGGTGCCCAGAACAATCCGTGGACATTTCTCTAGAAAACATCCAGCAGAATCTTCCTCCGCTTTTCGGAGCGGCCATACTTCAGAGCCATATTTGACAACTGTCATCACTGTAGCTTCTAATATTCTAATCTTGGTTTGCAGACTTATATTCCTATTCTTCCAATTTTTTTTAACTGTAAAAAAACACACTGAGCCTTGTCTATTCTACTTTTAACATTTTCATTGCTGCCACCGTCTTTATTAATAATACTACCAAGGTAAGTGAAACTGTCCACCTGATCAATCTTTTCGTTATCCAACGTCACCTTTTCATCTTCACTTATTCCTAGCCTTAGTGACTAAGTCTTCTTAACATTAATTTTCAAACCTATTCTAGCACCCTGAAGTTGCAAAACCTCTAAAAGTTCATTCATTTTGTTCACGCTTTCAACTAGGATACTTAAATCATCAGCATAATCTAAGTCAAGGAGAATTTTTCTTTCCCATTTCATTCCGTGGTCTCCCATTACCTTTCTTGTGCTCTTTAAGACAAAATCCATCAAAACGATCCATATAAAAGGGGATAGCACACAACCATGCTTAACTCCTGATTTAATAGGAAACAAGCTGCTAGCCTCATTTTCTTAACGGCAGCAATGTTAGTCTTGTACATAGCACTAATCACTTTAATGTATTTGTCTGGTATACCATACAAGGAAAAGACCTTCGCTAAAGCTCTTCTATCAACAGAATCGAACGCTTGCTCATTATCTATAAAACCTAGGACTAAAGGTGTTCGATAACTCAGGCACTTCTCAATTATTAACCTAAGAGAGAAAATTTGGTCGACACATCCTCTACCTTTTCTAAAACCGCACTGCTCTTCTCTTAAAACTTTGTCTACAACCTCTCTCAGTCTAAAAAGTATCATATTACTAAGTAATTTGCTACCTAGAGAGACCAGACTAATGCTTCGATAATTGCCACACTCACTCTTATCACCTTTCTTATACATTGGTTTAATTAAGGTTTTCCTAAAATTGCTAAGTACTTCCCCCTTTTCAAAAATCATATTCATAATCTTTAGTAACTTATTTCTAACATCAGAGCCACCATATTAAAAAAAAAAATCATTTACCACACTATCAGCCCATGGAGCCTTATTATTTTAAATCCCTTCAGTACTGTCGCTAATTCTTACTCACAAAACAAATCTCCCTTCACATCCAAGGTATCACAAGCTTTTTCATTTTCCTCTATTTCTTTCCTACAACTCTATCTCGGTATCAGCAAATTCTGAAAATGCTCAGCCTATCTCACTTTAACTCTTTCCTTACCGCTAATTGTGGCCCCGTTCCTATCTTCAACTGGTAAAAGTCCGTACTGACTACTTTCTCTTAATTTATTAACATTCCAGTACAATATTCAACTGTTATGCCGTCTAGCTTAATCTTCCAGATCCTCGGCAATTTTATCCATGGCCTCCATTTCGCACCTCCTTATTTCATATTTAATGCTTTCTCCATTTTCTTTACATTGCTTTTATTTTCACATGATCTATCACTGAGATAATTTTTGTACAAGCCCCTTCTCCTCTCTGTTAAACATAAAGCTTTTTCACTAATATTCCTAGCTGCGGTTCTAACTTTCATCCCTAAGACACCATCAACAACTTCACAAATTACTTTCTTAAACTTATTCCCTCCGTCTTCTGCATTGTCAAATTTTAAACTCTCCATTTTAATATTCAACTGTTCCTGGAAAGTTTGTATCAAATTCTCATCCTGGAGCCAACCAACATCATAACTTCCCGGGAGGTAGTTACCCTACCAAAATTTCAGCTTTAAATTAACTCTAGACACTACTAGATGGTGATCTGTACTTTTAACATCAATAACAGCACTCCTATATACCCTAGTATATTGTATTGATCCTGCCAGTCTTCGGTTTACATTTACATAAGGGGCCATTTTATGACCAAACGCTGTATTGGTTATAACTAGATTATTATACCTACAAAATTTCAGTAGACTGTAGCCATTACTGTTTTCTTTTCCTACACCAAATTTACCTAGACAAGGATACCATCAATCTTTATTTCTAGCGACATGGGCATTAAAATCTCCTAATAAAAACACCATATTTCTACCTGTCTATTTGCTCCTGTAAGTGTAAGTAAAATTCATCTGTGTCACTAGTATCTCCGTCAGTCGGTTCAACAGGGGCATATACTACTATAACTGATACCCTGAACTTTTTAGTCTTAACATTATCAATCAGTATTCCATTATTAATACCTTCCCAGCTAAAACAAGACTTAGCAGCTTCCTTATTCAGCATGAGCCCTAATCTCGGTCTATGTGCCCCATCCTTCCTGGTTGAGTAAACAAATTCTACATCACCTAATTTCATGCTTCCTACCCCTAGAATATGAGTTTCTGAAACTCCTAATAAGTACCAGTTCGAATTGTCTAAATACGTCAGTCAAATGTCGATACGATAGTTATTTTTTTGACGTCCTAAGATCCCAAATTCCAATTTTCATGTTCTTTAAACCATTGAAATTATTTTGGCATTAGGAAAGCAATGGTCCCGGATACCAGTCCAGGACGGGACCAACACAGCCTCTCAAGTCTACACCGAAGCGCTAAAGCCGGCTTAGAACCAGACTGCGAGAAGTCCCTGGGACCTCCAGTATGAATGGAGGCTTTGTGCAATCTGGCCCCATCTTGGTCACAACATGGTTTTCAGCACTTGGCGATGCTCTTCTATCAACAAGAGTCAAAATCCTGCCCAGACAGTCTCAAGCCTATTACCTCCGACTCATTATATATTCATGCCTAGAAATATTATGCTACTACGGGGAGGCAACCCATAGTAAATGAATTACCTAGAAAGAGGTTTTTCAGCCCGAAAACGATCGCCAAAACAGACCAAGCCTAGAAGAATTATCCATTAATCAGAATCCCGTGCAAATGCTGTGTCGTTTACTAGGCTATAATTTCTTCGAGGGGTGCCACTCCTCAAGTGGAAATAGTTGACCAAAAGGTCCCCAGTCTTGCAGGTACCCCGAAAGGGTCGAGGCAACCCTTTGCAAAGGCCGTTGTCCATATATCTGGATCTTATGCCCTAACACAGTTGTCTTCCTATAGAGGATCCTCCCACGATGGTGTTCTGCGTCATAATACAAAGTAACCTATTACTGGGAGAAGGTTTGTAGCTTACGGGACGTCTGCACATATCGGTGGGCCCAATTCAGTGTACATTTGAGGGGCTTTCTTCGTCTTCCACCTTTATTTACGGTCCCGGGCGAGGGTGCCTCAGTCTCTACTATGGACCTCCAGGGACAAGGTCCCCCTTGGTCCGCGCCTCATATAAAAATAACCTACATATCTGTAGGGCATTCCCTTATCACCACCTGGGGACACGCTGAGTGGCCTGAGGGAGGCCCAGACTACCCTTTTATAGATACAAAGGCAGTATGCATTCATACAGCTTTTCTGTTTGTTTTTTTTCCCCAGGCCACTTCGGATGGAAGGAGTTGTCACAGAAACTCTGGAAGGGGCTCATTCGACTGGAAAATGAAAGTCCTAGTGCCCTTATTAAAGAACCATAGGGGATTGAAGGGCAGCCAGCCCTCATCTCACTCCCTATTTTGCTGCCCTCCCCCAAAAGAAATCCGACCAAAATCCTGAAATATCCATTTTGTTCAAAATAGTTGAAAAGTTATAATAGCTATGTCTACAGGGACGACAAGACCCTCCGCCCCCATGGCCCTGGGGGAAAGAGCTGTAAGTCATGCAAGCTGCCCATTGTTTAAATATAGGTTTCACTAATGGGAAAGCGAAGCATGTTTGATCATGGGTCTCCAAAAGGCTAAAGATATTAAGGTAAGACTTTCAGGGAATTTGGGGGGAATGTTGAGATTTAATCACATTATTTAAAATACAGGTTGTCCCAAAGGTGTATCCGCAATATCTCAGGAATAGCTCAGAGTAATAAGTTTAAACTTTCAATGGATGTCCAATTGACCAAAAGACATTATATGCATACTACTATTGCTACTACTACTACTGCTATTGCTACCATTACTACTAAGTCTAAGGGTGTTAAGATGACAATTTCAGGGAATGTGGAACTAAATCAAAACACACTATATGCATGCAGTTTATCAGTGGCCGGCATTTACCCCCCCCCCCCCTCCCCGTGGAAAATAAGGCTTTCCAAATTTGAGAATTTTATTTCAGTTTTGTTTTTTAATTTCCGTAGGGGGAAGGAATTTTGGTACTTGTGTATTATGCGCCACTCACTCAAGTTTACGCTTTGTAAAACTCGAGAACAAACCGGTTTTTCCGTTAGTTTCTTCGTTACTTTAGAAACAATTTGGGCTATAGATTTCCACATTAGGGGGGGGGGAGTATAGCGGGTCTGCATGTAAAATGTGTTAGGTACAATTATTCTGCATATAAGATACGAGATAGATAAGTGTATTTTGAAGGCAAATATAGGGCCATGAACACAGTAAAATAACATAAATGAAAAGCACAAATAACATAAACTTTGATCAATGATCATCATAAAACACTGAAATAAAACACAACATTAACTTACTTGGAAATACGGTCATTGAAAAAAAAACACTTAACACTTGGAAAAAACACTTAAATGAAACGTTACATTTACTTTACACTGGGATTCTTTTTTTTTTTTTTTTTTTTTTAGTTAACAAATTTTCCAGATACCTCACTATTCTACAAATAAACTGAGGCAACGTACTATTTAAGACACCTGGAAGCATCAACTCTTTTTTTCAAAATATCCCTTCCCTTATCGTAGAGAGCTATAGCACCGGCTCAAGCAATGCACCAAATAATCTTCTTTAACTCTGCAAAGCGGACAAGTATATCTGTATTCATTGGAACATCTTTCTTTAGAACATGTGTTAAATCTTGCACTAATTGGGAGGCAATTAGTCCTGAGCTGCATCCACAAACTCAAATATCTAGCTGGTAAATTCAGCTTAATGTAGATGTGCTGCCCATAAACTACCCTAAGATCTTTATAAAACTTTAATGTTTCTGATTTTTTTTTATCTCCTCACTCCATTTTTGGATCATTTGATTCTCTAGTACTATCTTAATCTCATTCTCCCGATTTGCATTTATATCCATTGGTCCTCTACCTTCATTCCAAACAAAAGAAAACCCTATTTTGTCTAAAATGTCTTTTATTTTTAGTGACTCGGTAACTAGACGACTCTCAACCAAAATTTAATCATTGAGACTAGTCTGTATTTTTTAGTGGCCATATACCTAGCAAGAATTGTTTTCTGACTTCAAACTGTCCAAATACTTTACCCCCCCCCCTTATGTGCAAATATATAGCCCAAATTATATATTCCCCATATATTCTGTCATTTGTCTTTGTCTTGTCTGGCGCTAAGCTGAAAAAAATTAACGAAGAAAGCGATTTGTCCTCGAGTTTTACGCAGCGTAAACTTGAGTGAGTGGCGCATAATACACAAGTACCAAAATTCCTTCCTCCAACGGAAATTAAAAAAACAAAAGTCAAATAAAATTCTTAAATTTGGAAAGCCTCATT
Organism: Artemia sinica; assembly: GCA_027921565.1. NCBI lineage: Eukaryota > Metazoa > Arthropoda > Branchiopoda > Anostraca > Artemiidae > Artemia > Artemia sinica. The sequence goes on along the minus strand of CM051265.1, from coordinate 24,653,419 downwards.
TTCCACGGGGGGCGGGGGGTAAACACCTAGAACTAGTAACACTAGTACTACAACTACTGCTACTACTACTAAGTCTAAGGGTATTAAAGTAAAAATTTCAGGAATGTTGAGGGGATGTTGAACTCAATCAAAACACACCATATGCATGCGGGTTATCAAATGGGCTTATCAGCAATAGGTCAGGAACAGCTTAGGGTATCAAGTCAAAACTTTCAGGGGCACGATAAAGGGGATGAAGTAGCCAAAGCATGTTATGTGCATTCTACTACCACTAGTAATGCAACTACTAACATCAATACTAACACTGTTACTGCGACTACTTGCGACTGGGACAACTTGCAACTGCGACTGCAAACTTGTTTTGAAGGTAACTATAACTACTTACGACTGCGACTACTTACAATCACGACTACTTGCGATTGCGACTGCACCTACTTAAGACTGCGACCACTTGTGACTAAGACTAATTGTGACTGCGACTACTTGCGACTGTACATGATTGTGATTGCGACTGCAATTGCTTGCGACTACTTGCAATTGTGACTACTTGCGACTGCGATTACTTCAGACTAAAACTGCGACTATGACTAACTACTAACACTATTAATGCGAGTACTTGCGACTGCGGCAACTTACAACTGCGACTGCAACTTATTGTGAATATAACTAGAAATACTTACGACTGCGACTGTAAATAATTGTGATTGCGACTGCAATTGCTTGCGTCTACTTGCGACCAGGAGCGTCGTTTGGGGTAGCAAGGGGGCAGTTGCCCCCCCCCAATAATGTGGAGAAAAAATATTATACATTCCATGCCCTTTGATTATCCAGATATGAACCCCTCTTGCCCCCCCCCCCCCCCAATAAAAATACTGGAGATTCACCCCTGCTTGCGACTGCGACTACTTCTGACTGAAACTGCGACTGCTTAATGCGATTACTTGAAATTACGACTGTGACTGTGACTAAATTGGGAATCGAACAGATAATACATAGTTTAGAACTATATTATGAATCAAAATCAAGTTCAAAAGAATTTCAATTCCATAAACAACGCTCACATGGACCTACTTATATCTGAGGTGAAGCAAACTAAGCTAAAACTAGGCTAAAAAAGAGTTCTAGCAATGGAACATACCAGCTTCTACTGCAAAAACACAGAATACCATAAAAATAACTGATTGACTGTATTTATTCAGACAATACTTAAAAACTTCCAAGCACAAACTAAAGAAAGCATCCAAACTAAAGAGACCGAAGATCGTGTACAATACAGGTGAGCATTAAATTAAGCGGAACTAAGCGGAATTTGCTATGGTCATGCCAATTCAACCATGACAAGCTTGTGTAGTCACGTTGTCTCAAATCAAATTAATAAAATACGAAACTTACGATTAGATGGCAATGTTGGTCTAATTGGTTTAACTGGCTGTACGGGATTTCTTTCTTCACATGTGTCTCTTCTTGATCTCCTCGGACTCGGGGGCATTGTCTGACATGGGGAGTCAGGGAGTTCACTCGGGCTAACGGCACGGCTAACAAGTCGACTTATTAAAATAAAAAAAAATATAAGCAATGTTGTACTTTTTCTTCTTGCCTCGCTGAACGAGGACGCATAAAACCCCTTTTGATACACTCATTATTTAGTCATAAGCCAACTTGAGCACGGAACAGGTAAACTTTTAAGACACAAAACTAGAAGAGGTTTGGAGCTATCTTTTGAGCAAATGTTGTAGATGCATGGTCAAAGCAAAGCCAATTTTGCTACCTATATGGCAAAATAAAATTCGCAGTAAGTTGATAAAATCAATAATTTGATCAAACATCTAGGTTTAAAACGAATTCCCGTGGATTATTAGATCTTGGAAATATATTATGTTAAGAGGATGAAACATTTGGGAATAATTTACAAAATAAATTGAGTCCAGGAAAGGGCTGAAAACCTAGATTACATACTGAAGTTTATTAATTTTAAATGTACCCAAGATAAATTATGTTTAAAATTGGAGCCATCATATTTATTCAGTTTGCTACCCAAGGGGATATCATCAAATTCCTTGTTTTATAACCTAACTGCAAGCAAACAGAGAAAACGTCACTATTTCTTTTTAATCGACCTCATAAAATAATACCAATGCAACCTTCACATAACAATAATTGGTCAAACACGATGTATACCTGCAACAAAGTCATTGCGATTGACGCTTTTCTTAATGAAACGTTGAAAAAGAAGTAAAGAGCCAGATTACATATAAATCCTTCGACTAGCCTTAGTGGGTTGACAATATCTCAACAGCGGGTGTAATTGCTTACAGTTAAAACCAAAGGACTCAAGCTTGTAAGCTCTAACAGAGCGTTCACGTGCCACAGTCTTTTAAAAGAGCTCAAGAGCCCCATAGCGAAAGTACCACGGCCTTTTCTACGGTGTCCAGACAATCTATAATATCCTTTTTCTTATTTTGTGTCACAGATTTTTTGGGCATAAAAATGTAATGGCAAAGTGTCACCGTATTTTCCTGTTATTGGACAGAGTGGCAGTGTTTTATGTGTCATTAAAAGCGTCACCGTTTATATACGTACACAATCGTTACGTCAGTCATGATAAAATCCGTTCCCTCCCTCCCCCCCAACACCAAAAAATATTTTAATAAGAAGCAAAATTTTATAGTTATAGGAAATACTTGTACTTGTTGCACGTTCAAGCCGCATCCAGGCTCATCGTCACGCCTAGCAGACGACGACAAGTTTCTTTCCAGAGATTTCGGTCGAGGGTGGCAGGCTCCATAATTTCAAGCCAGTGACGATCCCAGCGTCACCCAAATTTTCAGAAACCCCCATAGGCTCTGGGTCAACCTTGATTGTCGCAAGCCATATTTTCTTTTGTCCTCCTGCTTTCTTCTTCCATGGTGGTAGTGGAAGGCCTTTGAGGCATTTTTTTGTAATATGGTCTTCTGATCTCCGCATGGTGTGGCCAAACCACCTCAGACGCCTCATTTATACAACATCAGTGGGCGATCCCCACCTCTTCTCCTGACCTCTTCGTTCGAGACTCTGTCTGATAGGCGAATGTCTAGTATATATCGCAGGCATTTGTGATAGAATACTTCCAGGTTTGACGCTTCCGCTGCTTTCAGTGACCAAGTTTCACACCCATTGAGAAGGACAGAGAGTACCATAGCTTCGTAGACTCAGAGCTTTGTGCGTTAGAGAGATTTCGCTACGCTTCCAAAGCGAGTATTTTAGCTGCAGATAGACGTTCCATGCTAAGGATATGCGATTCCAGATCTCCTCTGATGATTCCCCAGCTGCATTTATCATTGAGCCAAGGTATTTAAACGACTGAACGTCCTCGATTTGACTACCATTTAGGGTCACAGGGATGTCATCCATTCCAGCTGTCCGCATCGTTTTTGTCTTCGGTAGACTTATTTAGAGGCCAGTCAAAAGTGCTCTGCTTGCTACTTCGTATACTCTTATTGTTACAGGAAATAGTACACTCTGAAAATTAAATCCAGATAAATTGCACCGATGGCAGATTGAAGTCGCTGACGACACATAAAGAAAATATAGTAACAAAAATTGCACCCCCAACAAATCGTCACCAGTCAAGGCATCAACTATAGAAGACTGTACTCAAGGCAGATGGTAACCGTAGGTTAGAGCAATCTTATGTGACTGCAATCATCTGAACCCGTGGGTGTAGTTTTCCGTGAGTGGAATACCCCGAAGCGAAATCTTTTCCAGGTGTATTCTTTAGTTAGATACTAAAATCTAGCCACTCTTTAGAGCAAACAACAAAAGCATTCCTTTGAGGGGTCAGGATAAATGGCCTCAACAGAGAAAGCTGACACACAAAATCTCCACCCCCCCCCCCCCCCCAATTTTTTTCCTTACTCATTGCTTCTAACAAACGGCTAGACATTTATAGGTTCAAGAAAATTCCACTTGCAAAATATACCTTTGCAGGACAGCACACGTGAATCACTTCTATCATTACAGTCTAGAAATATTTCTCCTAGAAAACTGATTTCTCGGAAATATGCACCAGAGAAAGATACTACACACCGAAAATTCTACCAACAGATTGCACCTGTTGGTTCAACCAACAGAGAGAAAAATTACATTAAAGATAATGACGTTTTTTATAACATCAAATAAAATCATCAGCACTTCGTCCAAGCGTCATAACACTTTTACGAAATGGCAGATAAAAGATAGAGACACATCGCCCAATTCAGATTCAGATAGGCTATTACTTCACTAAAAAAAAAATACAACACAATTTTTCTCGTCACAACCTGTCAGCCCCCCCCCCCCTCAACTCCCCACCTTCTTGCACTCCCTCCCAAAAACCAACAAATTTTAACCACTTTTTTTAATAAAAAAATTTCGACTTTTTTTTTAAACAAATTAAGTTTTTAGACAGAGAACGTGTTCTAAGTTTTAGAACACATTAACAACAAAATCCGAGGCTTATAAAACTTGTATGGGCAGACATCACCCTTTATAAAACCCTACATACACAATTACTACCAGCCATCCTTAGCCCCCCCCCCCAAAAAAAAGGACAAAACGATAAATAATAATAAAATAAATAAAAATTAACGAAATAAATTAATTATTTCGAGTTACCAGCCGCTCTAATCTACTCGAGAAACCATTCCACATTGAAACAGCATTGTTTCTAATAGCGAAATCTGACCTCGTTGGTTGCGGATTTCATGAACCAGATGATCTACGTTTCTTGTGCCATATTCATGGTAGGTAGAATTCTGGGAAAACAAACATATTCCAGAAGCACCAAGGGACAACTTATTTAAACACTGAAATACAGAACCTGATTGCTGGTAGTCACGCCGTTGTCCAACATTCAGAATACCAAGCTACCATAACATGCACCAGCATTTTCACACTGGTGCAACTCATCGAGTACTCTCATTGCTTTGTTTTGCACTATTTATATCCTTTTGTAGTCAATTATGGAATTCCTGGACTATACGGAGCACGAGTACCCTGTATTTTTCAGTAATGACAGAACAGTGCAGACAAAATTTTACAATGACGGTTCTAACGATTACAGAATAATCGACTTTGAAAGATATTTAATTTTTTTTATTTTGGCAGAATGTCAATGAGTCCTCTGAACCCCCTTTAATTGCTAAATATCACCCTTTACTGAGAACAGAAACTTACACATGAGTAACTTCGCCGAGTAAGGGGGGATTCGAGAAAACTAACTGCAAATCCCATGAAAAACATAGGATACGAAAAAGGATCTCAATCTATCAGGAGGTCCCAAGAGATGAATGGCGTCGTCTCTGCCCGCAGGGCATTCACTTTATTTAGAGCCCGACCCTCGTACCAACTGAGCTAACAAGCTTAAATACCCCAGACATTTGAAACATTTCAAATATCGTTTTTCAACATGTTCGAAAACCTCGCGGTGTTAAAGGAGAAAGTAAAAAAATAAAAAATCTATTCAATATAACCAGTTGTTTTCGCTCTGAAATGGATTAATACAATCAAAGTAAAGTGATATGACGACTGCCACTCTTTTCTACTCAGTCACTATGGTGAGAAAAATACCTGTACACAAGAGGGGGAATTGGGGGGATCCCCCTGAGAATGATCCAAATCATCAGTTTTAGATACAATGGAAGTATTAATCTTTAATTTAGCCGCATGAAATATAAATCAACTGAATGAGCGAAGACCTACTTAATTTAACTTAGTAGAAGTGGTTTATTTTCTCTTTTTACATCAACTTTGATCTACTTTCACTTTTTTAAAACACATTAATGTAGAAATGTTGAAAAAAAAGGAAGCTAGCCTTCATGTTCTCTTGTAATATAACACTACAAAAATATTTCAGCAATCAAATATCGCTTAAAACTGCTGGAAGATTTATAGTGCATTTCCTACTTGTTCGACAGAGATAAATATCAAGACACTAATAATTTGACTTTTTCTTCGAAAAGTAAAATCAAAGTCAGTAAATTTCATTCAAAGATGACGAATTTTATGCACAGCATGGCAAGCATACATTAATTTTCCACACGGTTTAAGGATCGAGATGTAGAAAGCATTTCTTATCATTGGATGGAGGGGGATAAGAAAAATTTTAATTTTAGGGGAAGGGGTAAACGCTTTTTTCTTCAAGAACTGTAAACGAACGACATAATTATATATATATATATATATATATATATATATACATATATATACAAAAAAAAAAACCTGAAAGACTCACCTAAATTCACTGACAACAGAGCAGCCGTCTTCTTGTAGACCTTGCACACCCGGAGTACGCACACTGTCTAGAGACTCAATGGAACTTGCACGAGAAAACATTAAAGGAGTTTGCTCAGGATAAAACTCTGACTGAGCTCTGAAGGTTACTGCTTTACCTACAGAAAATTAACAAACATGTTATGAGAAACATGACATTATTAACAAACATGAGTCAGAATAATAAAACAGATAATCTATTAAATTGTTACATGTAGCCGCTATGCTGTCATCCTAAGCGTAAAAGACATATCTCAAGGAATTCCAACTTCCAAAATATAAAAAAAAAATCTGCCTTCTGGCAGAGAGTATTTGAATGAACTAACCTACCATACGCCATACCCACTGAATTTACGTTTTTTTTTGTGAATTACGTTTTTATCTGACGTTTCAAGTATCTTACGAAAGTTATATTTTATTTTCTACTGAGGAATAGGGCTTAGTGATCTTTGGACGACACTAAAGTTTTACATCAACGTTCATCAAAGTTTTACTTTTTTTCACAATAAACATCCTGTGGTATTTAACAATAGCCTATACTTTCAGATTCGGCACCAAAATACCCAGCATGACTTTTTTTTTCTTTTTGTAGTTACCGGATAATTTTATAAGGTATGATTTTAAAGATGCACATTTATATGCACTGGAAGAATGCACAAAATTTCATATTTTAAATCACATACTTTTCAACCGTGGCCTCATGAACTCGTCTGCAAATCTGTATAAGCAGCTGTTACTGAGACAAACAATTGTTGTAAGTGCGCTCAGAATAATGGTTCATAACACTAAATGCTTTCACGGGCAATATTTGGCTGACTAGTGGCTAAAACGTTCGTGATGGGTCTCTTCAGGCTCGAAGTTAAGGCTCATGCAAAACCACCTTTTTTGATCAGTGGCAGTCTAAGGAGAAGTGATGCTGCTAAGTAACCTTTTCTCGGAAGATAAATCTGTTTTATCGTTGCAGAAAATGGGTCTATCTAAGGCCAAACGAAAAGTCAGCTCCCCCGAATGAGGTGGGAAGGGGTCATAAGAAAGGATCAGAGGCAAAGAGTAAACTTTCGAGTAGATTAGAGTGGAAGATGAGCCTGTGTAGTTGTGTGGGCCTCAGGAGACGTGGTTGCTGCAATGAGTTGATCGTTTTGATCTCTCATTTTTAACAAACGGGAAAAGAAACTTATTCCTAGCTCTTGATAAATGGCTATACTTATTTTCCACCAAAAGTTTCATACTATTGAAAAAATAACCTCTAAGTTGGACTTTTAAAATCATTAATTAAAAAAAAACTTTCCGAAAAATAAGCTTTTTCAAAGAAAAGTAAAGGCCATTTTAAACTTAAGCTCAGCAGATACAAATACCTGTTAAAATTCAACCTCAAAACGACCAGAAATTACTATTAAAGAATAAATGAAACCCAAAACGAACTTAAATTCAATAAACAATCATAGGAAAAACATACAACAAGTAATAATATAAATGAATAAATAGATCTTAAAGCGAGTAATGCTTCGATTGAATATGAAAATCAAGCTTAAAACGAAAACAAATATTTTGCTATTGAAGTATAAATGAAACTTAAAACCAACGGAAATTAAATAAACAATCAACGTAAACAAAAATACAATATATATTATTGTAAATGAGTAAGTAAATCTTAAAACGAGTGGAACTTAAATTGAATATGCAAATCAAGCTTGAAATGAACAAAATCACTACAAACAAGAGTTTGGGTATCGCCTCCTTCTCTCACTGTAAAAGTCTGAAAGCTACTGCGTCATTGGCGCTTTACTGAAAACCAATTTTATTACAAATACTTTCTTTTGTACTTAATATTGAAAATAAACATTAAAATTATAGTAAAATTTTGAACTGATGAGCTTTCAGCAATTAATGTCATTATACATCAAATATTAAGTTTAATCTATTAGTTCTTTCTAAAGTTGTTAAAGACGAATATAGTTTCACTATAAACAAGAGTTTGGATACTGTCCCTTCCTTAACTGTAAATAAAAACCAAAAGCCTACTGCGTCATTGGCTCTTCACTGAAAACGAATTATATTACAAATATTTTCTTTTCCAGTTCTTACAGCATTGAAAATAAAAATAAAATTAGAGTGAAATAAATTCTTGAACTGATGGATCTTTCAACAACTAATATCATTATATATCAAATATTCAATTTGATGTTGTTTATACTTTCCAAGACAGTTCAAGACGCATATAGTCTTCAGTAAAGCGCCATTGACGCAGTAGGTTTTAGACTTATACAGTGAGAGAAGGAGGCGATACCCAAACTCTTATTTGTAGTGATTTTTGTTCGTTTCAAGCTTGATTTGCATATTCAATTTAAGTTTCACTCGTTTTATGATTTATTTATTAATTTACATTAATATCTATTGTATGTTAGTTTGCATTGATTGTTTATTTAATTTCTATTCGTTCTAAGTTTCATTTATACTTGAATAGCAAATATTTTTTTTTCGTTTTAAGCTTGATTTTCATATTCAATTTGAACATTACTCGCTTTAAGATCTAATTATTCATTTATATTATTACTTGTTATATGTTTTACCTATGATTGTTTATTGAATTTCTGTTCGTTTTGGCTTTCGTTTATTCTTTAAGAGTAATTTCTGGTCGTTTTGAATTTGAATTGTAACAGGTATTTGTATCTGCTGAGCTTAAGTTTAAAATGGCCTTTACTTTTCTTTGAAAACTTATTTTTCGGAAAGTTTTTTTTAATTAAATTTTGTTCGTTTTTGATTGCAAAAAGTTTCAAGTTTTAAAAAATTCCTTATTTCAAAATCAAACTTAAAAAAAAAAATATCAAATGTTCATCAAAGTATCAAAACTGGTATCAAAGTAACAATATTAAAGTGAAAAAGTTTGCCCCCTTTTAATGAGCCCCCTTTGAAGTTTACACGACCAGCCCTTCTATATGAAGTGCCTCTGGAAAAAAATAAATGGAGAGTGGAGGGGGGGGGGAGGCTAGCTGTCCTCCGATCACTTTTTACTCTTAAAGAGTAAATTACAACTTTTAATTTCCAATTAAATGAGCCCTCTATGAAGTTTATACGAGCATACCTTCCATAACTACCATATATGCCCCCAGGGCATAACTTACAAGGCCTACCCTCGGGCCCTGGGGGGCTGTGTCGACACCAGAGTTTTTGTTATCTGAACTTTGAACTATTTTTAACAAAACGTCCATCTCAAAATTTTTATCTGATGCATTTAGGGCGTAGAGGGGGGGGGGGGCTAGTTGCCTTCCCATCTCTTTTGAATCTTAAAAAGTGAACAAGCACTTTCAGTTTCCAATCAACCCTCTCCAAAGTTTATACGAGCATTCCTTCCATAAAAACGATATATACCCCCAGAGCATTACTTACAATGCCTGCCTCCAGGCCCTGGGAGGTTGAGTTGACACAGGAGTTTTTCTTATCTGACCCTTGGATTATTTTTAATGAAATGGCTATGATAAAAATTAAATCGGATAGGCTTTGGGAAAAAAGAGTGTGGGTGTGGGGGCGGGTAGTTGCCCTCGGATATCTTTTGACTCTTAAAAAGTGAAGTAGAACTTTCAATTTCCAATCAAATGAGCCCTCTCTGAAGTTTATACGAGCATCCCTTTCATAAAAACCATACACACCCCTAGGACTGCACTTACAACGCCTACCCCCTGGGCCTTGGGGGGTTGTGTTGACATCGGAGTTTTTTTTATCTAATTTTTGAACAATTTAAAAAAAATTGGCTATCTCAGCATTTGTAGCGGATATGTAGGGAAAAAAAGAGCGTGGAGGGGGGCTAGTTACCCTTAAATCTATTGACTCTTAAAAATGTAACCAGAACTTTCAATTTCCAACCAAATTAGCCCTCTATGAAGTTTATACGAGCATCCCTTCCATAAGAACATCCCATACATGCCCTTAGGGCATAACTTAGAACGCCTTCTCCCGGTCCCTGGGGGGTTGTATTGACTCCGGAATTTTTCTTATCCGACCTTTGAAGTATTTTTTTTTAAATGTCTATCTCAAAATTTTCATCAGGTGGGTTTCGAAAAAGAAGGCGTGAGGGGGGGGGGGGGGGGCTAGTTGCCCTCGGATGTCTTTTGACTATCAAGAAGTGAACTTGAACTTTCAATTTCCAATCAAATGAGCCCTCTCTGAAGTTTACACAATTATCCCTTCCATAAGAACCATATATGCCCCCAGGGCATAACTTACAACACCTGCCCCCGGGCCCTGGGGGGCTGTGTCGACCCCGGAGTTTTCGTTATATTGTCCCTGAACTATTTTTAAAAAATAAGGCTATCTTAAAGTTCTCATCAGATGGTTTTGAGAGGGGGGGGGGGTAGGTACCTTCCAATGTCTTTTGACTCTTAAAAAGTACTCTAGAACTTTCAATTTCCAATCAAATGAGCCCTCTTTGAAATTTATACGAGCATCCCTTCCATAAGAACCAAAAATGCCCCAGGGCATAACTTTCAACACCTGCCTCCAGGCCCTGGGGGGTGGTGTCGACAACGCAGTTATTGTTATATGATCTTTGGGAAAAAAGGGTGTGGAGGGGGGGGGGGAGCTGATTACCATCCGATATCTTTTGACGCTTAAGAAGTGAACTAGAACTTACAATTTCGAATCAAATGGGCCCTCTCTGAAGTTTATACGAGCATCCCTTCCATAAGAGCCATATATGCCCCAGGGCATAACTTACAACGACTACCCCCTGGCCCTGGGGCGTGGTGTCGACACCGGAGTTTTTGTTATATGACCTTTGAGCTATTTTTCACAAAACAAAATAGCTATCTCACAATTTTTATCAGATGCATTTGGGAAAAAAGGGCGTGGGGGGGGGCTGGTTACCATCCGATATCTTTTGACGCTTAAGAAGTGAACTAGAACTTTCAATTTCCAATCAAATGAGCCATCTCTGAAGTTTATACAAGCATTCCTTCCATAAGAACCATATATGCCCCCAGAGCATAACTTACAACCCTTGCCCTGAAGACCTAGGGGGGGGGGGGGGTGTCATGCTCAAAGATATAATTTCCCGAACTTTCAACTACCTTGAACAAAATGGCTATCTCCAAATTTTGATTGGACGTGTTTGGGAAATGGTGGGCGTGGAAGGGGTGTTATTTGCCTTCCAATCACTTTCGACTATTAAAAAGAGCATTAGCCATTTAAATTTTCAATCAAATGAGCCCTTTTTGAAGTTTCTACGATAACGCTTTCTATAAAACCTTATATGCCCCCATGGCATCACTTACAACCCTTGCCCTGAGGGCTGGGGGGGGGGGGGTTGTCATCCACAAAGACCTAATTTCCAGAATTTTCAACCACGTTGATCAAAATGGCTATCTCAAAATTTTGATTGGATGTGTTTGGGGAAAAGGTGGGCGTGAGAGGGGGGTTAGTTACCCTCTAATCATTTTTGACTATTAAAAAGAGCACTAGCCCTTTGAATTTTCAATTAAATGAGCCCTTTTTGAAGTTTCTACGACAAAGCTTTCTATGAAAAGCATATATGTCCCCAGGGCATAACCTACAACCCTTGCCCTGAGGGCTGTGGGGGGAGTGTCCTACTCAAAACATAATTTCTACCTGGAAATCAACTATGTAGAACGAAATGGCTATCTCAAAATTTGATTGGATGTGTTTGGGGAAATGGTGGGCGTGGAAGGGGTGTTCGTTGCCTTCCAATCACTTTTGACCCTTAAAGAGGGCACTAGAACTCTCAATTTCCAATCGAATGAGCCCCCTTTGAAGTTTTTACGACGACCCCATCCATATGAAGTGCCTCTGGGGAAAAAAAAATAATAAAACATTGGAGCCGTATGGCCTTTACTATAGGCAACGCTATAGCGTTGCCTCTGATATACCCAAATTAAGGTGAAAAATTTGTCGTAAATGAAGAATATTAAGAAATAAAAAACATGTTCTAGTTTCAGATAATTCTTCTGTCCTCCTAAGGTACGCTAAAAACGGTCCAGGATTTTTATTGATTAATTCTGAACAATTTGGAGTCCTCATAAATCTAAAAGGGAAAGTCAACATTCAAACTCTCGAGCAATACTGAAAATAGCATTCAACTAATAAAAAATATGAAGTTCTCATGATTTGGTACAGAAACAGAAACTTTAATCTCTGCAAAGAACCAAGATTCCCGGACTCCGTTGCTGTAAGTTTACTAATACATTCCTTAAACAACTAATCTAAATATATCCACTCGTTTTATGGAGGAATTTCAAATTTTAATAGTTTTAAATGAAACACGCTTCACTGACCTCCAGGCGGTTTTAAGGGTAGGACAGAGGGGGCACTTGCCCCGGACGCATAAGTTTTAGGGGGCGCAAAATTTTAAATAAATAATCTAAGGGTGATAATCATTTTGTAATTTTGAAATTTTATTTTAATTGAAATAAAGTAGAGGGTGCACATAATAAATGCGAACAACTAAATTATAATAATTAAAATAATTAAATTATTTAAATAACCACAAAAAACCTTATTAATTAATTAATAAACTGAAAGTAATTTTGTTAATAAATGAAAATTTCGTTAACATTTGACCTGAAAATTTTGTGGGAGGCAGGGGGAGGGACGCTTATCAAGATTTTACCCCTAGGATAAGAGAGGCCATAACTGCCACTGCTGACCTCAAACTTCTCCCAAAAGCCGTAAATCCCGAATCCTTTAGGTTAAGTACTTATTGGATTAGCATGAAACCAAAAATTTACATTCAGAGCAACAGTCTCAAGGGTCCTCCCTTTCTAATTCTCCCTTTCTTTAATTCTGTCTAAATTGCAAGACTGCTTAGCGACTTAGATGAGAAAATTTTCAAACAAGTCCCATGTGTGGCCTACTGCTTTAAGCTAAAATAGAGCCTTTCCATAGATAGGAAGTTGACATCAATAGAGTTGGGCCCTCCTATTTAGTTCTGCCTGAATCTAGAATATATTTATAAAACATAAAAAACAGTTCAATTCTTAAATTTCAATCATTAAGGCAATTTATGCTTCATCTATGCTATCTTGATAGACATGCCTATGTTGAAAGCCTTGCCATTATGCGGAGTGGCCGTTGGAGACGACTGCTTCCAATAAGAGCCAACTGAGGGCCAAAACATCATTGACTTTACTATTTTTTAATGGTATCCGAAACGTCTAGACACTACTCCCTTATTCTTTAGTGTTGATCAGCTTGTATCTCCCTTTCCAATTGAATTATCCAATTGATGAGCATGGATACATTCACCAATAATATTCGTAAGTTTTAATCATGTGTTAATAATAAACTAGCTAGAGAAAACTTCCGTGTACATGTTAATACAAAAGAATGAGCCTAGCCCGAACGGCTGGGCTCATTGACTTTTGACTTCATCATAGGTCCTCCTCGTTACCCGCCTTCAAACAAATTGCTGTGTCACCCGCAGACGACATTGGCGATTCACCGTCCGAAAGCATGCAATTTGGAAGGTCATTTATAAATATGGAAAAAAAATTATCGGCCACAATACAGATCCCTGCGGTACCCCTATATTTTCTAGCGTAAAAATATGAGACGATTCATTCATTACCAACTTGGACTATACGATCTCGCTAAATCATGAGCTATTCCACAAATTCCTATATTTTACAACTTATCTAAAATAATCGCTCTGCATCAAAAGCTTTTTAATGTAAAAAATATAGTTGCCACCAAATAATTATCATCCATAGACACTGATAAGAAATGATGCAAAGCAGCTACTGCTTGTTCGCTCTGCTGACCTACCACTCAAGAAACTAAAGAAACTACACGAATAAGTACGCGTGCGCATAAGTAAATTGGGAGGCAAAGCCGATAATTGAGTTCTATATATCAGTTGACTAGTTCTCATTTCTCACTAGAGAAATAATTGAAGAACAGTGGGTATTAGAATCTTTCGACTATCAACTTTCGGAAATAGGCATTAGAAACTCGGAAATAGTCGACCCATTATCGAGTATTTCCAACTTGATAAATTCCTCGGACTTATTCCTTTTTCTTGACAACTTATTATTAAGTATAAAAATTACCTGCAAAAAGCTCAATGAAATGATTAAATAAAAAGAAGCCCGTTGAAATTTTTAGAGCGGGGTAATTTTTAGAAAATGTTTTCTTATCTGATACAAACGTTATTTCTAATTTTAATATAACATACTTGAACTTCATACATACTTTAGGTCTTTCAGGGCAACAGCTGTTCCTTGCCGTCTTCTCAAGACACATTGTTTCGGTCCTCTCATAGATTTTCTTTCACTTTTTTTCTATTTACTAAATAGAGAGAAAAACAAAAAAGAGAGTACCTTTGTCAACCCTTGCTACTTCTTTTATTTCCTCCGCCTTGTCTATTTCTTTGACATCTTGTTCCTTTTCCTCATCGTTTCCTAGTTCAATCGAATTTTCTGATGAAATTCTTGACACAAATCCTGGAGTTCCTTCCGTTAGATAAGTTTGTGGTTTTTCACCTTCAGGGTAATCCTCATCAAAGTTCACAGGATTACACTGTTCATCAACGTCCTTCGATTCATTCTGGGAAGTTTTTACTGGATCACGAAGATCTGTTACTGATGTTGCATGCGAGAAATTTGCAGGGGTTTCATAAGGCGTACCTAAAAATGACAGAATGGAGAATCATGATCTTGAAGTCTTTTCTAAGGCTAAACTTGATTACTTTGAATATTCAAAATTTTTGTTTCAAATGCTCAAAATACGTAATATACGAACAAAATGCTTAAACTACTCAATACTCAAGATACGCACTACCCAAAATACCCAATATTCCAGATACGCTATTAACACCCAAATACCTTACACACCTCCTAAAATCCAAAACACTTACAACTGGATCCTCAAAATTTGCCAGATTTTGACACTTTCTTAAATAATATATAAATACGGGATTAAGCAGTAAGCCAGAGCTGGCCATTTGTATTGATGTTTTTGATCATCATATTTTTCTCTAATTTAATATTCATTCAGTATATCAAGGACAAAAAGCTTTTAAAGTAACATTGGCCACGAAGTTATATATTATGAAGTTTAGAAAAATTTGGTAAGAAAAGGAAAAACAATACTTAATATGGTAATAACTGGTAATTGAACTAAGAAAAGAGCAAACAGAACAACCTACCCTTCCGAGCTTATTTTGGAGTCATTGTATCGGAGCACCAAGCCATATATATAATACACAAAAGATGAAGAATAATTAATTTTAGCCATTAATTTTCAGTTTTATAGATTCCCCTTATCTACCATGTGTAGGGGGATGATCAGAATATCAAAATAAGCCATTCACCTGTTCAAAAATTTGCAAAATTGAGAATATAGTAGAACTAAAATATTCAAGTTTTATTTGCCAGTTCTTTTAGCTTCTATATTCAAATTGTATCCATCTAAATGAATAGTTCAGTTACCAAACCGATTTAATGCGCAAAGTAGATAAAACTGGAGAAAAACAAACATAAGTAGTTCAAAATACAATACAATTCACCACAAACAAATTAAGTATTTCTGTAGTTATTTATATTCTTGAGCACACATAAAGTCGTTAATTACATTTTAGTATAGAACCAATAGCATTGGCTTCTAAAAAAATAAAAAGAAAGAAAGATATTGATGCCAAGATGTTTTGAATTTTGTGCTTTTAATGGACAATCGAAACAAAATAACTCCAGCAAATTTACTATCAGTATGCAAAGAATCTCCTTGACCTCCCACCTTGGGCAGGCAATTCTTGGGCCACTATGAGATACGGCATTACAGATCCTGTAGCTGCCACCAGCAGATGCATTGATGTATAACCGAACAAATACACCAATTTTAAAATGGTAAAAGTATTGCGTTTCGTGCGTTATGACTGTGCCTGTACCTGTATACATCTGTTATGAATTTCGTATTTTTTGTATTTAATTTGTCATTTTTGACCTATCTCTTTTTCCATATTATAATACATATGTCCTTTATGTTTACAACAGGTCATAAATAAATTCAATTCAATTAAAAAAAAAAAAAAAAAATGAACTATCCAACAGTTCGTAAGGAGCGACTAGGCCGAATAGTAACCGAAACTCTAAAAACGGAATCTTGATAACCATAGATACATCAAAGTATTAGCTTTACATGTTGATTTCAAATGCATAAAGTTCGCTAGGTTTAATTTTTACTCATCAAAAGCTAAGAGCCTGAGAAATTTGCATGTTTTTCGAAAAAAACACCCCCCAAAAATCAAGGAATCTTAAGGAAAACCACATCATCAGGTTCGGTGTAACAGAGAACCCTACTGCAGAGGTGTCAAGCCCCATCTGCAAAAATATAGAATTTTGTATATCAAATTTTGAAAGTTATTTTGTTCAGCATAGTTCAAGGATCCAAAAACTATGCCTTTGGGGATGACAGGACCCCACCCCCCAAAGCCCCCATGGAAAGGACTGTAAGCTATGAGGATTTGGATGTTGTTTACATATAGTATTTGCTATTGGGAAGTATAGAGATGTTTTTCAGGTGAGGAAATTTTCTACGGGGAAACTTTTCCCTGGGGAAGAAATTTTTTGGGAATGAAGTTTCCAGGGGATATAATATCCGGGGGGTATTTGCCCGAATTCCTACATGAGATTCCTTTTTATTTATCTTAAACGGCGACTAAATTTTACATGTACATATGTTCTGGGGGATTGTCTGGTGAAAATTTTCAGCGGGGTTGAAGTAGCCCGTGGGATTTTTCTGCGAGGGGGAGGAAGGAGGTGGGGGTTCTACAGGAAATTTTTTTTTTGGGTGCGAGGGTGATTTCCGTGAAAATTTATCCAAGATTTGAAAAACGATCAGAAATTATAAAAAAAACAAACAGTCTTTTTCAAATGAAAGTAGACTAAGGAGAATTCTCCAGGCGGAATTATCCGCAGGTAGTTTTCCGGGGAGAATTGTCAGAGGATGGAATTTTCCAGGGAGGAGGGGGGGGGAGTTTACGTCTGAGGAAATTTCAATGCAGCGATGTTTTACGGGGGGGGGATTGTCCATTGAGGGGGTAGTGAATTTACCGACATTATTTGAAAACCAATCGGAAAATAAAAATCAACTGAACATTAAAACATAAAAAGAACAGAAATTATTTAGTATATGAGGGGAACTGCCCCCTCTTCATTACCTCACTCTTTACGCTAAATTTTGACTTTCGTCCTAATCTTTAAGAACGACTCCTGAAACACAAGGGCAGTTTAATTAGAATAAGAAACTTTTATGGCGCACTAAAAAACTTTAGAGTGAAGAGGGATTTATTGAGGAGGGGGCCCTTTCCCTCATATACGGAATAGTTTCTGTTTGTCTTAAGTTTTAATGTTGTTCCTTACTTACAGTTGAAAAAGTTGATTGTTTTATTTAGTCTTCTGCACAGAATCGCTTTGTAAACCATGTAAAATAAGAACCAAATTATTAAGTTCGTCTAGACAGCCTTCCTCTAACTCATATAACTTCGTTATAAACAAGAAGAATCTTACCTTCAGTATAAAACGTTTTGACGGCATCTTCAGCAAAGTCCCTTTGGTCTTTCATCTTTTCAACGTCATCACGTTCTCCGTATCTAGCACCGAAATTAGTTGGTTGCTCCGGCTCCTCTATATTCGTTTCACTATAAACACCATACACCATAACTTTCTTAGCACTGCTTGGATTCCTATCGACGGGTCCTTTTGCCTGAATTAGTTTCATAGATGACATTTCGGCATATTTTGCACTATAGTCAATTGGTTGGTCGGGATTATCATCATATGATGGCAAGGAAGGTCTGGGCCTATGATCTTTTGGATAAAGGTTTCGTAATGTATCATCACAACTTTTCCATGCTACTTTTGGATGCATGTATCTACTTGATGGCAGGTCAAAGTGTTTGTTTAATTGACGATCTAGGCTTGATGAGCGACATCCACCACCTGGCCCAAGGTTTCTGTTTAAAAACGAAGATTGGCCAAACCGCTTATCAAGTTGAGTATCTGAACGTATGCTTGTAATCATATCATCATTGCTAGTCTGGCGATTCAAAATATTAGGTGAAATAGAACGGTAACGTTGACCAACAGACCGATATGCTATTGCTTGCATAACAGTTCTGTCGAAAGGGTCTTGGGAACGTTCTTCACGAGGAGATGGACTTTCTATATTTTCACAAATTTCATCAATATTAGGATCAATTTCTTGTTCAAAAGCTCTTTGCTTCCTTGCTTGTAGGCTCGGTGTGCGACTTCTGGATTCACTAGTGAATGGGCTGCCATGAGGTTTCGAACTGAGAAGATTCTTTAAGGTGGCACTAGCCCCTAATGCTATCATTTTATGACGTGAATGAACTAAAGCTCGCAGCAGGGGTATAGCCCCAAGTTCAAACATGGTCTTTTGATCTTCAGGGCATCGAGCAGATAGATTCCAAAGCGTTCCACAAGCATTGCTAACAACGGTCAAACTAGGTGACCGGAGCTGTTGCAGAAGCACTGATATGCAGTTGTTGCCACGAAGAATCTGTCTGAAAGAGAAATCCTATTAGTTTTCTAGAAACATTTTAAAAAAGGACTACCGATGTTAAGAAAGACATCAGAAAAAAAAAAGTAAGAATAAAAAGGGTTTTACAGCTATATGGTCAAAGCAGGTGAAATAGTAAAAATGGTCAAACGACGATTGTTTTTCTAAAAATTGCCGACGGGTTATAAAGGAAAGAAGTGTGAATACAGAAAAATGATTTCCTAACCAATAATAATGTGCAATCAAAATTAGTTCTTTACATAATCCACTTGATGATTGAGGCATTTTTCATATTTGTTTTGCAATATTAGTGAAGTTTTGCAATATTCTCTTAATAAAATGTCGCCATCAATGTTTAAAAGTCAGTTGTGACGCTTTCAAACGATCTTGGGACCAAAAAGGTGTATTGTTTGAGGAATTTATTCGGCAGAGGGCACAACTACTCTACATTGTCGTTATAAAACTTTGCGATGCCTATAAAGAGCTATTCAAAACGAACAAAGAAGGACACTGACTTTTGGAATTGTTCTGATCCACGGTAATTCCAGTTCTCACAGTGCTCATGTACCCCCACGGCACTTTTCGCAAATTAAACGGGACCCACACATTTTCAAAAACATACCATATAATCCCAACCTAGCACCAAGTGAATTCCGTCCCCAATTGCAGATACGACTTGGGAGGCAGCCCTTCCAAACTAATGAGAAGGTCCATCACAACTCACCTCAAATCATTGGCAGCGACGTTTTGTGAAGAGGGTAGGGTATTGCAAAACTTGTTCATCGATATAACAAATTCCTCAATCGCTACGGTGATTACAGAGAAGAAATATTGATTATACATTACTTTTGGGAATAAATCGCTTTTGTACAGCCATCCGTCTTTCTTTTAAAGCCAATCGCAGATTTAAGAAAAATCAAACCTTGTATTTTACTAAGTCTTGAAAAATATTCATCAGCTAGTCGTAAACGAGGTTAGCTTATTATACGAGTACTATATAAATGTTGCTCCATTTAATATTTCACATTTGAACCACTTTCAGAAAACGGCACTAGATGACGGTCCTGTTTTCTTTTTTTAAGAGCATTGTCTCCAGTATATAAGGTATTTGCAAGCTGACTAGCAACCTCGGCTTAGCTTTCCATAAGAACTACGTTACTAGCTAAAAGCTGTCATATTAATATTTGCGACAAGACAAAAACGGCTAGACTTGAAAGGCGAGCCCAATCCGCTTGTAGAAAGTGTTTCTGGCTAGCGGTTTTCAGCCCCAAATTTAAATTACTATAGCCATGGCATTCGCCATGGGTTTTTTGTAAACCCATTATTATTTGTAAACTCTTTATTATTTTGTAAATCAAGAAATTCAGAAAATGAACAGTCTACCGAAAATCTTGCAGAACTATAAAAGAGACCCAATTAGTAGGGCCAATTTATTGAGATGAATTGATTAGGCCAATATTTAAAAAAAAGACCTTTTCAGTCGATATTCAGGATAACTTACACTAGTCGATCTTATAAGCCAGCTTCACCTTCCATTAGATTTCTGCGCCTGTCATTTTTCCCCGTGAAGACCATGACTTGTCGCGAATACCCGCTATGCTCTTAGATTATAATGTATAAAGATTCAAACGAGACGAAATTAGCGGGATTGTTCAACTAACAGAACTCGCACTCTAATTATTTTAACCATACGATTGTGTTTTTTCCTTTCCTACTTTTTTGTTTTGTTTTTGACACTCATAATGATAAAATGTCGAATTCTACACCACTCTTGTAAAAAATCATCAACATCCACGAATAGTTGTAAACTATACGTTCTTATACAGATATAACATAAAAAAAGAAAATACAAGGGTACCTAAGTTCTTCTTTCATGGCAATGTGATTGGAAATATTCCTTAAAATACCCCCGCCGTTTTCCACGATCGAAACAGTATTGGATAGAAGGGCGTCAACTAAAAAAGCCACTGATCCATCGATTTGACATATCTCTACCTAAAAAGAAATAAAGCCTTTCTGAAATATGTCTTAAAACTTAATCCAATATTCAAAACTCACGAGCAAAAGTGACATAAACTGATTTTCGGTATACTTTTAGTGAACTTAATCTCTTCACGAACCCTGTTGGAGTACAGTGAATTGATGCTCTGTTTTGGCAATAAGGGGTCCAGAGCTGGATTCCCGCTGTTACAAGGTTGGGCTAGTGGCGATACTAGGCATAGGTAGGGGGCGGTAGACCCCTCCCTCAGTTTTCTGATATCTGACATTAAATCATTTTATTTTATGTTTTTACATTCATATTAGGGTCCTTAATTGACTAAAAAGTTGTCACCATTGTAATTGTTGTATCTCACTAAAACATCATTACCTTTCGTTTCCTCCGTGAATCGTGATTCACAAGTTAAGTGGTATTTTGTTGCTCTCTGTTAGCAACGCTCCTGGCACCGATCTGTCGGTTTCGTCTATCACCCACAGTTATAGGGTTACATTTGTTCGTTGTAATTTAGATTATGAATGTGATACGTCAAGTTAATCACATAATTTAATTCGGTGATCTTTCATAAGTGCAATAGCAACGTGAAACGTTACTTGAAGTGCTGACCGCATATTCAAGATTTAGGTTATATCAAAGGTGGCTAAACAACATCTACTGTTAAGTTTTTTAATCGGAGCAAGAAGACCAGCAACAGCAGAAGTTCAGACGAACTCCCAGTAAAAACAAGAAGACTGGGATAGTGATGATGCTGAAGTAGACTCTACAATCTCAACCTTCTTCTCAAAATAACGAGGCTTCTTTACGTTCATGTAAAACATTTAGGCCAATGTGTGTTACCAACCTAACAATAAGTCAGTCGTAATCTGATGGGCCTACCCAGCCTTATAATGCTGTCCTTAAAAAGACATTGTTTGACAATTTTCCTAGATCACTTAGTGTACTTTGGTACCACAAATTTAATTGGATTGAATACTGCAAAGAAAATGATTCAGTGATTTACTTTACATGCCGTAATTTTCCTAGTTCATCTGGAAACAGCGAGGACACTTTTATCAAAACAGGCTATAGCAATTGGTAAAACATTGGTGAAAGATGTAAAAAACACGAACTGTCTGAGGCTCACAAGGATTCAAGGATTCGATCATAACGTATAGTAGTTATTTATCATCAGAAGCTCAAGGAACACTTGCAGTCAAGTTTAGCCAACAAGTTACTGGAATTTTTTAGAAATAAGAGAAAAGCAGCAAACACTTTCAGTAAAGTAGTACTTTTTCTGTGCACGTCAAGGAATCGGTTTGCGAGAGCACAGAGAACTGTAAATTATAAATTTGAAGGTAAAAATAAAGAAGTTTTATAGAGCTTGTGGAGTTACTGAAGGGGGTTCCTAACAACCTTAAGTTAACTTTTGATAGTCTTCCAAATAGTGCTGCTTCTATGTCTAAAGATTCTCAAAACGAATATTTGAACATTTCTGCAGGAATAGTTCTGAAAAAGATTGTGGATGGGGTCAGTGAAGATAATGATGGTTTCTTTGCTTTAATTATTGATGAAGCCAGAGACATAAGTACAAAGAAACAAATGCCTATTTGCGTTAGATATACAAGCAAAACAAGTGTTTGAACGGTTTTTGAGATTTGTTGAGCTTTTTGAGCCAATTGCAAAATCTCTCTGCTCAAAAGTATTAAGCTTTTTGGAAGAGAATGGTTTGAATGTAAAGATATGTATTTTACAGGCTTACAGTGGTGCATCTGTAATGAGAGGACATTTGGGTGGAGTAAATGTTCTGGTTCGAAAAGTGGCAGAAAATACATGTGTTTATGTGCACTGTTACGCACATCGCCAGAATTTAGTTATAGTTG
This sequence comes from Artemia sinica, assembly GCA_027921565.1. Taxonomy (NCBI): domain Eukaryota; kingdom Metazoa; phylum Arthropoda; class Branchiopoda; order Anostraca; family Artemiidae; genus Artemia; species Artemia sinica. Next base: position 24,630,751 of record CM051265.1, on the reverse strand, counting down.
ACACAGCCGAAAATGTCAAAACAGTTTACGACACTCAAAAATTGCTTGAAGCTATTTATTCTTTACAGGCAGCACCTACTCTCAGACATCAAAAATTTAAAGATCCTCAAGAAAAGGATGATCACAGAAGAAGAATATACGAAATGCCACAGCAGAGTGATATTCGATGGGTTTGCAAATACAAAAGGTGTCATGTATTTCAAATCTAACTTATTGTTGTAATTTCAGCGCTAGAGGAATTTAGGAGTGCTGTAGATAAAATGGAAGCTGCTACCGCTAAAGAATTTCCGCTACAGCTCAAGCAGTTTGATCAAGTAAATTTTAATCGTATGCAACAAGTATCCTCCAAGTATCGTGAATCAGTTCTTATGTCAACAACAGGCGAGAGACCAAATCTCCCTCAAAAATCTTCATACAGGTGTTGTTTGAAGTTATAGAATGAGATCTGAGTTCGAACGGAGGTTTACCAACAATTCATCTGTTTTTGACGCACTTGAAGCATTAAACCCAACGAGCAATAGGTTTATATTTGTAGATACTATGATAGTTTTGCAGATCACTACAATACGTTTATAGACCTAACATGTTTAAAGTACCAAGTAAAACTAGCAAGAAAAGTTTTATGTTAATTTCAAAGAAACACGAAAGAATTCTACTACCTTTGTTTGAACAGACTTTTATGCCCTAATCTTGCAAAGATTGCAAAAATTCTGTCAACTCGCTTTGTAATCAGTGCTGTGGCTGAAAGGTGCTTTTCGATTATGAAGAGACTGAAAACTTACCTGAGATGCACAATGACTCCACAACGCTTAACAAATATTTTGATTTTATCAATTGGAAGAAAAGTGAAAAGCTCTTAAAGAAGCGTGACGAAATCCTAGAATAGTTCAGCAAACTTGAAAGAGAAAGCTACATTTATAAACATGGACCATGTAAATAACTTTGTAAACCTTAACTAATAAGTAAATCATGTAAATAAACTCTATCAAACAAATGTTCTTATGAGAATCAATATGCATTATTTTTTCCTTATCACAAAATAACTTATTTAAAAAAAAAGTAATTTTTTTGCTACTATTTGATGTTGATTCTATAAAAACAAGCCTGTATTTCATTAATTGCTTATAACAAGGAATCAAAATATAGAATTGTAAAATCATTTTAACAAATTTGGGATCCGGACACTGTGGTATGCCTTGCCCCCCCCCCTCCCTCCCCCAGATTATGAGACCTAAAACCGCTACTGGGTTGGGCTATAGACTAGCTGTCTGTCCCTGCAAAACAGAACTAGCAACTGAAACGCTGGCTCTGGAGGGTCTTTATCCTTTATTTAAAATCTCTCCAAGATCCTTTAAATTATGTAAATTCCTTCATTAAAATTGCTCCAAAGGCCTTCTAATTGAATTAAACAAATTAGCCTCAAAATATATTTTGTTCTGATCTTCTCCAGAAAAATCCGGTTCTGTGTCCTGCTATATTTACAAGTCTTGCAAAATTATAACCAAAAGCATGGAATTGTGTTTTAGTCACTTAATCTTGAGAGCTTTTCTGTATCTAAAACTTGAAACTCCGTCTTAAGACTCAGTATTTATTATTGAAGTTATCATTCGTAACAAAATAATTAAAAAGGGAAGAGATACTTACAGACACCAAGGATATAGAAATAGAACTCCCACCTCTCCTGATTTGGCTGACGGATGTCTTATACAACTTAGCATTGGAAGACATACTTTAAAATGTAAATTTAGACCAAAAGAAGTATTCAAAAATATCTCCAACCCTATTGCTTGAAAAACGCTCAATCTCCTTTCACCACCCAAGGTTCTGCGCTGTACGCTCATTGAAAGTGTGTACTTTTTTTTTGGGCGAGAAGAACAGAGCTGCCATAGCAGCGAAAAAAAAAAACCCATGCAATAAGGATTATTACAGAAAAATTGGCAATATGTTGAGGTACTATGTTTCGACCCCTCTGGATAAATGCCTAAACAATGGATATACGTATAAACTATAGGTGGACACATTCAAATGGAAATACAAATTTCCAGGGATTGGATGAAGAGTAGCACATCTAATGCCAAACAAGTTCTAAGCCAGCCTTAACGGATCATGCTATATTAAAGGACGAGACAGCACATAGAATGTTCTAACTCAGCAGAGCTAGAAAAAGGCATAATTTCAGTAGTTATTTCACAAACTGATTCTAAACTGTATGGTTAGACCACGTTCAAATGGCTATAAGCACGTGTATCGTAAAAGAAGTAAGTTCATTATCTATAGAGAAATTGACTACAAGATAAACCGATCTGATATGTACCAAATTTTTAATAGATGCTACAGGTCTAATTGATTATTTCTTGATATTTGCACTCTTTTTAAATATATATATAAAAAACGTCATTTTAATATCTCAGTAGGCACAACCATGTTTCACAACCACAGCTGACTCATATATATCAGTTCAGTACAGTTGCTGTGTGAGTCTTTCCTATAATAATTTCCTTAATGATCATACATAGGCACAGTATAAATATCTTATAAATTTGCTTCCCTTTTCTTTCGAAAATATTTTTTCCATTAATAGTGATCTCCAGTCATGATACACGAGGAGCATCGAATCTAGTGCATCAATTTAGAAAAACGACTAGTTTCTTTTGTAATAAGAAATTTTGCTCCCTGCGTATAGAATATAATACCGGTTGCAATTCGAAATGCAAGTCATCTGGTAACCTTCAAGGCCATAGCCAAAAGATTTTTCCTTGCAAAAGAATAGTATTTATGTATGTGTTTTGTGTAAGTAGAATGTTTTTTGTATATGTGTCGATTTAGTGATATTTACAAGTAGAATAATATAAAATAGTATTTTTTTTAGAATACCTAGAATAGAAGATTCCCACCTACTCCCAACAAGCCCTTAGGGGTTTTCTTAGCAGGTGCAGCAAAAATGTTCTGTATTTTTTTTGTGAAATAAAATTATGTTATCTTATCTTAAAAGTTAATGATATTCTTTCTCGGTACTATCTACAGACGTCCAAGATAGCCTCTTCTGTATTTTCTTGGAATCTAATCCTAAAAAATCCACTGTTTTTGTTCTTTTTTGTGAATGTTAACCAAGTCCAAGGGGTTCGCTTCTGTCTCTTGTGCCATTGACCTGAAAGGTTCTATGACACTGAATAGTCAGCCAGGAACTATGCTATATTAATGATATAATAATGCCCAAAGAGTGCAGGTAATATAAAAGAGTGGGAACTGCCGCCAGTGTCGAAGAAAACTATCAGCACCATCTAAAGTTTGGTATCTCATGAATTTTGTTTCATACTTCACAATTTTTTTTTTCTTTGAAAAACTGAAGTCAGACACTTACAAGTGTTACAACACCAACTTTGACAATTGCACTAATTGTACTAAGTTTATTTGATCACCATACATATAAATACCAAGAAACACCGAACGGAAGATGGCGTTCGTGGTTTTTGGTCGATACTAGCGCCAGTTCCCACTCTCGCACGTTACCCATACTCTTAGGATACAACATGAAACTCCTTAGGAGAGGAACAGGATTTGGATTAAAAACAATTTTTTTGATTTATTACAATGATTCCAAAGCACGATTGAAATGATTCCAAAAGACAAATGAACTTGGTTTTTGGATTCTTACAGGTTCAGAAAAATGCTCATTTGCGCATAGCCTCAATTGTAAGTTAAGCAATTGTTCCTATTTTCTTGGTTGAAGTCTTCGTTTTATTTTATTTTGCGATTTTGGTCTTATACATGTTGACTAATAACAGGCTATAAACAGTCCGGGATTTCCAGACCTCCAATCTATTTTTCGTACATGCTACCAGCAAAAGCTTCCCAGAGATTATCTTTGTTATTTTATATTCCCTGGGATAATCCACCATTATTGCCTGCTGCGTGGATATTGTTTACCAGCTCACGAATTACATTTTCTGTTGTTTTTTTTTTTTTTTTTTTTTTTCAGATATCCATTACGTTAATAAATCAATGGCTTTCAATCTTTGCTTTTTAGGTTGTTGGATTTTTTAGTTTTCTTTTGTTTTTATAAGTTTACTTCTTTTTCTAACTTAGGATGCAACGCGAACGTCAGTTCCCATATCTGCCGTTTCCTTTCCTATTATCGTCCATATCCCACCGCTCCTTAAAAAAAAAAACTTGGATTTCTCTTGGAACCGTTTATTCATAACAAGAGTATCTATAACTCATGGATTTACTTATAGGCTACGTATATATGGTCCATTGAGATTACTACGTTAAATCCTAAAGTAACTACAAGGCCACCGTACGTATGTATGGTATTACGCCATACGCGATATGAAGTCAAGAAAAAAGAAAAGTTTGGATACCTTATTTTCGCTACAATGTCCCGAGAGATTCCACAAAGCAGACAAAATGGCCCTCAGGGTATTTTCCTTAGTAGTCTGCATAGCAGCTATCATTAGAGATCGAACAATTCCAGAATCTTTGAGAAATTCTTTGCTTCTCATATCAGCACGCCAGGATAGGTTCCGAATAACGCTTGCATAAACCTACAGAAATATCACATGAATCAAAAGTCTAAAAAAACGTTAATAAAACAATTACCAAAATGAACATTAATTAGCACAAATAAGGGATATTGTCGTCCCTCAAACCCCCAAAAGGCTAGACTCTCATTTGAGCTTTACAAAAAACTAGATGGTTTGTTTAATTTTTAGTCAATAGTTTCCCTGTAAATTTGAAAAGGACGAAAAAAAGAGGAAAACTGTAATAAAAATAAGATCGCTTGAGAATCGTAGAACTAAATGAATCGTCACTAAAACTAAATGAAATATTATGTGTCGAAAAATTTAAGCCTAAATAAGTGTGTTCTTGCTATTCTTCAGGGCCCCGAAAGGCTAGAGTGCAATTTGTACTTCATTAAAAAAAGCTCCAGGTGGAAGTTGGATTTACTCCATTGATTTCTATACATTTGATAGATATGGATTTGAAGTAAGAAACTACTGATGAAAATATGTTACACATTACTCTAGAAGAACTAAATTTGTTTTTACACATATGCTAATTTAAAAAAAATAATTCCTGGAAGCTTGAGCGCATTATATTTTTTAAGTTCCAAGTAACAACTTCGTAATCATACATTTGCTTTAATAAAGCAAAAACAACTCTCTAACTTCTTTGTAGGGTTTAAAACGGCATATCGGTATATTAGGTGTATTTTCTAACTGGCCATTGTTCATTTTAAGTTTCAGATTCGGTTTTCTACTTTTCATGGAAATCCCTCTTCTTTGGTCGTTTTTAACAGATCAAATTTTGCATATATTAATAACAGTTGTTTTGGCTATTAAAATTTGCTAGCAACACCAGTTAATGTGTTTCTATATTGTAATATCAGTATCGAAAATCTTCATACAGATGCCGTTTGAAGTTATAGAATGATATCTGAACTCGAACGGAGGTTTACCAACAATTCATCTGTTTTTGACGCACTTGAAGCATTAAACCCAACGAGCAATAGGTTTATATTTGTAGATACTATCAAAGTTCTGTAATTAGTCAGACTTGTAATTAACAATCTCAGAAATTCTTAAATACTAACTTTGGCCAAAATTAAATATTATTTGTGAAACACGTACTTAACATATCTTGATGTTGCAATTCACTATCACAATATTAGCCTCAGATTTGTAATCAACAAGCTCGGACAAAGTTAAATACCAGCTTCGTTAGACATCAAATGCAATTCGTGAAATTTGTACTTAGTGTTTTGATTTGGAACAGTCACATTGCAATCTTAATTACTTTTAATGATTAATATTTAATAATTTGGTAGCACTCCCTAAATTATTTGCGTGATAATATTCACAAGCCATTACATCCGCTCATGGCTATAATTTCTATAGGTGAAATCTTCACTGGCAAGAGCTTTCCATGAGTATAATTTCTGTCTATGCTTTTTTTTTCATCAATGGGTGCAATCTTACACATGCGCTATCTTCCTTGGATTGAAGTGTACAAACTCTTCAAAATTATGTTAGTCACTCTTTCCGTCATAAATCTTACTCCTTATGAAGCAGATTTGTGAGGAAATAGTAGACATTCTTCTTTTCAGGAAACAAAGTAAAGCACTTATCATCAGTTAAAAAACAAAATGATTGGGACTAGCGACTTAAAAACTTTCGATTTAAAGAAAAAATTGACTTACACTATTATTCTACATTCAAACCACGTTGATCGGGCACAAAGGAACGCAAAAGTTCGACTTTATTTGTAACAGTCATTTCTGTGTTTTTTATTTTTCTTTTCTTTATCCGTTTTTAAATTTTTAGAGGGCCATCTTAATCCTCTTTGGACTCATTACGACCGTCGAGACAATTTCAAATCCAGTAATATAAAATTTTTGGATATTATTTTGAATAGCCGTTTGAACTAGCCCATTCATAAGCATTTCAGAGCCTTTGATTAATTACAGGCTTGTTTATGCTTATTTTTTATAAAAAGCTAAATTTCTTTCTTTTTATAGACTGTTGATTGAAGATTGCTTACCTGTCGCAGTTCTTCACACGGGGTCATCATCATTTTTGCCATGGAGATTAGAAAACCTTTGATGGCACTAAGTAAGGATTTGTTCAAGCTATCTCCAAATGTGAGGTTGGTAAGTGTCATTGTGACATAGCGTCTCATTGTTAGGCAGTACTGATTATCATTGTTAATTCCATGAGCCTCCACGTCAACCTAAAATCAAAATATTTTGACTTCTTTTGCGGTGCTGTCGCTTGAAATAATTGAATGAGCCACAGTTATAGCAATACATTTTGCAATAAAAATAATTACTTATTTATACACAGAGAAAGAAAAGAGAGAAAATTGGGTGAGGGGTGAAGGGAAGAGACAGGAGAAAAAACAGAAAGAAGAGAGGAGTTTATAATATTAAAGTTCTCTTTCTCTGCAGTTGTTCTTGGTATTAGCTTGCTCTTTTTTTATTTGGGATAAAATAATTTTCTGATCAAGATATCTCCAGTTATAAAATATATAAAATTCGTTCTCGCAGAGTGTTTTTCTGTATTTTCATCTACTTCTTCCAATCAAAGCATTTTGTTTCTAAGATAATGATCATGAAAATTCTAATTTTGTTAACTTTTAAGCAGAATAATAACTAAGTTCTCTGAAAAAACAAAACAAAAAAAAACTTCTACTTGGTGAGCTTTATTTTATTTTGAGCAAGTACATGTAATCAAAACGTCGTCTTCCGTAATATCAAAACATAGTAAAAATCAAACGCTCGACGGTGAGTTTCTCCAAAACTAGATCAATCCCGATATTAGCAGAATTTCTGCTTTTCAGAAAACTTAGTACAATAGTAAAACAGAAAATAGTCAGGCGTCAATTTAAAAAAAAAAAAAAAAAAAAAAAAAAAAAAAAAAAAAAAAAAAAAAAAAAAAAAAAAAAAAAAATATCTAGAACTGATGTAGAGAAAAATAAAAAATAAAAAACATTTCTTCGTCTACCAGAATTGGTATAGACATCAAAACTTTAAGAATAAAGGAAAACTAAAAGAATAAAGTTTTAGTTGAAACACAAGGAATATTATGAGTCTGCATACCTGAAGCAGTTCTGCCAAGGCATGGAGTCCTCCCAAATGAGCAATGGCACTTCGATGCTCCTCTTCGAAGCTGAATTTCAGCAAAGAAGCAACTGCCCCTCCAGGATGATTCTGCATATCAGCTATAAAACAAGCTCGTTACAACGTGATATAGAACAACGGGCCCGGAAGCTCAAACTAAAGAAAACACTATAGAAGTCAACATGTATCAATAAGGTAGTTATGATTGAGCCAAGCTGAGATGAGACAAAACTGGTTACACCATGATATCTTTTCTATTAGGCTATGAAACTCCAAGACATTCCAAAACCGGAATTTCATACAATACGGTATTTTACATATTTTTTTGGTTCCCAGATGACAGACAAGTTGCATAAGTCTTTTGCATGTCTGATATCCAATTACACCAAGGGGAGGGGAGCAATCAAAATAAATTTAAAGACGCAAAACAGGATATGTAATAAATACAAAGACCCAAACTCAATTACTTCTGGGGAGAGGGGGTCATCATACCAACCTTGGAGAGGTTAGAGCTCCCCCCCCCCCGACCTCTCAGTATATTTGTAGGCACAAGATCTTTATTGGACTTTAAAACCAACGTTGGAATATCCAATGATCGAATATTTCTAACATCATCGTATACGTTTTTTCTGTTATTACTGATTGGTAATTACGCAGGATATTCTTTTTTTATATATAAATACATTCTAAGACCACACTGGCTATGCATGACAAATGAAACTCAGAGAGGAAAGAAAATAACAAAATGAAAAATAAACTAAAACAAGGGTTAAAAAAACGAGGATTTTGTCAGCCAGTGGCGAAACATGAAGAAGAAGAAATAAGCAAATATTTCGACAAGGACCTCCGCCAAGTCGTCCTCAGTGCTAAACAAAAAAGAAAGAAAAGAAAAAAGAAACCAACGAAAATCGAACCTTTCGAAGTTTGCTTGACAACGACAGAACAAAAACTAAATAAGAACCAGGTTGGAATCAATGAAAAAGAAATTTACCAAGATGATTGAGCAATAATCCTATGTTTTGCTATAGCTTTAGCTGGTCTACAAATTTGGTCTTCATTTGATGTGCAAATAGGTTTTCTCAAGTTAGACCGGGCGAAAATATTAATTGAGAATCAAAGTTGTCATTTTTATTTTCCAATCTCAGGGACTTATCTATTGAAATTTTGTGTTCATGCAAACGTTCACCTAGTTGTTAATGGGTCCTACCAATGTAAAATTTCCCACATGAACACGGGATTCTGTAGACACCACTACCCAGTACAGGGTCAGTTTTATCTTTTCCTGAAATGAATCCCGTGTTCATGCGGGAAATTTTACATTGGTAGGACCCATATGTCTTCAAAAGGAATAATTTGGCTTTTAGGTAAAAAAAGAGTTAAGATTAAAAATGGCACAAATAAATAGTTGTAGGCTATGAAAATAGGCTAAGTCTAAATTTTCAAGCTTAAAGCCTATTAAAAAAAATATTTTGAACAATTAGGGAAGTTAGGACCAAATTACAAGGGTTAAAGGCCTAATTCGTCTTTTAAAGTAAGATGTAGCTTACTCTGTTGCGATGAGAGCCACGTACTGGATCATGAAACATGTTAAAGTTTTTACAAGATTAATTTAAACAAATTTTAAACATCAATATTTGGAAAAAAGTAAAGAACGATATTAGAACCTAAAATGAGCAGAAAAAAAGTCAATTAGAAGTTCAACTTAAAACGGACAGAAATCACTATAAAAAAAACCTAAATCTGCCACCTCCTCAAACCCTCAAGAGGCTAGACGATCGTTTGAGCCTTACTGAAAAATCAACAAATTGCTTCAAAAATTACTATTCGACCTCTCAAAATACCGACAAAGTGTTCTTTTAACATGTGAAATCGATTTGAAAGTCAGAAATGCATTAACTCTAAGAAGTTGCTTGGCTTTTTCCGATAAACTTGTTCAGTATTTTGATTTTTTGCTTCTTTTATGCTGTGACCAAAAAGAAAAACAAAATATTCGAAATTTGCGTTCTGTTTACTAAATCGTAGATGGCCATCTAGTTTTACAGGTTTTTATGGGGATATTTTTTTATTTACATAGTTTTATTGTGTGTTAAAATATAAAGGTGATCGTGCAAAGTTTCTTTAGGCTGTTTTGCTCCAGAACCAAAATCTTGCAGCTGAAGATAAAGATAAATAAAAGTTCAAATAGGGATAAAATTCTTTTAATAGACAGTGATAACTTTCACAAACAGTGATAAATTTCACAAAAATACTAGATATTTCGGTCACATATGGAGTGACCGTCATCAGTAGTAAAACTAAACTAAATAATTGAAAACAATAGTTTATGTATGAAATAAAATAAAACTGCATATTGTTTAATAATCTAATTCTTTTCAAAGCAAAAACGGAAGCTAGTCTCTTTGACCTTCTTGGATACGGTTCATTAGCGTCGAATGAACTAACACTTGGACAGAAGTCAACTATATTGGGTAAATTGAACTTTACTCTATCAGATTTTAATAAATTATCGTAGATAGAGTTCAAACCAAATTCGCCCTTGTCACTCTTTAAAGCTATATTCCTGAATAAAATTTTCTTAATTTCAAGAGTTTCGCGAAAATTTTGCTTTAAACCCCGGTCCCTAGAAATCAAAGAGACATTATCGAACAAAAAAAAATGGTCTGGAAAATTAAAGATATTTTCCGAAAAAGCTGAAGTGAAATCTTCACACTTAGAATCTTGCTTTAAAGCCGAAACTTTCAGACTTAAATTATCTTGCAACTGAAACTTTATTTAAAGTTGAAAATTTATACTTTATTTTAAACTAAAAATATTTTATATAAATTGTATAAAATAATTAATTATATAAATTATTATACTTGGGATATAAAATGAAACGGTGACTAAATCTGTTGATTATTCCCGGTAAGTTTCTCTTATTATTAGAGAGGCACCAGATTAAATGTAAAATTACCTGTACATAACGTTTGTAAGATGAAATTTACAACTCAAGACTTTGGGTGAACCCAGTTATTGAACTCTCTCTCAGACAAATCTAGTGAATGAACCGGAAGTTATTGTTTCGTTATGTATAAATATGTTAGTTTTAACTTAGTGCTTTTGTATTTCTGCTGATGGCGATCGCTGTGTATGTAGTTGAAATATCCAGACCTTTGTATCTGTTTTCACTGTCTAATAAATGGACTTATCCCCATTTGATCGTTTATTTGTTTTTAATCAACATAAAGATCTTTTTATCAATCAGTTAATTTTCTCACTGTCTTACAACTGCAAAAAAAAAAAAAAAATCGTTAATAGATTTTCTCAGTACTAGATAAATGCTGTGAAGGTTATATAATATTTTTTTTTATTTGAAAGAATTAAGTAGTTTTATCGCTTATTATGACCCTGAAGATGATGACAGCATTTCTGAAAAATTTAAGTAAAAATGAACAATTTATAAAAAGGGTAATACTTACGATCATCAATCATTCCTTTTATTTCGTCTGGAAATGCTACTTTTTTCTCCTGCATTTTCTCTCTCAGATAGTCACTATAATTTCGAACTGTTTCCAAAAGTTTTAGTATTCTCGCTTCTTTCCTCGTTCTTTTGTCATCAACCTGATTTAGCACTACATTTCGAAGAGCCAGAGAGGCTCTACGACGTGCCTCAGAGTCTGGAGGACTTTGAGGCGAATTGATATTGGTTCCCGGAGGAATTAGGTCACCACCATGCAGAAGCTGCACTAGTAGAGGCAGAACACCTGCAATTGCATCCAAACTAAAAGTTACCTAGTTATAGTCTTGCTTTTTTCAAATTTACCATTAAGATTTGTAAAACTGCAATAAAACAAAAATTCAAATTTTCAGGGAAGTAATAATTCTATATCATAGTAACTTATTAAAATTTTATCAACTAAACTTCACGTAACCCCAACTGAAATAAACCCTGAGTTTCGACCCCATTGGTAGATTTGTGCTATAATTACAACTATACTTATTTTATGATGCCCTGAATTAGGATACCGTGGAAGGGAAAGATATCAATTTTTAAATTTTCAATGTATTTTATTTGAGAACCCTGACTAGCAGAAAAGTTCCTATTCTAATGAATTGAACACTACATGATACCCAAAAATAAAGCAATACGGAGTTAAGAGAGCTAAAGCAACTCATCCACTGATACAATGGTTTATAGAATCCTTTTAACTACTTAATATCTCAACTTTAAAGAGCTCACAGGAAGAGCGTAGAGGCGAAAAAGGTCGCACCTTTTTCTAGTTGAAATAATACCTCTTTCAATGATTTTTTTCTAGAGTTCAAATTAGTAAATATTGAAAAAAGTTACAAAAACACGAACGATCGTAGCAATAAAAGGCGAAATATAGAGAAAATTCAAATATAATATTATCTTTTTTATTTCACCACGGTGTGAGAAAAAACTATAAAGAAGGCGTATACGCCTGGGCGGTAACTTTAAACAGTTCTTTATTGCTTTAAAATATGCTATTAGAGCTAAGCTATAAAAATGCAGTTAGTCAGATAAAAAAATTAATAAATATAAAATAGAAGATAGGAAAAAAACAGTCATAGAACCAATTTACAAGACTTACATACGTATAACATACGATTTACAGATATATAAAGCCATTATTTATTAATTATCGACCAGTTTTGATCGCCTCTATATTTTCACATATATTAGAGAATTCCTTGTCAGAGGACTGTAGGATTCCTTTTGGATAAACAGTCTTTGGCAGCCTGCCCTGCAAGGTTTCTGAATACGTAGATCAAATTCATAACTTCTGGAAGTTATGACTGGCTTTCAGTAAATAGCTGATAATGGTTTGGAATTTAATTGCTGTTGGCCCCTGGGACTAATTATCAAATAAATGTCTCGCTTCTTCTATATGAAAAGTAATTTCACCCGCGCTGTAAATTCTCTTATATGGACTTCTTTCAATTGCGCTTCAAATGCATTAATTTTTCAAGCTTAAGTATGACATAGAAAATGTGTTGGCTTATAGCATTAATATTCTGTATGAGTCATCATACTAGGTTGGTGAATCTTTCCCCATTGATTTTAGTTCATGGATATTGTCGAATCCAATTATGGATTTCATTGTTTGATTGGACCGCGCCTACACTGGGCCGCGTCAGAGGCAACCTTACTTTTTGTGAGTATATACGTTTTTTAGCTAGATCATCGAGAGTTTAAGAGAAGCTCTTAGAGAGTTAGTCTAAAGTTTTGTTCAAGCCCGTCTTAGAGTTGTTGAATTGACGATTCGGTCAGTAAAAATGAGTTTTATTTTATAAGCCCACTTTTTTTTTATTCCCCTTACCCAGTTAGGTTTGGAGAGTTTTCAAGCGAGTTCTTAAATATATATAGATAGGCCTTCCTTCCCTTAACCCCCCCCCCCCCCGATAATTGTCTCTATTTTGGTTTGCCAATAGCTTTCAAGAAGTTGTCTCTACCGGTACTTGTTCAAGTGTAAAACCTATAGAACTCGAAATTATGTTTAATCATGGATTTCTTATTTTTGTGTGTGATAGATGTCAGCACGTAATAGTGGCTAATACTTTGTCGTCTTCACTCCCTGTGTTTAGTGGCATTTCACTCCACTATTCAGAACCTTCGACACAATGTCAAAGTTTGAAAACATGCGTCTCAAGTGATAAAAGCATCAAATTTTTGTCCCCACACTATTAACCACTGCTTTCGTATATCGAATCTTGAACATTTTATAACGCTTCATCAGTCCTTGGTTGGTCCCATTGCTGAATACAACACCTCTGTTAAGTGGCGCCAATTCACGAAAATGTAGGGGGGGGGGGGCAAGGATTTTTTCGATTTTTCAAATGAAGATGAAAAAAAAAACATAACAACATTGAGCAAATATACCTAAAACAGGGGGTGACTATAAATCTTATTTCTCTTAATTAGCAGCTACCACAGCAACCACGATTTACTAGGTTGCAGCTACCACTGCAACAACGATTAAAATTATATATATAAAAAAAAAATTTAATTACAAAAGGCACTATATGCAACAATTTCGCTTTAAAATGAGCCATTAAACAGAGGAGGAGAAACGGAAAAAAAGGTGTTTTCGATGCTGAATATCTTGGTTCAGCCACTTTCCTTGTTTTTAAAGCCATTGGATTTTTCTTGTTGTTCAAGCCAAGGGACTGTAAGTTTTCTTTACAGGGATGTCGGACAAGACGATTCTAATGGTGTACTTTGTGTTTCGATCTGACACCATTTTTAGGAGTTCTAGAAGTACAGTACTAATCAATAGCTGTGAAAAAACGAAGCACAGGGGGGATAAACAAAAACAACCGGTCGGCCAGTCTCACTGCTTTAATATAGCACAGCTAAATTATAAAACAGTTAAGAAATAGAAATAAAAAGGTATTTTTCACAGTCTAAGGGGGAGCAATTGCCTCCCCCCCCCCAAGTGGCTTGCATATTTCCGTTTTCAGTTTAGTCATTACTCTTCAACAAGAGAGCATCAATGTTAAAATTTACCCTACCGAACGGAATAAAAACAAAAATAGTCACTATTCTTCTACCAATCGGTTTGTTAATATGTGCCTCTACTTTATCTATTATTGTTTAGTAGAATTTGTCCTTACTATTCTGAGTCTCTGTTTTTACTGTTGCGACAAGTCTTTGACTTACTACAGCTTTATTTTAGAAAACAAACAAAAAAGTTTGTATTTATCCATCCCATAGCGGCTTAGATCTTTAAAATATCAGAAATAATTGGCACTTCTTTCAAGATTGGCATCAAAACACGAGAATTTGGTGATAACAAATAGAAATCTCTTGCACTTCTTCCTTGAATTACATATTATTGAAAAACTGAATGTGCAAGTTATGCAGCTGTAAATTCAGCTAAATTCAGTCTTTTTTTGGCTGAACCGTAGTAGTGCCGTAAGCATTTTTTTCAGGCGTGGCTTTGGGTTTACTTTCAAGCAAAACGCATTTTTATACTACTTATATTTTCACACGCGAATCTTCAAATTCGCTCTTTCATTTCTAATTCCTGTTTATATGAGCTTATTCTTACGAGCTAGAATCTACCTTCATGAAAGTATGTCAATTTTTTTATTTCTTTTAGACTTCAATCTGTGTCTGGAGCTTTTGCCACTAAAATTTTCCTCACAAAGAAAAATCGTCGCGAGGAAAACTGGGCCTAAAATAAAACAGCTCACTGTTCTATGGTAAAAAAAAAAGAAAAAAGAATAGGAGGTTCAAACCAGATACGTCATCTTAGAGTTGTGCTTAGTGGCAATGGTCATTGTTTATTTAAACAGGGAAGGAGGCAGGAAACTAAAAGAATTATGATTTAGAGGAAGAATAGGGACACTTCGGGTCATAGGTCACACATCGTGGTCTTGCAGAATTCGCGACATTATTTCATTTCGTTCTTTTGAGGTATGGAAAAGGTGGATAGAAGGGAGCAAACGTGACTTACAAATTTTTTTCCAAGTCACATTTACCCATTTGAAATAATATTCACATCATTTTTCCCTTTGTCACTATTATTCAATTACTCTTCCTTTGTTACTATTATACAAAAAAAAACTAATTATAGGTAGTGAGGGGGGGGGAGGGTTTGACTAATGATGGCAGATAAACGATTCCTTTCCAGGCAAACTTCTTTAATATTTAAAAGACCAGTTGGTGAGCTAGACCAGTGCCACATTCAGTGATTTTCAGGATTTGATATTTGATTGCCTCGAAATGTTCATTTACCTGCCTCTGTACTTTATAAAACAAGGAAGTTTTCCATGTACAGCTATATACTTTATACACAGCTATACACAGTTTATATAAAGTTACATACAGTTATATATTTCTATATACAGATATATATTCCAATATTTTTATATAGTCTTCTATATATTTGTATATACAAGAAAGTGTGTCCGGAAAGCGCTCGTTTATTTTACAACTTGTCAAGGGAAAACCCCGGAGACAACTGGCCATAGGAACAACCCGTCATGCATAATTCTCGTGATTACAACAGCTCATCATTAACGACTGTTAAAAAAAAGTGCGAGAGGACAGGAAAGGATATAGGTAGATGCCAGTTTGCAGGGAATTTCTTTGTAGGATCATATTAACCAAGAAGCATCTTCTTAGCTAGCGAGAAGTTTGCTTCATGGCCTAAATTATCCCGCTTTTGTCAAAGCTCTTTTCCTTGGACTCTACAAATTAAAAATCATTTACTTCAAACGCTAACCATATCATGATCCTCCATCTCGAATAAAAAATGATAATTTGCCTACTTATTTGTCCTATCAGTATAATGTAATAATAAAATTAGTAATTGATTGTTACATGCTTAGATTTTTTCAAGATTTTTATTTTGAATCCATATGTACATACCTGTGTGTACGTTTGATTAAAATGCATCGGTTATTAAAAATAAAGTTCCTTTTTACAAAAGAGTTTGATTTTTTCTGACCATATGACCCTTTTATATGGGATCAAGCCGGGGGGCTCAAATATCAGGGACCATCATACACTTTTTAACTTAAGTCTCCTTCTCCTACTCCTAGAAGGGACGTTCTCAACCCCCAACTGAGCCCAAGTATCCTGAGTTCGCCGATGGACCCCTTGTTACACTTTTTAGGCCTGAACTCCCTCCATCACTTCTTCCGGAAGTCTGTCATGACGAGTTATCTTCATTTCAAGTTGTACTCTTGACAAACGTCTAAAGACTGTTTTTCTTTCCGAAGGTGGTATCACAATTCTGTAATCGGACTTGCAAGCATCAACCTCAAAAGCACTTACACCACAGCTTTGGTGAAAGTCGGGAACTATATAATGAATTGCTTTAGGATATTAATACTGTGGTGTTACCCTACGAAATGACGTATCATCAACGGCATACAAACTTTTGAATAAACACAGCGGTGCAATTGAGCTACCACTGATAAAATACGTTCATGCTATGTTTTTCTTTTGTACGGTAGTATTGTAGTCTCAACATTATGTAATTATTTTGTTTATTTACCGTTTAATTTTGAACGAACTTTAGACCAAATGCGTGCCAACTATCTATATACGTTGAAAATAACTGTTCTGAAATTCCCTAGAACCACATTAAGAACGATCCACTCAGAGTATATTCCTCGATCTTCCTTACAATGAGTTTATCCAGTAAACTGAAAACATAAATAGTTAATCATTTCGCATACTCAATTTATCCCATCATCATTTAAAGCAGAAATTTCTGAGACTTTCTTAAGAAAATTTAAAACCTCGCCATAACCCATTAAATTCTAGTGCTCTATTTAACTTTAAACGACTTACCTGCTTGTCTGAGTGCAGCGCACGTTTCAGGTTTTTCCGACATAGTCAACAGGGTTTTGCTTATATTCTCACGGTCATGTGAAGCCAGGAGAGAAAGGAGATTATAAACTATTTCTACTTTAGTACCAATTCCCCCACTGGATGTTCCACCAGATGATGTGTTAATCCCTCGACTCGCACCCATTGAATGAATGCTTGATGTGAAACTTACAAGACTGGCAGTGTCCTGAAAAAAAAGAATAGAATCATCACTGAGACAAAAGAACATTTGCAATTTTTAACTTGGTAATTGCTTAAAACATAGGCAATTAACCAATAGTTTAAATCATATAAGCTTGTCTGATCTAAGAACTCTTCGGTCTAATGCTGTAAATAAGATAGAGAAAAATATGAGTTTATTATGTCAAGTGAAAAAAGAAAGAAAAAGATTCTATAAGAATAGAATGCTTAATCAACAACAGAAAATGATGTTCAGCTCCAATAATGAAAATGTGCTATTCAGTATGGATGGCTACTCATTTCGGGAACTAAGGACTTGAGAAAAAAAGTTCAAGATATATCTAATATCCAAATACCCCATAAAATTAAATAAACATAATTTAATGCAATGAAAAGTTCTCTGTCTTAATCAGACACTGCATATTTGGCAAACATGGATAAGATTAGGTTAGCTAGATCTACTCAGCAATAGTGTATCCTTGAATGAACAATACTGCCTAAAATCCGTAGTAATTGACATCAGTAAATACACAAAAAGAAGCCAAATTATACTTAAGAATTTTTTTTTAGAAGAATCTACTTCAATGGAATTTGTAGTCCGAGGTAGCCACCCAACGATTTACTGACCTATTGCAGAGCCATGAGAATTATGGCAAAGATATGGAAAAGTCCCAAAGAAACACATTGTAAGCAATTAGCCGAACTATATACTTAACATACTGTATTTGAGCACAGATTTCGGAAGTTATAGGCTTAAACGACACATGATTTTCCAAACAGTTTTCTTCTTTCCTACAGACGAGACTCAGAGAATGTCAATGGCACCAAATTTAATACAAAATACAGTGTAAGATCAAACTTGCATAAACCTCATTCACATAGATCTTAGTTCCTTCTCTAGCCCCAGAGAAACCTAGGATCTTGGCGAAGTTCCTCTAGCCGTCACAAAGACAAGCTGCAGAGGGAGTGTTACCCAACACCGGATTGGTTTTTAGCCTTTCTCTCCCGTACGTCCTGTTTAACATGTTTCTCAGCCTTCCTCGTTGAGGTGCGCAATCTGACTGCCAGTGAAGTAGCAAGGTGGGCAATATGGCGGTTTGACATACATACTACATGTTTATAGGTAGCGCCTCTTCGTGGTTCAATCGCTTCGTCTGATTGACTTATGAATCAACAGATTTTCACGTTGGTTATTCTTTCCGTCCAGGTAATATGTAGTACCGGCCAAAGACAATTGTTTGTATACACTGTGAGACGGGTTTTCTACTCATTTGTGAAATTTACACATCGAAGTACACATGTTAGAATGGACAGAACGCTCCTTCGGAGCACAAGTTTCACACTTATTGGACATCCATGGTGTTCCCTTTAAAAACAGTAAATGTATCACGTTTTTTTGAAATTATTGTGCTTGTTTTGTGTATTGTGAAATTATTTGGTCTTTTATCTTTCTTTTATACCCCGTTTGTTATTGTGTTTACATCTGCCTAGTTCGGATGACAAATTTCGAGATGACTAAAATAAAGCCACCAGAATTTCTCTGAGCCTTTTCAACGAAATTCAATTATATATTTTCAATTGACTCGTTTTGATTTACACTTACTGAATAATCATAAAACCCTTCAACGTTTTTATTTTTTAGTAATGAGTCTGTATTTACATTTAAATTTATTGAAGTTAGATAGCTTGCATTTATCTGTCCAATAAGTCGCACGTCATCACATGAAAAAAAGAAAAAAGATACGTGAATATTGAAACCAATTGATTTTTTTCCTTTAAAAACAACCCTTATTTTTATTTCCATTTATAACTTATTTCCGTCTTTACATAATCTTGCCATGACACACCCAATGTCAGTGCAGTTTTGCGGCTCTAATGTTTTTCCTAAGGGAAAACAAATTATTCCGATGAAAAACGTTCAATTATAAAAAAGAAATAAATCCCATTATTCTCTTTGCTCTATAATCATGTAAAAATGGTATGATACAATGGATTTTAAGAAACGTGTTTTTTGTTTACCAATTTTCATACCTTGAAACAAAAACTAGGTTAGGAAACAAATCGAAATGACCGATGCAGAAAAAGGAGATAGAGACGCTCAGAAATTACAAAATAAAGTGAGGAACCGCGACGACACCGTAAACTAGTAATAGAAGATACCCGAACTCGCAACTCCTAATGAGGGCAGGAAATGGTGCCCATTCACAAAAATTTGGGGAGAATGCATTTTTCGAAATCTAGGGCAGGCAATTTTTGCTTTTGTTAATGAACATACCAAAAAAGAGGTATAAAAAGTATACAAAAAAAGTATTTTCAAATCTAGAAGGAGAGGCGAAAAATCTAGGAGGGTAAATACTCCCCTTTCCCCGCTAGTTGGCACTACTGCTGGCAGGACAGGAAAAATTTATTTGCAGTACCCATTCTTCAAATTTCAGTTAAAGATCCGTATTTGCGCACACTGGGGCGTAGACAGAATACAGATACAGTAACAATTTTAAACGATATATTATATAGAATACAGTAACGTATCTTACATCCCCAAACCGTATATTTTAAAATCCCCTCTCATCCTACCCACAAGTAATTAACGGCAGATAAACGTCATACATAGAAGTATAGATGCACACAGGTCATATCCTTTTTTGTGGGGGAGGGGGCGGGAGGGATCAATACGGATTTTAAAGGTAATATCCCAAACAAATTTTCGAGACGCGTCAAGTCCAATTCATTTGTTCGTTGAGATCTCGAAATATACGATTAAAAACAGCATCTGAGCCTTCAGGTGACTTCTGATTGAAAACAGGCGATTTACAACAAAGCCTCACTTAAAGGGCAGTTATACAACATCGTTCTTCCCAAAAAATGATGACTAAATATTTTACATTTCAATGCATAGGTTTAAAAGCATGTATGTTTACAAGCATGTATAAACATATAAGCATATATAGATTCAAAACTTTTTTTGAAATTTTTATTTAATAACAGAAAAGTTCAAATCGCTACGTTCAAACTTAGCAGACTTAGAAAAGGCTTTCGACAAATCAAGCCATCCGGATATTCTTGAGTCAATGACAGATTTTAGACCTTTTTTTAATTCGGATAGTTTATAGTTTTTTACACAGACGGCAACAGTGTGTTAGTGCTAATGGGGTGCAATCGGATTTTCTTGAGGTTTTCTGTGGAATACTCCAAGGTACCAAAACGGGACCTGTCTTATTTTTAATACTGTGTAACAAAATTGCGACTTGGCATGAAAACAGAGCGAAGTTTGCAGATGATTTATCATTGCTGATACTTCATAAGCAAGGATCCATGATTAGTACAGATGGCATAATTTGCCGTTTGGAGGCTGACTATGAAGAAAAACGGCTTTCAATTAATAGGAAAAAGTCAGTACTTATGAGAGTCTCGTTTTTGAAAAAAAAAAATCCTAGTCAAAGTGATATAGATGTGCCAATTGTAAATAATATGACAATTTTAGGTGTGACTTTTAACTCAAAAATGTCATGGATGGATCATGTAAATAATTGTACTAAGAAGGCGAATATAGCGTTGCGCAATCTAGTCACAATTCGGCGATTCGGTTTTAGTCGTTTTTCACTGTTGAATTTTTATAAACTGTACATTCGGAGTACTTTAGAGTATGCCTGTCCTGTGTGGCATCCGGGGCTAAGCATAGAGCAAAGAAATGACCTTGAGAATGTGCAGGAACGAGCTACCCGTGTGATATAGGCCCGGAATCCACGAATTATCATGATAGCCTTAAAGTCCTAGGCCTAGATGGACTTGATGCCAGGCGACACCAGCTTACAATGGCCTTTGGATAGAAGCTTTTGGATTCAATCAGGCATCGAGATTTGCTCCCTGAACCGGCAAGAACAGGGTGTAATACAAGGCACCAGAACAAACTCGAGCCTTGTAAGCCCGTGGCTACCAACCGATACAGATTGTCTTTTCGACAGTATTTTGTGTCTCATTTTAATAAGTAAGTGACAAGGAAGAGTGATTATTTAAATTATATTTTGTCTCATTTAATTCTTGTTATTTGACATAATAAATTCGTATCGAATCGTATCGTAAGAAAAAAATCATTATATATATATATATATATATATATATATATATATATATATATATTATATATATATATATATATATATATATATATATATATATATATATATATATACATATATATATATATATATATATATATATATATATATATATATATATATATATATATATATATATATATATATATATATATATATATATATTATATATATATATATATATATATATATATATATATATATAATATATATATATATATATATATACCAACCGCCATATCAACCGCCATATAAACATAGATATACTAAAAACAAGGGAAAAAACAACCAAACATGACAACTTAGGGCAGGAGAGCGACAAAAGAGGCTACCCCACCATGGCAAATTTATAAATACTATACTACAAAAATATTAAAATATGGATGACTGTGTCATAAATGATTAATAATGTTTAGCTTTTTGCTTCCCTAAAAGAGAGCAGTAATTCAGATATTTTTATTTAGAGTTAAAAGGGATTTGAAATGCTAATTGAAAATCTAGCTCTTTCACAAGTGACTGCAGGGAATCTATGCGTTCCAAAACGAGCCGAAGAAGAAGCAGATGAGCAAGTGGCGGCGACAATAATATATGGATCACAAAAATAATCTGCTGGAGACTGGATATCATCATGCCAATGTGATATTTTCAAGTCTATAGGTTGACTAAGGCTTAATATAT
The DNA here is from genome assembly GCA_027921565.1 of Artemia sinica. Lineage (NCBI taxonomy): Eukaryota > Metazoa > Arthropoda > Branchiopoda > Anostraca > Artemiidae > Artemia > Artemia sinica. The sequence goes on along the minus strand of CM051265.1, from coordinate 24,608,814 downwards.
TAAGAAATGAGAAGAGAGTCTCTATTTCTGAGAAACTTTGTAGTCATGTAGGGTGAAGATGGAAAGTAGAAAGAATTTTTATAGCTTTATATTGTATTATCTGGAGAGCTTTAAAGTGAAAAAGGAATGGTACTGAGGTAAATAATGGGAAAATATCTTAGGCATTATTCTATAAATGAATGAGGAAGAACTTTAAAAACTAAAAAGTGGAAAAATATATATATATATTTTGGTTAGTTTTATATGCAGATCATCGAGTGACTAGGGAAAAATAAAAAATCAAAAGTTAGAGTTCCTTGAGAATTTCACGCTCAAGTTTGTGCTTAGATGTGTCTGTAGTAGAAACCAAATAATACTTCAGATTTTTCACATTCGAATATTTTTATCTAGGATTAAAATAAGAGAGGCAAACTTAGAGATTCGATTTTTCGATATGTTTTTGAATATTCTTAAAGTACTAATGACAGTGAAAATGAAGTCTGATTTCTGTAATGGTTAAGGGAAAATTATACAACCAAAAGTACCCTAAAACTAAGGAAAAGTCAGGAATTCCAATTTTAATAAAAAAAAAAAAAAAAAAAAAAAAAATACCTCAATATACAGTTGTGTAGTTTTTGGTAGTAGCGGACGCCAAAAAAAGAAAGGAAAACAGAAGCATGGGTGAAAAAATCAGCAAAGAATAAGCTAAAACCACAAGGGACCAGCTTAGGAAGGTGTAGCTTGCCGTTAAAGTTGTAGTTGTCTTTGAGCACCAACAGATCCATTAATTTTGTATTTGTACGGCCGATAAGCCTTATAAAATTTAACTAATTAATTTTGCTTATTTATTTTTACGATTCAGCATGGCAACACCAACGAAAATGTAATAAAGCCAAAAACCAAATTATAATTTAGAAGCAACCCAAAAAAAATCCTTGCCCACCATGGTTTTTAAGTATAAATAGACTTAAGATGGGCCCCATCAGCAAAAAAAAATGATTTCACTGGTAAGTCAAGCAACGACCCTGAAAACCCGTCATTAAAACAACGAACCTGAAAAGTGTTAAAAGAGAGCAATATTTATTTTCCACAGCTAATATCTTCGAACCAAATTCGGTTGGAAAACGAAGCCACATTCTTCTACAACAGTTTAACGTAGGGTTTTTCAAACCAGATCACGGAACCATGAAAGAACCCAAAAAACAACTTATCCTTTAATATCTTCCTTCCTTTGAAATGGAATGCAAGAAATTTGTAGTGTAAATAAACGTCTAAAGATAAACCCGGTAATATAACTTACATGCAAGCCTACTCTATCATCTGTTATGTTGTTACTGGACATACTAGCCCATAAACCGTTGGCTTGAAGCCAGTTTGGATCAAGTAGATACGGGAAACTCATCTTTTCTTCGGGCGGGGCAAACTGCGGATGCGCAGCAATGGCATCTGGCACTCCTTCGTCCGGAATCTCTTCAAGAAACTAAAAACACAAGCATTTACTATTTCCATATCTCTCTCTCCCTGTAGAAAGGAGGAAAACCTGATAAAATTTCAGGGAGGGTAGGGGATGGATAAATACCAAAAAATTGATTTAATTTACGTAAAACTTTCTAAACTGTGTCATGGCGCATTTATTGCCGATCTTAGGGAAAGGTAATTTCCCTTTTCTTATGGGGGAGTTTCTTTGTTAAGGGATGAAATATGTTTGCTATATCCGAAGAATGATGCGCCCTAAAACCTTTCTAAATTGCGTCGCGGGTGTCTTTAACACTGATCCTGGAGCAAGCTGAAAGTCCTCTATTCTTCTACATTATTTCTTGTCATAACTAGGTGAGTCCGTTAGCCACACAGATACAAGAAAACATGTTTTAAATTAAACGCAGTAGTAGCTTATTCCAATATTGCGACTGAACTCCATTTTATAACCTCATTTCAGTCCGATACCTGTTAGACTGGTTTTGCTTCTGTTTTTAAATGTGTCCAGCTGTACAACAATAACAATAAAAAGAAAAAAACTGTATATGATCAAACTATTTGTAATGCACGTAAATCCTGTCCACCAATTTTAAACTTCACATTATTTTTCACAATCTTCACAATAAATTTACTGAGAGAATAATTACATCTGTCATTCTCACATTCAAAAGGCTAATTAATGCTTTCATAAAACGTTATTTATATTAATAGAGTCTAAGGATGTTAAAGTGGGACGATTTAAAAAATCAATGCAGCAGATTCATAATTGCTACAAAGGTGAAATAGGTTTTTTCAAATTAAACTGTCAAAAGCTTACCGTAAAGGTACTCAAAGGTAAGCAAGCTTGATTTAAGTCTGTGCTTTTTCTTTTTCTTTCAAATTAAAGTCTTTTCCAAATTCTTTCAGGACTTGGTACATATACGCAAAAATTTCCTATTCCTGATATCTGACAAGCTTCTTGTAGTCCTTGGAGTGGTAATTCTTTGGCTGGATACCTGGGAAATGATGGCTCAAAATACATTAATTAAAAAAAAAACTGGTTTAAAAAACTACCGTTCCAAAATCACATATTTAGATCAAATATTGATATGAACTCGTAACTAAAAATTACTAGCTAGAGAAATAACAATATTATGAAAGTCTTAATAAGAGTCTTATGACCATGGAGGTCTAAATGGCATTGCGCCAAACGTGATAAACTAATATGAGCTAGAATATTAAAGTGACCCCCCCCCCCCCAGTGTGTTGAGTTTAAAATTTGGTGTAAAAAAGCAGAACATAAAGAATAGAGTTCAAATGATACTGTCGCGCTGATATACTTATGAAGATTAGAGACACGTTTGAGCTTCGTTTGCTGCTTTAAAACGCTTGAGCTTTAATTTGATTCAAATTTTTAGAGCGTTAATTAAAAAAAAAATGGTCACCTGACTGACATATGCATTTAAAGAGCAAACAAAAATACATGATAGTATTGCAATGACATCATACATTGCATAAAAGGTGTCGTATTCGGACGATATTTTTCATTAGTATTAAATATGACTAGAGGAAGAGTCGTAAAAAGATGCCAAGTTGATGGCCTTTTAAGCTTCCTTCAGGTGAAAAAACGTAAAATTTTGAAAAAATTTTAAATATCATAGGGGGGGGGGGCAGCAGAATTTTAGAAATGCCTAAGTGGGCATGACCCAAAATTGGATGGGAACCACTGGTCAATAAGCACTAGGCCTCTAAACATAAACTCCTAAGTTAAAATAATAAAAATAAATACACAGTTCCTACTGGGTCATCTGTGGGGCATACAGAATCTATAAATGTTTCATGGGAATTTACTTAACTGACGGGTCCCCTTCCTCGTCAGCTCTACGACAGCTGGAATCAAACCCAGGGCCCTGTAATGCCAAGCAAAGATCAATCCAGTCCGCTACCACAGATTCATAAGTTGAGATACTGACTCATAAATACGCAAAGGCTTAAATAGGGAGAGGGAAGGGCCTAGACAGGAGCCTCCGTCAAGATAGATCTAAAACCCCCTTCGGAAAGCTCTAACTTACGGAAATAATTACAATGACCAATTTTAAAAACCAACGTTTTTTTTTATGGAAATGAAGATGAAACTTAAAACAAATAAAAATTATTGCTTCGCCGTTTATGTAACATATTATTCTCAAAGATAGTTCAAATAAAAAAAAACTCGTAGTGATTCACTCTATTTGTAGAGATCTGAAAAACTAGCGCTTTACTAAAAACACAAAACCGACTAAAAAAAGCAACAGGATGTTCACTTAGTAGCAGAAAACCCTTCAAGTAGCCTGCAGAAAATAAATGACTTATCTATCAGGCTCTCAATTTTTCAAACTTTCTTTTGTTGATTTTTATTACTTTTTAGTTTTTGTTTTGCTTTAAATATGTCAACAGATCTTACAAGAACATCTTTGTTTAACTTAGGCGATGAAACTAAAGAAGTCAACAACAGTTTTGTTAAAGTAGGATATTAACTACAGGCCACACTTCCTACCTCTCTTAAACTTTCCCGCAAAAATATGCAAGTTTGTCAAACAAGAGTCCAAAGGTTATATTATCACCAGTATTTTTGACAAGTTGCGGACGAAAAAAAAAAATCAATTATTTGTTCAATACAATCGTAAATGAAATACGTTGGGATTTTAGAAAAATGAAGGATACTTAAAAGGATTTTATATGTACTGTCAATACAATTTAAAAAATTCATGTTGTTATTATTATAATTTTTCTACCGCAATGCTGCAATGCAGCTTCTAATAAGAAAGCATTTGAGCTTCTCATAAGAAAGCATACTATCCTTATGTTTGCTTCTTGGACTTCAACATTTTAGAACAACTGGGCATTAAAAATATACTATTATGGAGAATAAAAGGTTAAACTAAGAAAACCAATCCAAATTCTAAAATATACTATTATGGAGAATAAAAGGTTAAACTAAGAAAACCCTCCAAATTCTAAAATATACTATTATGGAGAATAAAAGGTTAAACTAAGAAAACCAATTCAAATTCCAAAATATACTATTATGGAGAATAAAAGGTTAAACTAAGAAAACCAATTCAAATTCTGAAATATACTATTATGGAGAATAAAAGGTTAAACTAAGAAAACCAATCCAAATTCTAAAATATACTATTATGGAGAATAAAAGGTTAAACTAAGAAAACCCTCCAAATTCTAAAATATACTATTATGGAGAATAAAAGGTTAAACTAAGAAAACCAATTCAAATTCCAAAATATACTATTATGGAGAATAAAAGGTTAAACTAAGAAAACCAATTCAAATTCTAAAATATACTATTATGGAGAATAAAAGGTTAAACTAAGAAAACCAATCCAAATTCTAAAATATACTATTATGGAGAATAAAAGGTTAAACTAAGAAAACCAATTCAAATTCTAAAATATACTATTATGGAGAATAAAAGGTTAAACTAAGAAAACCAATCCAAATTCTAAAATATACTATTATGGAGAATAAAAGATTAAACTAAGAAAACCAATCCAAATTCTAAAATAAAGGTTAAACTAAGAAAACCAATCCAAATTCTAAAATAAAAGGTTAAACTAAGAAAAACCTACAAATTCTGGCCTCCCCTTGCCCTTTAATGGAGGGCCTTTTTGTGGCGATCAATTTGTGGTGATCAATTCATATACACCTTGATGGAGCGAGTGAAGCGTAAAGCTAATTTCGGAAACTTCTTAGCTAAACATTTCAACGCCCCTGCGATGTTCCAGAGTCCTACAAGCGTCGGGAAAAAAGAAGAAAAAAAGAGACACATCAGAGTTTCAAAGCCTTTTTAAAATTCCCCTAGAATGAATTCTCGCAATTAACGTTTATTATTATGATAAAGATAGCGTCTGTCATTACTGAACAACCTTTGATATTGAAAAATTTTGTCATTCAGCAGTTTTTTTTTCAAAACTCATTTTCACTTACTAAGGAGACAGAGAGAGGGGGTATTCAAAAGGGGAACTATAAACCTCCAGATAGGGATTTTCGGCTATGCAAATTTCAATAGAACAATGCTTATGCTTCCCAGCATATCTACTGCAGAAATAACAAAAAAATTATAATATCTAGTGTCATTTGTCCCTTTAAAACAGCGTTGTCAAGACGAATTTATTCAAAGCATGAAGATGTAAGCATTAGCTTTCAAGTGAGCTCTTAAACAGCTGTCTACGACATTTCAGTCTTTTCCTAGTGCTGGAAAAAAAAAAGAAAAAAAAGACAAATTAACTTTTGAAGCTCTTTTTCAAACTCTTGGTAAAAAACTGTTTTCGTAACTAACCTTTACTGTTAAGATAAACGCAAATAACCTTAGATATTACTGAATGAATTTTAAATAAAATTCTTATTCAACAGGCAGTTTTTTTTCCAGTTTTCGATTGTCAAGGGGGCTATAATGGGGCATACAGGAAGGGGGATGGTTAACTTCCAGTTACGGGTTTTCGACCAAGGAGATTATGACGGTATCCTTGTTATGCTTCTTAGCCTTTCCGCCCTAGATATGACACCAACAAATTGCCATATAACCCTTTACTATGGCGTAACCAAGATGAATTTGTAAAAAGTGTGTAGTTAAGAATAAGTACTTTTAGCTGAGCCATTAAACATCTTTCTACGATCTTGCTTTAGCCTGCTAACCCTGGCGGAAAAAAATTACTATCCATGCAAAAAAAAGGTGATTTTCTTTGCTTTTCGAAATGAGGGGCATAGAACATTCGGTTAAGGTTTAACCATGGTGATTCCAATTGTGAACTATTCATCTCGATCTACCCCAAGTTTTAGGGGTTTGAAGCATCTTTCAAAATTCCTGAATGAAAAATATTTCTCTTTGTAGTTTTTTTTTAAGACTTGATTTATAACTCTCGCTTACTGTGGGCTGCGGTTTGCTCTTTACCAGGTTCTAGCTATTGCTGCATGACTTGAATGAATTCAGCCCTTTACACGATTGAGCTAAAACCTCCCTATGATATCCAGATAGATATATGAATGGAGCTATATTAGAAAATAAAACAAACCTCTCGCTGCTCTCTTGACACTGCCAGTTCACCCTCTTCTTCCCTTTGTCGCTCTGCCAAGAGACTGCTGACGGCAAATATTTTCTGATCTAAATTTCTAAGAGACAATATCCTTGCTTCTCTTCTTTTCAAACCCTCGCCTGCTGGGCCAAGGGTTTTCAGCATTGCATCTTGAAGGCGTTGAGCTTCTTGTTCAAGACGACGTCTTTCAAGTTCGCATTCTAGTGATGGCTACAAAGTGAAAAAACTAAATTTTACATCCATAATAAGACTAATAAGCTAGTGTCCAGTTAAGAAGCTTTTAAATGAGGAGCGACAGCCCAAAATTATGGCCAAGGAAGACGGTTTCAAACTACTATATCCGACTCATCCTTACTTTTAAGCTTTAAGAATTGTGTGAAAACAGAATTGATTAGAATAGGCTCCTCCTTGAGAAGGGCTGAATTTAATTCTAGGCCAAATTTTATTTTTTAAATTGAATATATATTTTCCTAGAATCTTTAAACCCCAGCAAGTAGACAAAGAGCGGAGGTAGGAGCCTGAAAACATCTTCCCAGAATCTAATTTGAGCAGTATATCCATTACTGAAAGTTTCAATTGCACAGCAAAAAATATTTTCTGACCTCATGAAGCTTGTGTCCTATAAAGGGGAAGGGATTTAGGACCAGGAAAACATTTCAGGCCTTCATTTTAAGCTGTAGAGTGATCCTAAGTGTATGGCGATAGTAAAACAGTCTAAGACTTCAAATGAAATCAAACTATAGAAACTGGTATAACTGTCAGTTAGGACAGAACACTTTGAAAATAAACTAAAAAAAACACGCAAGTACTAACAAATGTCTGAATATTTCGGATTCACATCCAGAAGCCTTTATCAACGGGAAAAGAGAGATAAGGACTAGACTAAACTAATTAACAAATACTAAAAAATAGCATAAAAAGATGAGAAAACACCCACAAAAGGGAATCCCCATTTTCACTTTTTATGTTGTTTTCTAGCATGTGTCAATTTGATTAATCTAGTTTTTTTTTTCTCCTTTGTTCACTTGCTTTTGACTTCCAGATTCGAAGACTATATATATGTAAAGATTTTAAGTTTTTTTCTCAAAACCTGCTGCCTTAAATAAAAGTATTCCCATTTTTACATTTTTTATTTCATTTTAAGCATAAATAGAAACGAAGTGTTGTCTAGGAATTGTTTTTTTTTTTTTTATCAAAGACATAGCCATGTTCAGGTTCAAAACTTTTTCATCAAAAATGAGAAAGAACTTCTTTTAGGAGCCTATTTTTTTGAAAATTCTGAAATGGGGAAAGGTCTTTTGAGAAAATAGTAGAAAACAATATCCCGAACCCACCTTTTTGTGCGGGTATGATCAAAGCTGACCAAGGTCAAATCTGGTTTGATACAATTAAAATATATTTAACAGAACCCAATAATAAAGGTCGTGGAAATTAAAAAAAGGATTTTTCTTGGGCCATTCATTAGTTTGTGAGAAAATTAAAGATGAGGTGCCTGACAATAATAAAACAAAAATACACTAACACAAAACGTGGCGTAAATTGTGTTCGCGAAAAGAAATTTTACTAATAACATAAAAAAGGTTTGAACAGTCAAAGATGAAGGCACTAGCTTTTTAAACGAAAATGCAAACAACTAACCTCGAATCACAATATTACGTATATAGGGCGAATAGTTAAAATTCAGGTTTGATGATGACAAAATAAGCTAAGCGTTCTGAGGATGGCAAGGAAGATAGAAATAATCCAAACCGGTCACTGATTCTTTAGTCAGCCAAACAAAAACCTACAATACTTTAATGGAATAATAATAGAAAGTTGCTCAGATTCAAACTTTTTTAATCATACGACAAGCTGGCCCATTACTGCCTCGCATAATTCTAAGTACTGCATTCCAAAATAGAGCCGAATTAGCAACCAGTATAATCTTTACATATTCTTCATTATTTAAACGTAAACGCTTCAAAATTTTAATAATTGCATTTCTTTATATCGCAAAGCATCAGAATTGCCCTTTGGTTTTAGACATAACGAAATATTAAATGAATTATAAGTTTACGATATGGCAAGCTAAAAGTACAAAGATTTTAAGATATAGATGGTTCACAACACAAAGGTTGCTATCATTTATCGTCCGCATATAACCAAGAGGGTACTCTTTCAACTTTTTAGTAAATTGCTAAAATCACTGGCAAAAAAAAAACAAAAACGGTGGCATTATATAAACGTGGGGACAATTTTTTTTTCGTTCCATTTAAGGCTAAAGGCCAAGGCTATTACTTGGTCCAAGATCAGAATAAAGGCAGTGGTGTTGACTTGGCGAAGAGCAACGGTCTCCCACGTTTATTTTTTGTGCCATCTTTGGATAAAACGAATAGTCGTAAGAGCTTGAGAGGTGCTCGTCCGATCGGACAGTGATAGCATTAGTGTATTTTTTTCAGGTCAAAAACACACAAAGGCTACATAGAGAGAAAGATAAACGAAACAAAATCCCCATTTTCATATTTTTATTTTATTTTCGAGGATGTGTTAATTTGATTAATCTAATCTTTTTCTCCTGTTGATGAAGGCTTCCAGATTTGAAGTAAAAATATTCGGACATTTATTAGTACAAATATATAAAACATTTCTTATTGTTTCCTTAAAGTTTACTGTCTTAAATAAAATGTTTACACGTTTTCATCTTTTTATTCATCGAATCTGATCTGAAGGCAGATAGCGTCCCTCCGGGCACCCCTATTCTTCTCCTGCCAGGCCCTAGCCTCCAGTAAAACTGGACAAAACTTCAAAAAAGCCAATTTACTCAGAATGGTCGAAAGGTCCAAAAATATGTCTCCAGGGAGATATGAGGGGTTACTGTCAGGGGCCCCACATTATGCGAAAGTCTCATTTTTCAGATTATTGCTATTTTTCCTGTTGATCCCAATTCATTCAAAGGTACAGAAGCCTGTTGCCTATATATGACTTTTAAAAAGCTGAATGGCAATCATTGAAATAATATGTTGATTTTTCAGTAAGGCCCAACTGATAGTCTAGCCTCTAGGGGGTTTGAATAGTTAGAAGCCTAAGTTTGACTTGAATATTTGTCTGTTTGTTTTAGGTTTTATTTATTAATTCACTGTAGTTTCTATTTCTTTTAAGTAGAACTTACTAATTGACCTTATTTCTGATCGTTTTAGGTTCCAATATCGTTTTCTACTTTTCCTTCAAATGTTTGTGTTTAAACATTTTTAAAATTGATCATGTAGAAACTTTTATATGTTGCAGAATTCAATGCATGATTTTTTATAATACTGGCAAACAACCAAGCTTCATTAACTTTTAACTTGCAAAAAGACCACTTGGAGGGCCAGGATGCCTAATCTTAGCAGACAACTCAGGTCTTCAGCCATCGCGATTTGATCCTAGCTTACCTGACTGTTCAAAATCAATTTTTTATTAAGCTCTAATTTAGAAATCTAAGCTCAGCCTAGTTTCATATCCTGCTATTTTAAATCTTAACTGTCTTTGAGCCACCACCCTGACAACAAAATTAATCCCAACACTGTAAAAAAAAACTATTCGCAATAAAAGTATTTCAAAAATGAAGTGAAACTGTGTATTTTCAAGCTGGAAGAGTAAATTACACACGCCAGCAACATCTAGCACCCACACTGCAAAGTTATTTTCGAACACAATGATGTTCAAAATAAACAGTCAATCTTTTGTGTTTTAACGCACGTCTCCAAATCTGCAAATCCAATTTCAATGGAAACTTGTTTATCAGTTTCGCAATTGCAGTTTGTAGATTGGAGACCACAAATGTTGTAGAATGTGCGAACTGGCAGATTGGAGGACATACCAAACGGAGACGCACTTTCAATAATGCAGTCTAGTGAACTAATTCAAATTCCAAGACCTCAGTACTGTCAAAAGTGACAGACCGTCTCATCAACGTTGTTATATTGAACTGAAGTTGTTTTTAGGTCGTGGATTTGTGCTTTGCGTACATTTTATGGCGAGCAATTCCCAAGTCTATATAGTTTTTATTACTATCATTGTAATATATAGGCTTATATATTTTCAGGTTGAGCAAATTAGTCGTTTTAAACTAAGATATTTTAAAGTCAAGATCTTCTTATTCATGTGTTAAATTAATAAAGGAAACAAACGTCCATTAAAGATTGACAACTTGATACATACCGAATCAGTTGGAACTGGAAGTTCACGCATCTCTTTAGAAAGAGCTTCAAGCTTAGCAAAATATGCATGCCTATCCCTATCTTCGGCCTCCAGCTGATTGACCAACGTTGCTCTAGCAAAACAAAATAATTAGTACCACTCTAATTTCAACAACACAAAAATCCGCTTAATACAGTATATCTACACGTTCTTCAAAGACGAAAAAAAAAATATATACATATATATATATATTATTCCTGCAGAATAATGCTGTAAATACTGTGATAAAAAGGGCATATTTTTGTCTCTGTTGAGTGGTTGCATTTTTAGCTACACTTTTTAAAGATAAAGAAAAATTGTTCCTTAAAAAATTGACCGACTCCATAGAACAAATAGTAAAGAAAATTCAAGAAAAAGGTTCATTACTGGTTTTAATGCGTAACCGGGAAAAATACCAAAATTTTTCGTGTTTGGTTTTGTGAGCAATCAGAGGATTTTTATAGGCACATTTCAAAATGGACTTGAATAAACTGACACCTAAAAAAAATTTTGGTGTTCATAAATATGTATCGTAGTTTTTTTTTATTAATTGCCATTTTTAAGGGATACTCTTGTGATTGTACATAATCTAATGATCAAGCACTTACACCGAAAAAGGGGAACAAGCAAAGGAAATAAAACGTTTAGGTTTGAGGCGGCAACATGAAGTCCAGGCAGCAATTCTAAATCGATATTTCCGTGGCCGGATAACAGGTCGTCTTCATAGAATGGCCATGCATGCTCAATTTTCAGTCTCAATGAGGGGTAGATAATTCGAGCAAGCGTATTTCTTTAAAAATAGAGTCCTAAAATTAACTAATATCTAGTAACGTCTTGGTCACATGAAACTATAATACATTGCCTGCAGAAAGAAACAGTAAATTTTCAGCTAAATGCACCGTGCATCTTAATATCTTCTGTTGCTCCCAACATAACCTAATAGGCAGTGCCCACATAGCCGCAGGATTTGTCTATTTGAAAACATGCAATTTTTCTATTCCTTACCAAGAGCCTTGAGATCCTAAACTGCGGCCACACAGAAGTGGCTTACTGCACGGAATGCGTTTTGATTTTACACTGTCGATCTACACTGACACCGCAAGGTTCTAGGCTAATTCCCCCCCCCTCCTGGAAATTTCCGTCCACAGATCCCCCAGCCCACATATAATTACCCTCTCCCCCGGGAAAATTACTTCTACATGTAAAATTCAGCAAACAAAGAGAAAGAATGACAAAAAAAAAAAACAAAAAAAAAAAAACGAAGAAAAGAAAGAAGTAATATGGTGCAGAATAGGGTTGCCATACGTCCCGGCACAGCGGAACACGTCACCTGGTTGAAACTTCTGTTCCGGTTGATCTACAAAATGTTCGGATATTTGCATTATAACACACACAGTGAAAACTGGTAAAGGAGCACGTTTTGCAGAGCGCTGCCGCCACATGCCCGCCACCCACTCATTGCCGCCTCCCAGTCAGTCACGTGCAATATTGCTTTGTTTATTTTACATAATTTATAAATTGAATCAACGGTGTCAGATACTAATAAAGGAAAGAAAGGAGCAGGTAGTTTAAAATGCCAAAACATAAGTAAAGAGTGGTCGTCTATCTAGAAAGGCAAAAATGAGTTCAAAGCACTTGGCACAGTATGTTATTTGTTTATTTCCATGAGCCATAGTGGCAAGACTTCGATAAATGACCCTATTATATCTAATGGACATAATTCTAAGACATCCATAGCTTCTACTTCACAAGATGTTTCGTCATATATGGTGAGAGAAAACACGCCAGATGATACTCTAGTGTGTGTAGCTGAATTAACAACGGCTAAGAAAGGATTTAATCACCATTAGGCTTTTAATTCATTGGAATGCAACACTAAATTGAACGCTACCCTTTATCCTGATTCAAAATTGCCGAGAAACAATCCAGTGCGTTAACCAAAGCTACAGCAATAATAAAAAAACATATTGGCACCACATTCTGTACAAAATACTATACAATAACTTTAGAAAATTCAATTTTAAGGAATGTTCATCGATGAAAGTAATCAAGACGCTGAAAAGTTGCTTCCCATTCTTACTCTGTATTTCGTGAAAACTGATGGTATGCAGTTGAAACTATTGACATCGGACTCTTTGGAAAACAGAACATCAGAAATCATTATTTTTTTCCGCATAATTACACTAAAGAATTTAAATATTTCACTGGAAAAGTTAATCGCGTACAGCGCCACATCCTACAAACAGGATCGACATTTGCGTACGTGCTTTTAGTTGATGTGGAGTCAGAGGTACCAAAGATATACAAATATTTTTTGATATTTATGGTATGCAATGAGCGTCTTAAATTTTTTTTTGAGGCAGCAGGTGGCAATTCCACTCAAGAACTGAATGGTTCTCATTGCTGACGGCCATTGAACGTATTCTGAAAGTCTTGGAATCATTGAGATATTTTTTTTGGCTGAAATAATACCGCCCAAAGCGACAGTCGATTTCTACCGTGTCACAAGTTTATTTTTGTTTTTGACATACCAATCTTTTTTTTAGAAACAAATCAAGAAAATATAAAAACCAAACATGACCATATCGTAGTTAAAGAACTCATAAAGTCTTGAAAAAAAAAACACTGCCAGAACGTGCAGCAGCAAATTTTCTGGGGATACAAACTGAAAGTGAATATGACAAATAGCCAAAATCCCTCAGCATACAAAAAAGTTATTTGACGAAGAAATTAATAATTATTACAAAACGCCTTTGAAATATTTACAACAATGGGGTTTTCCACTCACAAAATATAACGTGTTTTCATGGATGAATCTTACTACCCCACCACAATGGCAGAATGTTGTAAAGATAGTTCATTAGTTACAAGAAGAGGAAATGATTTTTATTGACAGCGCATTTTAAGAAATAGATTTCACAGGACAAAGAAGAAGTAACGAATGTTGGAATGATAAAGACATGCAAAAAAATAGTTAAGTTTTTTTTTAAACAGACGTTGGAAAGAAAACATTTTGAATTTGATGTGCCAATATTTATCCCTGGTCATGACGCCAATGTGGAAAGAATATTTCCTTTAGTAGCTGAACAGCTTACTAGAAAACCTAATCACCTTCAAATTCACGTAAACATGGTCGAAAACATAACTCAGCACAAGTTTAATTACACAATTACAATTTCAGCAATTTTTAAGTACGTTATGCGCGAACTGGACCTACTACATAAGGTGAAAGAATCTGGAAATCATAGTAAGTAAATAGTATTTCATGTGTAGAAACTACGTTGTGCATATTTAATTCTTTTTATAATTTTAATTTGATCCGTTTACAAAATAAAGACAAAATGGTGATAATGGTGACTTTACATCGGGATTCTCGGTCACTAGCTCCTAATGTCCCGGTCTATACTTAGGCGGCTATGGCAACCCTAGTGTGGAATATCCTAGAGTACTTGCTTTTATTCCTTTTAGTTCTTTTTTTTCATGTTTTTTTTTTTGGGGGGGGGGGGAGAGGTGGGGTCCAGTTACCGTAGCAGGATAGGATAAAAGTTAAAGAAAGAAATTTAGTAAAATGAAATTAGTGGCACCTGTAGAAGGGTTGCCCTACGATAGAGTTGCACAGAGATACATGCTAGGACCAAGAAGTACAAGTAATTACTTTCCGTGGACTTGGTCTGGCACCGACATCTATAGCACTTGGAACCAGTTCACCCCTTGCAATTGAGAACGAGTCCACTAGGCGTTTCATAAAAGGTTTTATATACAAGCAGATTATTTTCTTTAACTTTTATCTTAGCCTGCTATGACAGCTCAACTCCCAGTCCCCAAAAACACGAAAAAAAAAGAATTAAAAAGTATAAAATATAAATCCCATAGGTATTTTACCCCATATATTCTACCTGCATTTTGAAACATAGGTAGAATATTCCGTAATCCCTTCTTTCCTTCATTTTACTATTTGACTTACTTTCCCTTCGGCTACTCAATTTTACATGTGGGGGAATTTTCCAGGGGTAATTGTCTGCGGGATATTTCTCGGGAGAAAATTGTATACGGGGGACTCTCCGGAGGGAGGAGGGGGGAAATCACCTAGATACTGACAATGAAACATATTAATAGTTCAAAACAGTGTTCCACCATTTTAAAAAGTTGGCTCTTTGTGCTTTGATATTTTTGAAAGATGTGTGCGATATCAACAAAGGAAATGTAAATACTTGATAATATATACAAAACAGAACATAAAGCATATAATTATAAGAAAAAGCACATGCGCCAGTACCCCCGTTCCACTTTAAACAATAAAAGATGAATCATTTGCTAATTTCATTCCCTCATAAAGATATATAAATGAGCAGTTCATAAGCCAATTTCAAATTTTTGTCAATGTCTATTTCAAAAGCTCTATTTTCAAGCTACACAAGTTAGAAAAGAGGAAAACTCACTTTAGAAAACAAGCTAAATGTCTTTAGAGCCTCGTGAGATAGGAGGAAATCGACTGAAATAATCGACGAATTTTGCTTTTTTGAGGGGCTAGCCTGTAAATATTGAATTACCAAAAAAGTCACAAAGCACCTTTCAACTACCTCGGCAAATTTGATTGAGCACATAAAAAAAAGGAGAGATAACCAAACAGAAAGACATATTGCTAGGTTTAAATTTAATATTCCAATCATAACGCGGAATAATATTCAAGAATAGGTTTAAGTACTAAGAATGAACTTCTAAGAAAAGGTTTCGAAAAAAATACCTAGAATTCGATGCCACGACGTGTTTTAATATCAAACATTATTTTAGAGAATATACCTTTGCATGTACGGGTATAGAGTCAATTAAAAGCTTTGACGCTACAATGTCAAAAAATGTCAATGATAGACCAAATAAAGTTGGCTTCTGAATGACTCAAGTTTTGCAGCTGAAAAAATAACGACTTTTAACAGCTTAAAAAAAAGAAGAAATTAACATTAAAGAAATAGACCAGACGGATGCAGGAACAGAGAGTTACAGACAAAGTGCTTGGAAAAGTAACAGTAGAAGACTTGATCAACTACAGGCCTTCTACACATATACCATTTTTTAAACCCAAAATCAGCCCAAAAATACTGTGTTTATCAAAAGTGTTTATCATAAAAGGACAAGAGAAGATAATAAAGCTGTCAAAATAGTATGTTACAAGTTAATTTGAATTACTTACTTTTCATTTTCCAGATCACTCAACACCATTGCAAGGTATTTCACTTTAGGGGCTGGTGGTGCCATGTGATCACTAGGAAGTCTCAACTCACAGCTCATCCTTTTAAAGAAACCTGTCTATACAATTAGTTCACAATTAGGTATACGATTCCATTCCTGAAATTCACAAAGCATTCTAAAAAAGTAAAATCAGTTTAATAATGAAAAAAATAATAAATAAACAAACGAACAAAGAATTTTTCGAGAGAGAGCATCTCTTAGCGGGAAATTTAGTCTCTCCGCGCAGCGTACTAACTTTGAAATCGATAGAGACCTGTAACTTGAATTAGAAGAGGAAATCACGAAAAAAAAAAACTGAATGATTCTTAAAAACTAATCTGATTAGTGAAGAATTCCGGATCCCTGAGAATATTACAGATATGGTATCATTACCCCTGTTAAGTGCATGTCAAGATAAATGTGACCTATTATATGTCATACAATCTATTTCAAACATAGGTTAAAGAATTTCAGCTAGTAATCTTACATTATGCAATAAAGTATTTAAAATATCTAACGTGAATACAATAGTTTTTTTTGAGTAATAAAAAAAATCCAGGAAGTGTTAAAATATATTTTTTGAACAATTTAGACTTACATCACCCCGGAATTTTACCGTTCTAGGCTTGCAATACTCATTTGACTCCCCCCCCCCACCACTAATACTCGAGCCCTTGTGCAACTATACGCTAGTGTCGACCCAAGATGGTGTTATGCTCCTTTGTTTTCAGGTGACAACAACATAATACGATAGAAATAAATAAATAAAAATGTAAATTCTGCATTTTAATAACCTTATATTTGCTTTGATCTGGTAATCTCCGTACTTACAGCAAATCAAAACTTTAGGGGAGAGGGGTCAAAGCCTTCTAGGGGAATTAGATCTTTAAAAATTGCATAAGAATGCCACAATATTGAATATTGTGTATTTTAGCGTGTATTATAAAAAATTTCAAATTTGAAGGGTCTGGACCAACTTCAGGACAATTCCTCTTTCCCCCAATCCCTGCCCACCTGCAAGTAGATTAATTAGTTAATCTGTAGGTACAGGAAGGCAATAATACACTAGTAAATATAAATAATTACATGAGTCGGTCTGGAGATCTCTCAAAACAATTTCTCTTCCCCGAACCCCACCTGTATGCGGTAGTGACGGGACAATTAATTGGAGTTGGGGATCTGGGGTTTTTCAAGAGTCAGGACGGGAATCGTGAACTCCTATAATCGGATTACTTTTTCAAGTTAAAAGGATTAAATTTGATATTGTTTTGGACTTTGCCATTGCGTAATTTGATGCAAGTGTAGACTTCTACGTGTGGATTATAGCATTCATTATGGCTGTCACTCAAGCAAAATTTGATGAAGGAATGAAACGGATTCAGGCGTTGCTGGATAAAATATTAGCAGAGCAGAAAAGTTTTTCTGTCTCAATAATTTCCCTTCAAGATGAAGTTAGGCAAATATCAGCTGAAAATGCGAATCTACGAGAGGAATCTAAAAAGCTTCGAAATGATCTAGAGCAAGAAAAATTGCGGAATAACGATTTGGAGAGTAAGCTTCTGGACATTGAAGTGAGAGAAAGAAAGTTGAATTTGATTGTTCATGGTCTGCCAACTGAAAAGCATAATCAGTCAGTGACTAGCAACGTAAAGTCTCTTCTTTCTGACAAATTGCAAGTTACCAAGGACATTTCTCTTACCAAGTGTTATCGCCTTGCGAGAAATAGCAGTTCAAACATCACTAGTAGGAAAACTAGTGTTCGACCGGCCCCTGTCTTTATATCGCTAGACACAGATCATAGCATTCAGGCGATTCTCAGTGAGATGAATAAGTTGAAGGGTAGTGGAATTCACATTTGCACTGATCTCCCACCAAAGCTAAATTTCCTACGGAATGATCTATTGTCCAAGGGAAAGGACATGCGCGATTCGGGTTCGGTTCATCTTACGCGTATTAAACAAAAAGGGAGTAAATTATGGCTCGAGTGTAAAAAGTCTCCGTCTTCACAGTGGGCTAAGATTGACTTGTTACGGTGATTAATAATGACATTCGTTTGGTGAGATTATTTTTATTACTTTATGTAATGTTTCTCTGTTCATAGGATCTATTATTTTTATTTCTTGTGAGGTTTTTTGCACCTCTGTAGACTTATTATAAGTTTATTTTCTGTCTTTTTTGTGTGTTTCAATTATTTTTATTTCTTGTGAGTAGAAGGGCCTTATTGACTCCGACGAGAACACCCCTGCTGCCACCTATAACTTTTTTACATTGTTTATTCAAGGATTATCGATCGAGTCTAATGAGGGTCAAGGTCAATGTTGTTGTTCTTTTGAGCACGCGATAGAGTCATTAGGGAGAACACGTGGTTAATGGGGTCAATGTTATTGTTGTTGTTTTGAGCACGCGATAGAGTCATTAGGGAGAACACGTGGTTAATGGGGTCAATGTTGTTGTTGTTGTTTTGAGCACGCGATAGAGTCATTAGGGAGAACACGTGGTTAATGGGGTCAATGTTGTTGTTGTCGTTTTGGGCATGCTCTCAGCGAATGCCAAGGTCAATGTTGTTGTTTCTGGGCAAAGTTAATGACACTTCCTTCCTGTTGTTGTTCGAGGCAAATGATATGAGTTTCCGGGAAACAGTCAGATCGCGTGTTTCCAATATTTGTTGTTCAATGCAAATGATATGAGTTTCCGGGAAACAGTTAGATCGCGTGTTTCCAATATTTGTTGATCGAGCCAAATGTTATGAGTTTCCGGGCAAGGTTAATTAATGTCTGACAGATGACGTCAAGTTAATTAATGTCTTTGGATTTCGAACAGAAATGTTACCGAGGCAAAGTTTAGATCACACATGACAGATGATGTCATGATTGATTGATTGACATGAAAGGGGAATTAATTTGTTGTTCTAAAGAGAATTGATTCACGAAAAGGAATTAATTTGGAGTTCGAACAGAAATGTTACCGAGGCAAAGTTTAGATCACACATGACAGATGATGTCATGATTGATTGATTGACATGAAAGGGGAATTAATTTGTTGTTCTAAAGAGAATTGATTCACGAAAAGGAATTAATTTGGAGTTCGAACAGAAATGTCTCCGGGCAAAGTTTAGATCACACATGACAGATGATGTCATGATTGATTGATTGACATGAAAGGGGAATTAATTTGTTGTTCTAAAGAGAATTGATTCACGAAAGGGAAATTAATTTGGAGTTCTAACAAGAGAATCGTTTCCGAGGCAAAGTTTAGATCTTAGCGATGAATTGTTTTAGCGCGGGAATCAGGTTTCCAAATAATTGAAATGCGCCAGCGCAGGGATGCTAAACAAAAGGAACATGCTGAATTACGTTTAGGGATTATTTAGGCGATACCGTTTTAGCCATTTTAGGGAATTATTTCGGCGAAACAGTTAGAGACTCTATAAAATATGATTTTTGAAGAGATTTTAGAAGAGAATTTAATGGTGAAACTCTGTGTTCGTTATAATACACAAGTTCCATTTGAACAGTGTTGTGAGGTCCTCTACCCCAACAACAAAGGGTTCCAATCCTCCTACCCCAACCCCGAAGGAAGCCCCCGGTCCTCAAAGGTTCTCTGGGCTTCCAAAGGGCCCCCGGCGCCCCCAAAGGCCCTCCCCAGACCCCCAAAGGCCCTCCCCGGGCCCCCAAAGGCCCATCGAGCTCCCGAAAGACCACCGGGGTCCCAAAGGCCATCACCCGGCCCCCAAATGTCCCCCAGGCTCCCAACTGGCCCCCCGGACCCCCAAAGACCCTCCCCTGGTCACCAAAGGTCCCCCAGGCTCCCAAAGGACCCCAGACCCCCAAAGGCCCTCCCCCGGTCCCCAAAGGTCCACCGGGCTCCCAAAGGACCAATCGGTCCTCAAGGGCCTCCAGACCCACAAAGGCTCTCCCCGGGCTCCCAAAGGACCACCCAGCCCTTGGTTTAGTTTTAGTTAAAAGTATAGAGTGTTTTAGCTTAGAGTCATAACTTAAAGTTTTTCTTGAAGTTCTAGTTTAGTTTAATTTTAGTTAAGAGTTTGATGTTTTACCTTTGAGTTTCAGTTAGAGTTTTAGTTTGGTTTAGTTTTAGTTAAGAGTTTGTAGTTTTAGCTTAGAGTCTTAGCTTAGAGTTTAAGTTAGAGTTGTTATGTAGTTTAGTTTTAGTTAATAGTTTAGAGTTTTACCTTAGAGTCTTAGCTTAGAGTTTTAGTTAGAGTGGAAGCTTAGTTTAGTTACAGTTAAGAATTTAGAGTTTTAGCTTAGAGTCATAGCCTAGAGTTTTACTTAAAGTTATAGTTTTGACTAAGTTTAGAGTTAAGAGTTTTGAGTTTTAGCTTAGAGTCTTAGCTTAGAGTTTTAGTTAGAGTGGAAGTTTAGTTTAGTTACAGTTAAGAATTTAGAGTTTTAGCTTAGAGTCATAGCCTAGAGTTTTACATAAAGTTATAGTTTGACTAAGTTTTAGTTAAGAATTTTGAGTTTTAGCTTAGAGTCTTAGCTTAGAGTTTTTTTGTTAGAGTTCTAGTTTAGTTTAATTTTAGTTAAGAGTTTGATGTTTTACCTTTGAGTTTCAGTTAGAGTTCTAGTTTAGTTTAGTTTTAGTTAAGAGTTTAGAGTTTTTAGCTTAGAGTTTTTGTTGAAGTTCTAGTTTAGTTTAGTTTTAGTTAATAGTTTAGAGTTTTAGCTTAGAGTCTTAGCTTAGAGTTTTTGTTAGGGTTCTAGTTTAGTTTAATTTTAGTTAAGAGTTTGATGTTTTACCTTTGAGTTTCAGTTATAGTTCTAGTTTAGTTTAGTTTTAGTTAAGAATTTAGAGTTTTTAGCTTAGAGTCGTAGCTTAGAGTTTTTGTTGAAGTTCTAGTTTAGTTTAGTTTTAGTTAATAGTTTAGAGTTATAGCTCAGAGTCTTAGCTTAGAGTTTTTGTTAGAGTTCTAGTTTAGTTTAATTTTATTTTAGTTTAGAGTTTTAGCTTAGTCTTAGCTTAGAGTTTTTGTTAGAGTTCTAGTTTAGTTTAATTTTAGTTAAGAGTTTGATTTTTTACCTTTGAGTTTCAGTTAGAGTTTTAGTTTAGTTTTAGTTAAGAGTTTGGTGTTTTACCTTAGAGTCTTAGCTTAGAGTTTTAATTTGAGTTCTAGTTTAGTCTAGTTTTAGTTAAGATTTTAGAATTTTAGCTTAGAGTTTTTTGTTAGAGTTCTAGTTTAGTTTAATTTTAGCTAAGAGTCTGATTTTTTACCTCTGAGTTTCAGTTAGAGTTCTAGTTTAGTTTTAGTTACGAGTTTGGTGTTTTTAGTTAGAGTTGAAGTTTAGTTTAGTAATAGTTAAGAGTTTAGAGTTTTAGCATAGAGTCTTAGCTTAGAGTTTTTGTTAGAGTTCTAGTTTAGTTTACATATAGTTAAGAGTTTGGAGTTTTACCTTAGAGACCTAGCTTAGAATTTTAGTTTAGTTTTAGTTAAGAGTTTAGAGTTTTTTAGCTTAGAGTCTTAGTTTAGAGTTTTTGTTAGAGTTCTAGTTTAGTTTAGTTTTAGTTAAGAGTTTGGTGTTTTACCTTAGAGTTTTTGTTGAAGTTCTAGTTTAGTTTAGTTTTAGATAAGAGTTTAGAATTTTAGCTTAGAGCCTTAGCTTAGAGTTTTTTGTTAGAGTTCTAGTTTATTTTAGTTTTAGTTAAGAGTTTAGAGTTTTTAGCTGAGAGTCATAGCCTAGAGTTTTTGTCGAAGTTCTAGTTTAGTTCAGTTTTAGTTAAGAGTTTAGAGTTTTAGCTTAGAGTCCTAGCTTAGATTTTTTGTTAGAGTTGAAGTTTATTTTAGTATTAGTTGAGAGCTTAGAGTTTTTAGCTTAGAGTCTCAGCTTAGAGTTTTTGTTAGAGTTCTAGTTCACTTTAGATATAGTTAAGACTTTGGAGTTTTACCCTAGGGACTTAGCTTAGAGTTTTTGTTAGAGTTGAAGTTTAGTTTAGTAATAGTTAAGAGTTTAGAGTTTTAGCATAGAGTCTTAGCTTAGAGTTTTTGTTAGAGTTCTTGTTTAGTTTACATATAGTTAAGAGTTTGGAGTTTTACCTTAGAGACCTAGCTTAGAATTTTAGTTTAGTTTAGTAATAGTTAAGAGTTTAGAATTTTAGCTTGGAGTCTTAGCTTAGAGTTTTTGTTAGAGTTCTTGTTTAGTTTACATATAGTTAAGAGTTTGGAGTTTTACCTTAGAGACCTAGCTTAGAGTTCTAGTTTAGTTTAGTAATAGTTAAGAGTTTAGAATTTTAGCTTAGAGTCTTAGCTTAGTGTTTTTGTTAGAGTTCTAGTTTAGTTTAGTTTTAGTTAAGAGTTTAGAGTTTTAGCTTAGAGTCTTAGCTTAGAGTTTTTGTTATAGTTCTAGTTTAGTTTAGTTATAGTTAAGAGTTTGGTATTTTACCCTAGAGACTTAGCTTAGAGTTTTAGTCTAGTTTAGTTTTACTTAAGAGTTTAGAGTTTTAGCTTAGGGTCTCAGCTTAGAGTTTTTGCTAGAGTTCTAGTTTAGTTTAGTTTTAGTTAAGAGTTTAGTGTTTTTAGCTTAGAGTCTTAGTTTAGAGTTTTTGTTGAAGTTTAGTTTAGTTTTGGTTTAGAGTTTTAGCTTAGACTTAGAGTTTTAATTAGAGTTCTAGTTTAGTTTAGTTAGCTATGAGTTTAGAGTTTTAGCTTAGAGTCATAGCTTAGAGTTTTTGTTAGAGTTCTAGTTTAGTTTAGTTTTAGTTAAGAGTTTAGAGTTTTACCCTAGAGTCTTAGCTTAGAGTTTTAGTTAGAGTTGAAGTTTAGTTTAGTTACTTTTATGAATTTAGAGTTTTAGCTTAGAGTCATAGCTTAGAGTTTTACTTTAAGTTATAGTTTGGTTAAGTTTTAGTTAAGAGTTTCGAGTTTTAGATGAGTCTTAGCTTAGAGTTTTTGCTAGAGTTCTAGTTTAGTTTAGTTTTAGTTAAGAGTTTAGAGTTTTACCTTAGAGTCCTAGCTTAGAGTTTTTGTTAGAGTTCTAGTTTAGTTTAATTATAGTTAAGAATTTGATATTTTACCTTTGAGTTTCAGTTAGAGTTCTAGGTTAGTTTACTTTTAGTTAAGAGTTTAGCGTTTTACCTTGGAGTCTTAGCTTAGAGTTTTAGTTAGAGTTCTAGTTTTGTTTAGTTTTAGTTAAGAGTTTAGAATTTTAGCTTAGAGTCTTAGCTCAGAGTTTTTGTTAGAGTCCTAGTTTGTTTTAGTTTTAGTTAATAGTTTAGAGTTTTACATTTGAGTTTCAGTTAGAGTTCTAGTCTAGTTTAGTTTTAGTTAAGAGTTTAGAGTTTTTAGCTTAGAGTCTTAGCTTAGAGTTTTTGTTGAAGTTCTAGTTTAGTTTAGTTTTAGTTAATAGCTTAGAGTTTTTGTTAGAGTTCTAGTTTAGTTTAATTTTATTTAAGAGTTTAGAGTTTTAGCTTAGAGTTTTTTTGTTAGAGTTCTAGTTTAGTTTAATTTTACTCAAGAGTTTATTTTTACCTTTGAGCTTCAATTAGAGTTCTAGTTTAGTTTTAGTTAAGAGTTTGGTGTTTTACCTTAGAGTTTCAGTTAGAGTTCTAGTTTAGTTTTAGTTAAGAGTTTGGTGTTTTACCCTAGAGTCTTAGCTTAGAGTTTTTTTGTTGGGGTTCTAGTTTAGTTTAATTTTAGTTAAGAGTTTGATTTTGTACCTCTGAGTTTCAGTTAGAGTTCTAGTTTAGTTTTAGTTAAGAGTTTGATCTTTTACCTTAGGGTCTTAGCTTAGAGTTTTTAGTTAGAGTTCTAGTTTAGTTTAGTTTTGGTTAGGAATTTAGAATTTCAGCTTAGAGTCTTAGCTTAGAGTTTTTGTTAGAGTTCTAGTTTATTTTAGTTTTAGTTAAGAGTTTAGTTTTTATCATAGAGTCTTAGCTTAGAGTTTTTGTTGAAGTTTTAGTTTATTTTAGTTTTAGTTAATAGTTTAGAGTTTTAGCTTAGAGTCTTAGCTTAGAGTTTTTGTTAGAGTTGAAGTTTAGTTTAGTAATAGTTAAGAGTTTGGTGTTTTACCATAGAGTCATAGCTTAGAGTTTTAGTTAGAGTTCTAGTTTAGTTTAGTTTTTAGTTGAGAGTTTAGAATTTTAGCTTAGACTCTTAGCTTAGAGTTTTTGTTTGATTTCTAGTTTAGTTTAGTTTTAGTCAAGAGTTTAGAGTTTTTAGCTTAGATTCATAGCTTAGAGTTTTTGTTGAAGCTATAGTTTAGTTTAGTTTTAGTTAAGAGTTTATAGTTTTAGCTTAGATTCTTAGCTTAGAGTTTTTGTTAGAGTTTTAGTTTAGTTTAGTTTTAGTTAAGAGTTTAGAGTTTTAGCTTAGAGTATTAGCTTAGAGTTATAGTTAGAGTTGAAGTTTAGTTTAGTTATAGTTAAGAATTTAGAGTTTTTAGCTTAGAATCGTAGTTTAGAGTTTTTGTTATAGTTCTAGTTTAGTTTAGTTAAGAGTTTAGAGTTTTATCATAGAGTCATAGGTTAGAGTTTTTGTTGAAGTTGAAGTTTAGTTTAGTCATAGTTAAGAATTTAGAGTTTTTATCTTAGAGTTATAGCTTAGAGTTTTTGAAGTTCTAGTTTAGTTAAGAGTTTAGAGTTCCACCTTAGAGTCTTAGCTTAGAGTTTTACTTAGAGTTGAAGTTTAGTTTACTTATAGTTAAGGGTTTAGAGTTTTAGCTTGGAGTCTTAGCTTAGAGTTTTAGTTAGAGTTCTAGCTTAGTTTAGTTTTAGTTAAGAGTTTAGAGTTTTACCTTAAAGTCTTAGCTTATTGTTTTATTTAGAGTTCTAGTTTAGTTTAGTTTTAGTTAAGAGTTTTGAGTTTTACCTTAAAGTCTTAGATTAGAGTTTTAGTTAGGGTTGAAGTTTCGTTTAGTTTAGTTATAGTTAAGAGTTTATAGTTTTAGCTTAGAGTCTTAGCTTAGAGTTTTAGTTAGAGTTATTGTTTAGTTTGGTTTTAGTTAAGAGTTATAGCTTTAGCATAGAATCTTAGCTTAGAGATTTAGTTAGAGTTGAAGTTTAGTCCAAACTAGCATAACCACAAAATTACACAATATTGCATAGAAATACCAAAACCATAGGTTAGGTTAGGTCAGGTTAGAAGTCTGGTTTCTCCACGTTTAAGTTAGGTTAGATTAGGTTAGCTTATCATGAGCGCTCATGATAAGCTAACCTAATCTAACCTAACTTAAACGTGGAGAAACCAGACTTCTAACCTGACCTAACCTAACCTATGGTTTTGGTATTTCTATGCAATATTGTGTAATTTTGTGGTTATGCTAGTTTGGACTAAACTTCAACTCTAACTAAATCTCTAAGCTAAGGTTCTATGCTAAAGCTATAACTCTTAACTAAAACTAAACTAAACAATAACTCTAACTAAAACTCTAAGCTAAGACTCTAAGCTAAAACTATAAACTCTTAACTATAACTAAATTAAACGAAACTTCAACCCTAACTAAAACTCTAATCTAAGACTTTAAGGTAAAACTCAAAACTCTCAACTAAAACTAAACTAAACTAGAACTCTAAATAAAACAATAAGCTAAGACTTTAAGGTAAAACTCTTAAACTCTTAACTAAAACTAAACTAAGCTAGAACTCTAACTAAAACTCTAAGCTAAGACTCCAAGCTAAAACTCTAAACCCTTAACTATAAGTAAACTAAACTTCAACTCTAAGTAAAACTCTAAGCTAAGACTCTAAGGTGGAACTCTAAACTCTTAACTAAACTAAACTAGAACTTCAAAAACTCTAAGCTATAACTCTAAGATAAAAACTCTAAATTCTTAACTATGACTAAACTAAACTTCAACTTCAACAAAAACTCTAACCTATGACTCTATGATAAAACTCTAAACTCTTAACTAAACTAAACTAGAACTATAACAAAAACTCTAAACTACGACTCTAAGCTAAAAACTCTAAATTCTTAACTATAACTAAACTAAACTTCAACTCTAACTATAACTCTAAGCTAATACTCTAAGCTAAAACTCTAAACTCTTAACTAAAACTAAACTAAACTAAAACTCTAACAAAAACTCTAAGCTAAGAATCTAAGCTAAAACTATAAACTCTTAACTAAAACTAAACTAAACTATAGCTTCAACAAAAACTCTAAGCTATGAATCTAAGCTAAAAACTCTAAACTCTTGACTAAAACTAAACTAAACTAGAAATCAAACAAAAACTCTAAGCTAAGAGTCTAAGCTAAAATTCTAAACTCTCAACTAAAACTAAACTAAACTAGAACTCTAACTAAAACTCTAAGCTATGACTCTATGGTAAAACACCAAACTCTTAACTATTACTAAACTAAACTTCAACTCTAACAAAAACTCTAAGCTAAGACTCTAAGCTAAAACTCTAAACTATTAACTAAAACTAAAATAAACTAAAACTTCAACAAAAACTCTAAGCTAAGACTCTATGATAAAAACTGAACTCTTAACTAAAACTAAAATAAACTAGAACTCTAAAAAACTCTAAGCTAAGACTCTAAGCTGAAATTCTAAATTTCTAACCAAAACTAAACTAAACTAGAACTCTAACTAAAAACTCTAAGCTAAGACCCTAAGGTAAAACATCAAACTCTTAACTAAAACTAAACTAGAACTCTAACTGAAACTCAGAGGTACAAAATCAAACTCTTAACTAAAATTAAACTAAACTAGAACCCCAACAAAAAACTCTAAGCTAAGACTCTAAGGTAAAACACCAAACTCTTAACTAAAACTAAACTAGAACTCTAACTGAAACTCAGAGGTACAAAATCAAACTCTTAACTAAAACTAAACTAGAACTCTAATTGAAGCTCAAAGGTAAAAATAAAACTCTTGAGTAAAATTAAACTAAACTAGAACTCTAACAAAAAAACTCTAAGCTAAAACTCTAAACTCTTAAATAAAATTAAACTAAACTAGAACTCTAACAAAAACTCTAAGCTATTAACTAAAACTAAACTAAACTAGGACTTCAACAAAAACTCTAAGCTAAGACTCTAAGCTAAAAACTCTAAACTCTTAACTAAAACTAAACTAGACTAGAACTCTAACTGAAACTCAAATGTAAAACTCTAAACTATTAACTAAAACTAAAATAAACTAGGACTCTAACAAAAACTCTGAGCTAAGACTCTAAGCTAAAATTCTAAACTCTTAACTAAAACTAAACAAAACTAGAAGTCTAACTAAAACTCTAAGCTAAGACTCCAAGGTAAAACGCTAAACTCTTAACTAAAAGTAAACTAAACTAGAACTCTAACTGAAACTCAAAGGTAAAATATCAAATTCTTAACTATAATTAAACTAAACTAGAACTCTAACAAAAACTCTAAGCTAGGACTCTAAGGTAAAACTCTAAACTCTTAACTAAAACTAAACTAAACTAGAACTCTAGCAAAAACTCTAAGCTAAGACTCATCTAAAACTCGAAACGCTTAACTAAAACTTAACCAAACTATAACTTAAAGTAAAACTCTAAGCTATGACTCTAAGCTTAAACTCTAAATTCATAAAAGTAACTAAACTAAACTTCAACTCTAACTAAAACTCTAAGCTAAGACTCTATGGTAAAACTCTAAACTCTTAACTAAAACTAAACTAAACTAGAACTCTAACAAAAACTCTAAGCTAGGACTCTAAGCTAAAACTCTAAACTCATAGCTAACTAAACTAAACTAGAACTCTAATTAAAACTCTCAGTCTAAGCTAAAACTCTAAACCAAAACTAAACTAAACTTCAGCAAAAACTCTAAACTAAGACTCTAAGCTAAAAACACTAAACTCTTAACTAAAACTAAACTAAACTAGAACTCTAGCAAAAACTCTAAGCTGAGACCCTAAGCTAAAACTCTAAACTCTTAAGTAAAACTAAACTAGACTAAAACTCTAAGCTAAGTCTCTAGGGTAAAACACCAAACTCTTAACTATAACTAAACTAAACTAGAACTATAACAAAAACTCTAAGCTAAGACACTAAGCTAAAACTCTAAACTCTTAACTAAAACTAAACTAAACTAGAACTCTAACAAAAACTCTAAGCTAAGACTCTAAGCTAAAACTCTAAACTCTTAACTAAAACTAAACTAAACTAGAACTCTAATTAAAACTCTAAGTCTAAGCTAAAACTCTAAACTAAACTAGAACTTCAACAAAAAACTTTAAACTAAGACTCTAAGCTTAAAACACTAAACTCTTAACTAAAACTAAACTAAACTAGAACTCTAACAAAAACTCTGAGATAAGACTCTAGGCTAAAACTCTAAACTCTTAACTAAAACTAAACTAAACTAAAACTCTAACAAAAACTCTCTGCTAAGACTCTAAGCTAAAACTATAAAACCTTAACTAAAACTAAACTAAACTTAAACTCTAAGCTAAGTCTCTATGGTAAAACACCAAACTCTTAACTATAACTAAACTAAACTAGAACTCTAACAAAAACTCTAAGCTAAGACTCCAAGCTAAAATTCTAAACTCTTAACTATTACTAAACTAAACTAGAACTCTAAGCTAGGTCTCTAAGGTAAAACTCCAAACTCTTAACTATATGTAAACTAAACAAGAACTCTAACAAAAACTCTAAGCTAAGACTCCAAGCTAAAATTCTAAACTCTTAACTATTACTAAACTAAACTAAAATTCTAAGCTAGGTCTCTAAGGTAAAACTCCAAACTCTTAACTATATGTAAACTAAACAAGAACTCTAACAAAAACTCTAAGCTAAGACTCTATGCTAAAACTCTAAACTCTTAACTATTACTAAACTAAACTTCAACTCTAACAAAAACTCTAAGCTAAGTCCCTAGGGTAAAACTCCAAAGTCTTAACTATATCTAAAGTGAACTAGAACTCTAACAAAAACTCTAAGCTGAGACTCTAAGCTAAAAACTCTAAGCTCTTAACTAATACTAAAATAAACTTCAACTCTAACAAAAAATCTAAGCTAGGACTCTAAGCTAAAACTCTAAACACTTAACTAAGACTGAACTAAACTAGAACTTCGACAAAAACTCTTGGCTATGACTCTCAGCTAAAAACTCTAAACTCTTAACTAAAACTAAAATAAACTAGAACTCTAACAAAAAACTCTAAGCTAAGACTCTAAGCTAAAATTCTAAACTCTTATCTAAAACTAAACTAAACTAGAACTTCAACAAAAACTCTAAGGTAAAACACCAAACTCTTAACTAAAACTAAACTAAACTAGAACTCTAACAAAAACTCTAAACTAAGACTCTAAGCTAAAAAACTTTAAACTCTTAACTAAAAATAAACTAAACTAAAATTCTAAGCTAGGTCTCTAAGGTAAAACTCCAAACTCTTAACTATACGTAAACTAAACAAGAACTCTAACAAAAACTCTAAGCTAAGACTCTATGCTAAAACTCTAAACTCTTAACTATTACTAAACTAAACTTCAACTCTAACAAAAACTCTAAGCTAAGACTCTAAGCTAAAACTCTAAACTATTAACTAAAACTAAACTAAACTAGAACTTCAATAAAAACTCTAAGTTATGACTCTCAGCTAAAAACTCTAAGCTCTTAACTAAAACTAAAATAAACTAGAACTCTAACATAAAACTCTAAGCTAAGACTCTAAGCTAGAATTCTAAACTCTTAACTAAAACTAAACTAGAACTCTAACAAAAACTCTGAGATAAGACTCTAGGCTAAAACTCTAAACTCTTAACTAAAACTAAACTAAACTAGAACTCTAACAAAAACTCTCTGCTAAGACTCTAAGCTAAAACTCTAAAATCTTAACTAAAACTAAACTAAACTAAAACTCTAAGCTAGGTCTCTAAGATAAAACTCTAAACTCTTAACTACATGTAAACTAAACTAGAACTCTAACAAAAACTCTAAGCTAAGACTTGATGCTAAAACTCTAAACTCTTAACTATTAATAAACTAAACTTCAACTCTAACAAAAACTCTAAGCTAAGACTCTAAGCTAAAAACTCTAAACTATTAACTAAAACTAAAATAAACTAAAACTTCAACAAAAACTCTAAACTCTTAACTAAAACTAAGATAAACTAGAACTCTAAAAAAACTCTAAGCTAAGACTCTAAGCTAAAATTCTAAACTCTTAACCAAAACTAAACTAAACTAGAACTCTAACGATAAATAAAAGTTCAAATAGGGATAAAATCCTTTTAATAGACAGTGATAGAAATTCACAAAAATACCAGATATTTCGGTCACATATACAGTGACCGTCATCAGTAGTAAAACTGTTATCCCTATTTGAACTTTTATTTATCGTCATGGAAAGGCAGTGTGGTCTCCGAAATTATCTAGAACTCTAACTAAAAACTCTAAGCTAAGACATTAAGGTAAAACACCAAACTCGTAACTAAAACTAAACTAGAACTCTAACTGAAACTCAGAGGTAAAAAATCAGACTCTTAGCTAAAATTAAACTAAACTAGAACTCTAACAAAAAAACTCTAAGCTAAAATTCTAAAATCTTAACTAAAGCTAGACTAAACTAGAACTCAAATTAAAACTCTAAGCTAAGACTCTAAGGTAAAACACCAAACTCTTAACTAAAACTAAACTAAAACTCTAACTGAAACTCAAAGGTAAAAAATCAAACTCTTAACTAAAATTAAACTAAACTAGAACTCTAACAAAAAAACTCTAAGCTAAGACTAAGCTAAAACTCTAAACTCTAAACTCTAAAATAAAATTAAACTAAACTAGAACTCTAACAAAAACTCTAAGCTAAGACTCTAAGCTATAACTCTAAACTATTAACTAAAACTAAACTAAACTAGAACTTCAACAAAAACTCTAAGCTACGACTCTAAGCTAAAAACTCTAAATTCTTAACTAAAACTAAACTAAACTAGAACTCTAACTGAAACTCAAAGGTAAAACATCAAACTCTTAACTAAAATTAAACTAAACTAGAACCCTAACAAAAACTCTAAGCTAAGACTCTAAGCTAAAACTCTAAACTATTAACTAAAACTAAACTAAACTAGAACTTCAACAAAAACTCTAAGCTAAAAACTCTAAACTCTTAACTAAAACTAAACTAAACTAGAACTCTAACTGAAACTCAAAGGTAAAACATCAAACTCTTAACTAAAATTAAACTAAACTAGAACTCTAACAAAAAAACTCTAAGCTAAGACTCTAAGCTAAAACTCAAAACTCTTAACTAAAACTTAGTCAAACTATAACTTTAAGTAAAACTCTAGGCTATGACTCTAAGCTAAAACTCTAAATTCTTAACTGTAACTAAACTAAACTTCCACTCTAACTAAAACTCTAAGCTAAGACTCTAAGGTAAAACTCTAAACTATTAACTAAAACTAAACTACACAACAACTCTAACTTAAACTCTAAGCTAAGACTCTAAGCTAAAACTACAAACTCTTAACTAAAACTAAACCAAACTAAAACTCTAACTGAAACTCAAAGGTAAAACATCAAACTCTTAACTAAAATTAAACTAAACTAGAACTTCAAGAAAAACTCTAAGTTATGACTCTAAGCTAAAACACTCTATACTTTTAACTAAAACTAAACCAAGGGCTGGGTGGTCCTTTGGGAGCCCGGGGAGAGCCTTTGTGGGTCTGGAGGCCCTTGAGGACCGATTGGTCCTTTGGGAGCCCGGTGGACCTTTGGGGACCGGGGGGAGGGCCTTTGGGGGCCCGGGGTCCTTTGGGAGCCTGGGGGACCTTTGGGGACCAGGGGAGGGTCTTTGGGGGTCCGGGGGGCCAGTTGGGAGCCTGGGGGACATTTGGGGGCCGGGTGATGGCCTTTGGGACCCCGGTGGTCTTTTGGGAGCTCGATGGGCCTTTGGGGGCCCGGGGAGGGCCTTTGGGGGTCTGGGGAGGGCCTTTGGGGGCGCCGGGGGCCCTTTGGAAGCCCAGAGAACCTTTGAGGACCGGGGGCTTCCTTCGGGGTTGGGGTAGGAGGATTGGAACCCTTTGGTGTTGGGGTAGAGGACCTCAAAACACTGTTCAAATGGAACTTGTGTATTATAACGAACACAGAGTTTCACCATTAAATTCTCTTCTAAAATCTCTTCAAAAATCATATTTTATAGAGTCTCTAACTGTTTCGCCGAAATAATTCCCTAAAATGGCAAAAACGGTATCGCCTAAATAATCCCTAAACGTAATTCAGCATGTTCCTTTTGTTTAGCATCCCTGCGCTGGCGCATTTCAATTATTTGGAAACCTGATTCCCGCGCTAAAACAATTCATCGCTAAGATCTAAACTTTGCCTCGGAAACGATTCTCTTGTTAGAACTCCAAATTAATTTCCCTTTCGTGAATCAATTCTCTTTAGAACAACAAATTAATTCCCCTTTCGTGTCAATCAATCAATCATGACATCATCTGTCATGTGTGATCGAAACTTTGCCCGGAGACATTTCTGTTCGAACTCCAAATTAATTCCTTTTCGTGAATCAATTCTCTTTAGAACAACAAATTAATTCCCCTTTCATGTCAATCAATCAATCATGACATCATCTGTCATGTGTGATCTAAACTTTGCCTCGGTAACATTTCTGTTCGAACTCCAAATTAATTCCTTTTCGTGAATCAATTCTCTTTAGAACAACAAATTAATTCCCCTTTCATGTCAATCAATCAATCATGACATCATCTGTCATATGTGATCTAAACTTTGCCTCGGTAACATTTCTGTTCGAAATCCAAAGACATTAATTAACTTGACGTCATCTGTCAGACATTAATTAACCTTGCCCGGAAACTCATAACATTTGGCTCGATCAACAAATATTGGAAACACGCGATCTAACTGTTTCCCGTAAACTCATATCATTTGCATTGAACAACAAATATTGGAAACACGCGATCTGACTGTTTCCCGGAAACTCATATCATTTGCCTCGAACAACAACAGGAAGGAAGTGTCATTAACTTTGCCCGGAAACAACAACACTGACCTTGGCATTCGCTGAGAGCGTGCCCAAAACGACAACAACAACATTGACCCCATTAACCACGTGTTCTCCCTAATGACTCTATCGCGTGCTCAAAACAACAACAACAACATTGACCCCATTAACCACGTGTTCTCCCTAATGACTCTATCGCGTGCTCAAAACAACAACAATAACATTGACCCCATTAACCACGTGTTCTCCCTAATGACTCTATCGCGTGCTCAAAACAACAACAACATTGACCTTGACCCTCATTAGACTCGATCGATAATCCTTGAATAAACAATTTAAAAAAGTTATAGGTGGCAGCAGGGGTGTTCTCGTCGGAGTCAATAAGGCCCTTCTACTCTTGTGAGGTTTTTTGTCCCTCTGTAGCTTATTATAAGTTTATTTTCTGTCTTTTTGTGTGTTTCTATTTATATGAAGTAATCGAGTACAATAATTTTTTCTGTATCCGCATTTCATGTTACAATGAATAAGTTCAGTTTCTTTCTCTTGTTTCTATTTATTTTCAAGCAGTTTCTTTTTCTTTCATCATTATTTTCGAGTTCTCGCTGGTTCAGTTGTTTTTGCTACGTTAAGACTCAGACGGTGTGCATTTTGCGTAAGTTTCTGCTAGTCCTGATCATAATTCTGATTATTTACATTGGATGATAATTGTATTGGGAATAGACTGAGAGACCTAGAGTCTAACCCTTTTGACTTTTCCATTTTCCAGAGCCATGGTAATTTTTTTGGAAATGAGATAAATGATGGTGGGCTAATTAATTTTCCAAAATGTAGATATAAATTACCTTCCGAGGTTTCTGATCTTCCCAGTACCGGGGTTGTGAGAACAGGATTTTTAAATTGTAGAGGTTTTTTTAGTTCACAGGATGATCTTGTCGATGTAGATCATAAGCTATCTTGTCATGTCGTTGGATTCTGTGAGACTTTTCTCATAGACACGGCTCCTCATATTGCTTTTCCTGGATATCAATTTACTTTCAAAAACCGACTGACAAGGCGCCAAGGTGGTTTGGCAGTATTAGTTAAAGATGGTATCTCTTTTCGACGCCTTGTAAATCTAGAAGGTTCTCATGAGGAAATGCTTTTTGAAGTAATGATAACTGAAATTAGTTTTGGAAAAAAAGATATAGTTTTTTGCGTAGTATACCGACCTCCTTCTTCTCCAGTCAAGTCTTTCCTCTCTAAACTCCATGATTTTTTGCATCAACCTCATTTTCAAAATAAAGATGTTATCCTCTCCGGAGATTTCAACATTGACCTTCTAAAAGCTTCAAATGAAGCTTCTGTTGATTTATTGTCTTCTTGCTTTTCTGCATATCTGCTTCCTACTTGCCTGATACCTACAAGAATTTCACCTAGTTCTGCTTCTCTCATTGATCATATTTTTACATCTTTACCAATTAAAGCAAATTTTGCTGTTTTAAGTGATATATCGGATCATTTCCTGCTGGTTTCAGATTTAGCTTTTACTTATAAAATACCGCAGGTAAGTAGGGAACGTCAAGTACGGTTAATAAATAAAATAACATTAAAGCACCTGAATGAAAGCCTTGGTCTATTGGATTGGCAGGATGTAATATCCACGGAGGATACAGATGTGGCAACTGATACTTTCTTAAGAAATTTCAATTGCTGCCTTGATTCTAGTTGCCCATTTGTTACGAAGAAAATGTGCAGAGAAAAATTTCCTATAAGGCCGTGGATAACGTCTGGAATTTTGATATCAGTTAATAAAAAAAACCAGTTATTTAAAAAGCAGTTAAAGAATCCAACTGATTATAATATTAAAAATTTTAAAATCTTCAAAAATAAATTAACCGCACTGATACGATTGTCGATACATAGGTATTATAAAGAGTCTTTCGAAGAAGCTCAAAATTCTCCTCGCAAAACGTGGTCTTTAATTAATTCTATTATTAAAAAACAAAGAAATTCTAAGTTGCCTGAAGTTATTAGTTTAGAAGATGGATCGACTACTAACAAATTGGAGAAAGTGGCTGATGTTTTGAATACTTATTTCGCTAGCATAGGAGAGAAAATTGTTTCATCAGTAATGAACCAGTTTGATTCACGCAGTAATAAACATTTTTCTTCATACCTTCCATCTCCTCAAAGTAATTCAACTTTTCTTACGCCTATTTCTCGGTCTGAAATAACAAAAATAGTGTGTGATCTAAATCCAGGTAATTCAGCGGGAATTGACGGGTCTAGTTCTATAATTGTTAATGAAATATTGTCTGCAGTAATTTTGCCATTACAGCATATAATTAATCTTTTATTTAAATGGAGTTTTCCCGTCTGCTTTTAAAGAAGCGAGGATAATTCCGCTTCACAAAGGTGACTCTCCTGAAAACCCATCAAATTACCGCCCTATTTCTATTTTGTCAGCATTTTCTAAAATATTTGAGAAGGCAATTTATAAGAGGATCTATGACTTTTCTTAAATCGTTTAATTTTTTCACAAATTCCCAGTTTGGTTTTAGGTCTGGACACAATACTGAGCACGCTATCATTGCTCTCATCCAATATATTCATGAATGCTTAGATAGAGGTGAAATTCCAGCAACAATATACTTGGATTTTAAAAAAGCATTCGATACAATATCCCATTGTATTCTTTTTCGTAAATTGGATAATTGTGGTGTGCGCGGACCGGCGTTGGATCTAGTTAAATCTTATCTTGATAAGAGAAAGCAACGAATAGATGGAGGTAATTTTCTCTCTTCGCCTGTTCCTCAGTCCTCCATGGTTGGGGTGCCTCAGGGCTCTGTCCTAGGTCCTCTGCTTTTTCTAGTTTATATAAATGATTTTCACCGCGCTTTGGCAATCCCATGTCTCAGCACACATTTTGCTGATGATACGGCAGTTTCAATTTCTGAGAGGAATGACGAGGAGTTGGAGGCAAAACTTGATACTGCATTTTCTAATGTTCTTGAATGGTGTTCTGCAAATTTTATTGCTTTGAATTTATCAAAAACTAATTTCATAATTTACGGCAGGAAGTCAAATATATGCCCTCGTATTACCCGAGTTACTTCTTCAAAGTATCTATTATCAATATCTCGGGTGAATGTGATAAAGTACCTTGGACTTATGATTGATGAAAGATTATCTTTTAAAACACACATTCAAAATATACGCTTAAAGATTTCAAGGTATGTTGGTTTAATGCGGAGGTTGAAGCATTATTTGCCCTACTCTGCTTTACGAAGCATTTATTTTGCTTTGATTCAGTCTAATATTAATTATTGTTCTCTAGTATATTTATCTACATTTAAAAGCCATATTAAACCAATACAGATTTTACAAAATAAAGCAGTAAGAATCCTCAAACTTTTTATTTCATCGCCTATTTCACTTCAAATAAGTCTTCTACAGCATCTTTATATACTTATTTAGATATACTTCCAGTTTCTCAACAATTTACTTTTGGAGCAATTATTTTCAAATTTAATTATGACATTAAGAAATTACCGCCATATTACCTCAATCAAAGTTTGTTCTCCCGATCACAAGATTTACATCGTTATAACACGCGACAAAAAAAGAGTATCTACATTGACAAGTATAGTACTGAGAGATCTAAATTCGCCCCGTTTGTGTCAATAGCCCGGTGCTGGGATGCTCACAAGGATTTTATTGATAAATTTTCTTCTATCCATTTACTAAAAAGGAATCTTAAATTTCATTTAGTTCAGGATTATTTTTAATTAAGTGTCTTTTTAATATGATTAAATTATTTGTTTGGATTGTTGTTCTAAGTGAATGTGGGCCTCTCGGCTATCTTTTAGTATGAATTTATATTTAATAATATTGATCTCTCTTTTTTTATATATATTTATATTTGGATCCTGGACTAGCTGCTACTTTCATATTATTGTTGTATTATTGTATCTTTGCCGTCGTAATTATCTTTGTATTGTAGCGTAAAATTTTTTATTGTATCTTTGTCTAGGCCTAGTTTTTCGAGCTTGTCTCCCCATGGGCCTATATCAATTATATACATGTATATGTTAATAATAAAATGATTGAACTTGAACTTCAAGACCTTCAAAATAGTTAAAATATCAAATCTAGTTTTTGTCAGAGAATGTTTTTAAGTTTTCCCTAATTTTTCCAATATACCCAGTGTTTGGAGTTTTTGCAAGACTAATTGAAAATAACCTAAGCCGCGTTTTCAGGATCAGCGGGTTCGAACACGGGTTGTTCTCATCTAGTTTCAAGTTTCTAGTTTTTCGTCTAGTTTCAGCGGGTTGGAAGTTTCAACCCCGTGTTTGACGCACTAGATCCACTGATGCACTAGACGAGGACAACCCGTGTTCGAAGACGGGCTGTTCACGGCTCAGCGGGTTCGAACACGGGTCGTTCTCGTCTAGTGCATAAAAAAATTCAAATGAATATACTGAAAAAAAAATGCGCATTGTCAGTTTAATATAAATATGCTGATATTTATTCCTTAAAATCTTAATTAATTTTTGTTTTCTTAAAGTTATAAGTGGAAACATTTCAAAGAATTTTTTCAGTAAAGTACAAATTATATTCTGGCTTTAGAAAGCATAAGGTTTAGAACCCTACTCAGATTAATTTCTGCTCGTTTTGAGTTTGACTTTTTTTAATTTATGTTTATTTGGGTTTCATTTATTTATTGACACTGATTTGTGGTAGTTGTATGCTTGGTAGATTATTTAATAATATTTTTGTGCATTTTTGGTTTAATAGAGTGCTTTACTTTTTTTGAAAAACTCATTTTGTGCAAAAAGTTTTTTTGATTAATTTCTGTTCGTTCCATATTGTCATAGTCTTTTTCAGGGAGAAAGACTGAGCCTCTTCTGAAGTTAAGCAACAATCCCTTCCATAAAAACCTCTAATACCCCCTGGGCATAACTTACAACCCTTGCCCCTAATCTCTGGGGTTTGTTTCAACCCCAAAAGACGTGTTATATGATATTTATACTATTTTGAACAGAATGGCTATCTCAAAATGTTTATTAGACGCATTTCGGGACAATATGACATGTGTGCAGAGGTGAGAGGGTAGCTGCCCTCTGATCACTTTGACTCTTAAAAAGAGCACTAGAGCGTCTGATTACCAATCCAATGAGCCCCCTTTGAAGTTTATATGACCACACTTTCTATAAAAAAAAAACCTATATGTCCCCAGGGTACAACTTACAACCTTTGTCCTGAGGGCTGGGAGGATTTGTTATCCTCAAAGACACAATTCCCAGATCTTTCTGATAGGCTTAACAAAATAGCTATATCAAAATTATGATTGGAAGTGCTTGGGGAAATGATAGGCGTGGAGGGAGACATTTGCCCTCGGATCACTTTCGACTAATAAAAAAGACACTAGTCCTCTCAGTTTCCAATCGAATGAGCCCTTTTTGAAGCTTCTACGACAAAACTTTCTATAAAAACATTACATGCTCCAAGGGCATAACTTACGACCCTTGTCATGAGGGCTATAGTCATCCTCGAAGACATAATTTCCAGACCTTTCAACTACGTCGAACAAAATGGCCATATAAAAATGTTGATCGGAAATGTTTGGGAAAATGATGGGCGTGGGGGGGGATTATTCCTCTGATTACTTTCGACTATTAAAAAGGGCAATAGCCCTTTTAATTTCCAATCGAAAGAGCCCTTTTTTGACGTTTTTACGACAATAATTTCTACATGACATTATATGCACCCAGGGCATAACTTACAACCTTAGCCCTGAGGGCTGTTGGGGGTTGTCATACTCAAAAACACAATTTCCGGACCCTTCAACCACGTTCAACAAAATTACTATATCAAAATGTTGATCGGAAGTGTTAAAAAGGCTAGTGCCTAAAAAGGGCACTCGCCCTTCGAAATTTCTATTACAATACTGTATAAAAAACCTTATATGCCCCCAGGGCATAACTTACAACCCTTGCCCTGAGGGGCGTGTGTGCGTGGGGGGGGGGGTGATCATCCTCAAAGACATAATATCCAGAATTTTCAACTACGTTGAAAAAATTGGCTATCTCAAAATTTTGATTGGATGTGTTTGGGGAAATGGTGGGCGTGAGAGGGAGGTTAGTTGCCCTCCAGTCAGTTTCAACTAGCCTATTAAAAAGGGCACTAGCCCTTTCAATTTCCAATTGAATGAGCCTTTTTGAAGTTTCTACGACAACTATTTCTATAAAAACCTTATATGCCCCCAGGATACAACTTAAAACCTTAGCCCTGAGGGCTCTGAGGGGGTTGTCATCCTAAAAGACCTATTTTCTAGAACTTATAGCTACGTTGAAAAAAATGAATATCTTAAAATTTTGATTGGGTTAGTTGCCCTCCAATTACTTTCAACTGTTAAAAAAGGCACTAGCCTTTTCAATTTTCAATCGAATGAGCCTTTTTGAAGTTTTACGACAAATCTTTCTATAAAGAACCCTATATTCTCCCAGGGCATAACTTACAACCCTTGCCCCGAGGGCTGTGGGGGGTTGTCATCCGCAAAGACATAATTTACAGAACTTTCAACTACATTGAACAAAATAGAACAGAAGCTTCTACGACAAAACTTTCTATAAAAACATTACATACCCCAAGGGCATAACTTACGACCCTTGTCATGAGGGCTATAGTCATCCTCGAAGACATAGTTTCCAGACCTTTCAACTACGTTGAACAAAATGGCCATACAAAAATTTTGATCGGAAATGCTTGGGAAAATGATGGGCGTTGGGGGGGGGGGGGATTCTTCCTCTGATTACTTTCGACTATGAAAAAGGGCAATAGCCCTCTCAATTTCCGATCGAAAGAGCCCTTTTTTGACGTTTTTATGACAACAATTTCTACAAGACATTATATGCCCCCAGGGCATAACTTACAACCTTAGCCCTGAGGGCTGTTGGGGGTTGTCATTCTCAAAAACATTATTTCCGGACCCTTCAACCACGTTCAACAAAATTAC
The DNA here is from genome assembly GCA_027921565.1 of Artemia sinica. NCBI lineage: Eukaryota > Metazoa > Arthropoda > Branchiopoda > Anostraca > Artemiidae > Artemia > Artemia sinica. Next base: position 24,568,981 of record CM051265.1, on the reverse strand, counting down.
TATATCAAAATGTTGGTCGGAAATGTTTGGGGAAATGATGGGTATGGGGTGGGGGGCATTCGCTCTCCGATCGCTTTTGACTATTAATAAGGGCACTAGCCCTCTCAATTCCCAATTTAATGAGTTCTTTTTGAAGTTTCTAGACAGCGCTGGCAAAGACGTAATTTCCAGAATTTTGTACTGCGTTGAACAAAATAGCTATCTCAAAATTTTGAATGGATGTGTTTGGGGAAATTGTAGGCTTGAGAGGGGCGTTAGTTGCCCTCCAATCACTTTCGACTATTAAATAGGACAGTAGCACTTTCAATTTCCAATTGAACGAACCCTTTTGGAAGTTTCTACGACAATGCATTCTATAAAACCTTATATGCCCCCAAGCCATAACTTAAAACCCTTGCGATTAGGGCTGCGAGAGGAGTGTCATCCTCAAAGACATAATTTCCGGACTTTTCAACTACGTTGAACAAAATGGCTATCTCAAAATTTTTATTGGATGTTGTTGGGGAATTGGTGGCGTGGTAGGGGTGCTAATTTTCCTCCAATCACTTTTGACTATTAAAAAGGGCACTAGCCCTTCGAAGTTTCTATTACAACGCTGTATAAAAACCTTATAAGCCCCCTGGGCATAAATTACAACCCTTGCCGTGAGGGATGTGTGTATGCGGGGGGAGGGGGGGGGGGGTGATCATCCTCAAAGACATAATATCCAGAACTTTCAACTACGTTGAAAAAAATGGCATTCTCAAAATTTTGATTGGATGGCTTTGGGGAAATGGTGGGTGTGAGAGAGAGGTTAGTTGCCCTCCAATCAGTTTCAACTATCCTATTAAAAAGGGCACTAGCCCTTTCAATTTCCAATTGAATGAGCCTTTTGAAGTTTCTACGACAACTATTTCTATAAAAAACCTTATATGCCCCCAGGGCATAACTGACAATCTTAGCCCTGAGGGCTCTGAGGGGGTTGTCATCCTAAAAGACCTAATTTTTAGAACTTTTAACTACGTTGAACAAAATGAATATCTTAAAATTTTGATTGGGTTAGTTGCCCTCCAACTATTTTCAACTATTAAAAAGGGCACTAGCCCTTTCAATTTTCAATCGAATGAGCCTTTTTGAAATTTTGCGACAAATCTTTCTACAAATAACCCTATATTCCGCCAGGGCATAACTTACAACCCTTGCCCCGAGGGCTGTGGGGGGTTGTCATCCGCAAAGACATAATTTCCGGACCTTTCAACTACATTGAACAAAATAGATATCTCAAAATTTTGATTGTAGGCCTATGTGTTTGGGAAAATGGTGGGCGTAAGAGGGGGGTTAGTTGCCCTTCAATCACTTTCGACAATTAAAATGGGCACTAGCCCTTTCAATTTCCAACCGAATGAGTCCTTTTTTGAAGTTTATACAACTTCGCTATCTATAAAAACCTTATATGCCCCCAGGGCATAACTTACAATCCTTGCCTCTGAGGGGATTATCATCCTCTAAGACCTAACTTCCAAAACTTGACTATGTTGAACAAAATGGCTATCTAAAAATTTTGATTGGATATGTTTGGGAAAAAGGTGGGCGTGAGAAGGGGCTTAGTTGCCCACCAATCACTTTCGAACATTAAAAAGGGCACTAACCCTTTGAATTTCTAATCGAATGAGCTCTTTTTCAAGTTCCTACGACAAAACTTTCAATAAAAACCTTATATGGCCCCAGGGCATAACTTACAACCCTTGCCCTAAGGGCTGTGGGGAGGTGTCATCCTCAAAGACATAATTTCCGGACCTATCAACTACTTTGAACAAAATGGATATCTCAAAACTTTGATTGGATGTGTTTGGATAAATGGTGGGCGTGAAAGAGGTGTTAATTGCCTTCCAATCACTTTCGACTATTAAAAAGGGCACTATTCGAATCCGTTTCCAATCGAATGAGCCCTTTTTGAAGTTTCTACGACAACACTTTGTATAACAAACCTCATATTTCCCCAGGGCATAACTTAAGACCCTTGCCCTGAAGGCTGTGGGGGGTTGTCATCCTCAAAGACCTAATTTTTAGAACTTTCAACTACGTTGAACAAAATGGTTATCTTAAAATTTTGATTGGATGCGTTTGGGGAAAAGGTGGGCATGAGAGGGGGGTTAGTTGCCCTCCAATTACTTTCGACTATTAAAAAGGGCACTAAGCCCTTTGAATTTCCAATCGAATGAGCCCTTTTTAAAGTTCCTGCGACAAAGCTTTCTATAAAAACCTTACATGCCCACAGGGCATAACTTACAACCCTTGCGCTGAGGGCTGTGTGGGAGTGTCAAAAACATAATTTCTATCTGGAAATCAACTACGCTGAACAAAATGGCTATCTAAAAATTTTGATTGGATGAGTTTGGGGAAATGGTGGTCGTGGAAGAGGCGTTAGTTGCCTTCCAATCACTTTCGACTATTAAAAAGGGCATAAGCCACTCCAATTTCCAATCGAATGAGCCCTTTTCGAAGTTTCTACGACAACTCCTTCGATACGAAGTGCGCCGGTCTAAAACCAAAAAAATATAATAATAAATAAAATATTGTGCCAACATCGTTCTTTACTTAGACAGCGCTGTTGCGCTGCCTATGATTGGCATGAGAATTGCAAGACATGTACACGAGGGGAGCACAATGAAGACAGGAAAAAAACATTGGATGCATCGACTTGCGATGCCTGAAGGCCGAAGTAAGCCCTAATTTCTTTTTTTCTTCTCCAGTCGGCTTGCAACATATTGGAGTAAGCCCTAATCTATTTTTTTCTTCTCCAGTCGGCTTGCAACATACTGGACACATAGACTGGGTACAATGGACTAAAGAGGACAAAATAATTTGAAAATAATTGAGCTGTATCAATATTTGATGCCCAAAAATAGACCAGAAATTGTTTTTTTTTTTTGTTTGTTTGTTTTTTTTTCAGTCGGCTATAAGTTCACAGGACATGCAGACGGGGTTAATTAAGACGACAGATTTAAAAAGAAAAATTTGATTTTATCCATTCCGGACGCAAACATTTTTTTTATTTAGAAGGCCTAGATCAGCTTGAAACTTATGGGGATGTAGACTGGGCTATGGGAGCCTTAATGAAGACTATATTTTTGGAAATAGATTTGGTTGTAATGATTCTTGATATCCAAAATTTATTATCGAAGACAGCAAAATTGAACTCTTTTGATAAAAGAATTAAATATACATTTATCAGAACATTCTGACAGTTACAACACAACAAAAGATGGAAAGCTTCTTTCGATAAAACAGTGGAATAAGACATGTTTAAATTCAAGGTTGCCTACAGGATGAGGGTAAGAATGGCTTCAACTCTATATTCCCACAGAAGATCAAAATTCAAGCAGATCTTCAATTTGTGTGATTGAAAGTCCCCCTCCCAATCAACTCTGAATCTTAAAGCAATGATATTATTTAAAAATATTATACAAAACTACGGCTGATCGAAAATTCTGACTGAATTTTGACAGACAACATTTTGGTTCTTGTGCACAAAAGCTTAAAAAACTTTACAAATTTATCTCCTGTTAACGCTCAGATATTTACATAAATTGTAAATGGAACAAACATCAATAGAAAAATACATTTTTCCAAATTAGAAGGTTTCCAAGAAGAGCAAAACGACCATATTAAAACCTAAAACGACCATAAATGAAATCATATATTAAGCCGAACTTAGAACAAAGAGAAACTACTATGACACCTCGACACCTCGCTTAGCGTAAACACCTCGCTCTTTACGCTAAAGTTTCAATTTTGTCTCAATTCTTTAAGAACTACTCCTAAAACACAAGGGTCGTTTAATTGGAGCAATAAGAAGCTTTTTTCAAAAGTACTAAAAATTTTAGCGTAAAGAGCGAGGTGTTGAGGAGGAGGCAGCTCCCTTCATATACGTCATAATTTCTGTTCGTTTTAAGTTTTGATGTTGTTTCTTACTTTCAGTTGAAAAAAATTTGTTTTTTATTTAGTTGTTGCAATTAAACGACCCTTGTGTTTCAGGAGTCGTTCTTAAAGATCTGGGACAAAATTCAAATTTTAGCGTAAAGAGCGAGGTGTTGAAGAGGAGGCAAACCCCTTCATATACGTAATAATATATGTTCGTTTTAAGTTTTAATATTGCTCCTTACTTTCAGTTGAAAAAACTTGTTTTTTTTTACTTAATTTCTGATTGTTTTTAATAATCCTAGGAAATCTGGCCCCACCTCCGCGGATAAATACCCCCCCCCCATGGATTTATCCTCTAGACAATTCAATCCCGGTGAAAATTTACCCAGGACAATTACCCTTAAAACCTCCACGCGTAAAATTGAGACGGAAAAGAGAAAGCAAGAAATATAAAAAGAATTTTGTATAGCAATTATGTCAAATTCCCCCAGTGTATACTTTCCTCTGACAAGTTCACCCCCTGGAAACTTCTCTCCCTATGGAAAATTCCCACGTGAAAATCCCCCTGCAGAAAACTCGTCTTCCCACCCTAAAATGTATGCATCCCAATAACAAATACTATGCGTAAACAATGGGCAATTTTTATAAATTAAAGACATTTCCCCTGGGGCTGTGGGGTTCATGTTATATCCAAAGGCATAGAGTTATTGGTCATTTCAACTATGATGAACAAAATGGCTAATACTGATATATATATATATATATATATATATATATATATATATATATATATATATATAATATATATATATATATATATATATATAATATATATATATATATATATATATATATATATATATATATATATATATATATATATATATATATATATATATATATATCAGACGATTTTGGGGGAAAAGGGATGAGGGAGGGGGCCTAGTTGCCCTCCAATCTTTTTGGTCACTTAAAAAGGGCGCTATAACTTTTAATTTCCGTTCAAATGAGCCCTCTTGGGATATTCTAGGACCACTGGGTCGATACGATCACCCCTGGAAAAAAAAACAACAACAAAAAACAAAATAAACAAAAAACAAATTGTGGTCCGGAGTGCAAGTGGCGTTTTTTTAATGTGATAGGACTAAGTTCTGGAGTTAGGTAAGGTTATACTCTATCACCTAAGCTATTTGATTTATTTATTAATGATATCTGCAGGAATGCAGAGACTAGAATGGATCCGTCATTGCGTTTAGGAAATTTGAATCTTTCGGTGTTATTATTCGCAGATGACATGGCTCTGGTGGTAAAAGTGGAAGAGATTTCCAGATTTTGATTGATTTGATTTCTGATTACTTTATGTTAAATAATCTGGAGCTTAATGTAAGTAAAAGTGAAACTGTTGTATTTGGTGGTGGGGATTCTTCAGAGGAAATATTTTATTATAGAGAGGTGAAATTAGTAAGATATAAAAGGTTTAAATATCTAGGTGTTTGGCTTGAACAAAAAGGAGGATGACGTGAACATGTTAAAGAATCAATTAAGAAAGGAAAAGCGGCGTTAGCATCCGTTTATAGAAGTAAAATATTAGAAGGGGTAAATGATATAAAAGTACTAAAATATATTTTTGAAACAAAAATTAAGCCTGTAGTTCATTATGGATGCGAATTATGGGGCTGGGAAAAGGCGCCACAGCTTGAGTCTTTGAAGTTGCAGTTTTCTTTAAGAGGTTTTATAGTCTAGAGAATAATACCTACAGCCAAGTACTTCGAGGGGATATGGGGTTATATAGTATGTACCAGAGCCATGTTATCTCGATAATTAGATACTGGTTGAAAATAGTGCAGCTTCCGGAGTCAAGACTAGTGAGAGGGGCATACCTAGAATTGCTATCATCTAGGAAGAAGAGAAATTGGCCGTCTAAGGTGAAGAGAATTCTAGATGATTTAGGGCTTTCAGTTTTGTGGGGAGATGGGAGAGGGCCTGGTATGGAGGATAGTAAAGTGTTGCAGCTAATTGAAGGGAGAATTAAGGAAGAGGAGCAACAGGTATGGAAGGCTAAAGTAGAGCAGTCAGATAGCCTAAGAGGTTATAGTCAAGTAAAGGAAAGCCTAGGAGAGGTATTTTATCTAAAGTTAGGTCTGGGTAAGAGAGAACTGAAACACTGGATCCAACTACGATCAAGTAATTTACCTTCGGGTTATAATTTGAAGAAATTGGAATGGCGTGGGCCTAGTCCCGATTGCAGGTACTGTTGTCCATTATTTAAAAATGAAAATGAAGATTTGGTCCATTTTCTCCAACAGTGCCCAATAACTGACAATACAAAACCACATTTTCTGCGTGAGGTACGTTTCCCGGATATATTGCAGAGCAAATGGAAAGAAAATACTGTGGGCACGTCATGGTTTCTTGGAAAAGCTCTCCAGCTACGGATAGAATGTAAATAGTGTTCATATTATATGTACTTTTATTGTGTCTCTTTCCTTGTTAATTTGTGTATGGTATATGGCTAATAAACTTATTATTATTATATATAGGCCTGCCACTGACTCAAGATTACGATGTGTAAAACTCGAGAGCAAACTGGTTTCTTTGTTACTTTAGAAACAAATTTGGGCTATATATTTGCACATTAGGGGGAGGGGTGAAGTAGGTACAATTATTCTGCTTATTATGAAGTAAGAATTGTTTTCTGACTTCAAAACTATCCAAATTCTTTACCCCTTCCCCCCTTGTGTGCAAATCTATAGCTCAAATTTATTTCTAAAGTAACTAAGAAACTAACGAAAAAACCGGTGTGTTCTCGAATTTTACACAGCGTAAACTTGAGTCAGTAGCGCATAAAACACAAGTACCAAAATTCCTTCCCCCTACAGAAATAAAAAAAAAATAAACTCAAATAAAATTCACAAATTTTGAAAGCCGTATTTTCCACGGGGGGGGGGTGTTTTCCGCGGGGGGAGGGGTACTTTCTGAAGGTATTTTCCACGGGGGGGAGGGGGGTAAACGCCGGCCACCCTCTATAATAGGGTTCTCTGATACACTGAATCTGATGGTGTGATTTTCATTGAAATTCTATGACTTTTAGGGGGTAGTTCCCCTTTTTTCGAAATTTTCTCAGGGTTTTAACTTTTAATGGGCAAGACTAAACTTAATGGAACTTAAACATTTGAAATCAGCATAAAAATCCGATTCTTTTGATATTTCTATTGGTATCAAAATTTCGTTTTTTTAGAGTTTCAATTACTATACAGCCGGGTTGTTCCTTACTTACAGTTCGTTACCACAATCTGTCTGACAAATTACAGTATGATGATACTTTTTAGACTTACACTTTCTCTTGACCAAGTTTTAAGAGAAGAACAGAGTGGTTTTAGGAAGGGGAGGGGAGGTGTCAAAAAACTTTTTCACACTTAGATCAATAATTGAGAAATGTCCAAGTCATCAGACCCCTTTAATCCTCATTTTTATAAATTGTGAGCAGGTATTTCGTTCAGCAGCTTTAGCGAAAGTCCCATCCTTCTATGGTAAATCAGATAAATACAATACAGGGATTAGAGTTATGTACAAGAATAACATTGCTGCAGTTAAGGTGAAAAATGAGTTTAGTAGATGGTTTTATATTGAATCAGGAGTTAAGCACAGTTGTGTTCTATGCCCATTTATATGAATCATTCTCATGGATTTTGGCTTTAGGATCGTGGCAAGGGAGGGCATGGAATCATATGGGGAAGTAAAACTCTCTATACTTAGATTATGCTGATGACTTGAGCATCCTAGATGAAAATGATAGCATATGAGTGAATTTCTGGAGGTTTTGGGAGTTCAGGGTTCGTTTTGAGAGTATAGGAGGCTATACACACACTCAGCTGGAACATTGCTAAAAGGTAACGAGAAGATCAGTAATATGCACTTCTGCATGTCTGGGTACTTGATACCACCACAGCAAATCTTCAGACCAAGTATCTTCTTCCAGTTCAGCTCCACTGACAGTTCTTCAATTTGGACATCTCCCAAATGAATCTCGCTTACATCAGTCACTGCCTTTGACTTCCATTCTACATCCAGTTTCTGGAGACAACACTAACGGGAACTCTCAAAAAAAGTACTCTTAGACATTATGGCTTTAAGTTTCTTGCATTCCTTGGTTCAACTAAACCAACATTTTACAAATTTCGTTTTCAAACTTGAACTGGTCTTTGATTTGCTTAATTAGAACTATACAGTATTTTCGACGCAACTGGTAAAAGAGATCAGTGTTATCACATGGCTCAAGAGCGTCTTTTAGGTCTTGCATGGAATTATTTGCAGCTATTCTCACATATGTCTGGTTTAAAGGCAGGGACTAACTTGAACGATAAGGATCCAGTTCAGTAAACGAATCAACACTGTGAATATAGTCCAGTTCCAAGAAGGTTAGACACAAAATCATTCACAAGTTTTCTGACACTTGCCTTTAGAGAGTGAAGAAGCAGTAGTCCACGAATTCAAAGTATTGCTCTGTTTTGTACTGTCAATTTGCTTTGTAATGCCAACAAGATAAGGTCATTTGTTACAGTTTGGTCGTCTGGTGCAGTTTCTATGTGCAACACTGACTAATATCAACTTATAACGTTGCTCAATAAGCCTCTTTATGCAGGCCTGAAGGGACAACCAACGTGTCAGAGATTGCATCAAAAGAGCTGCTGAGTTTTGGCATCCTTATCTCACCTGGAAACACTTCTAGAAAAGTGGGTATAAAAACTTCACACCATGTCTTCTACTGTATTCAGAAATAACAAGCATGTATAGGATAAATATTTGTGAATAAGATGGTAAGAGCATTTCACATTCAAGATGTGGAGCACCATGGCTTTCATAAGTGTTGAAGTAAATCTGTTGGTCCCAAACATGATGTTAGTTTTATCCTAACAAAATCCAGCAATTTTTGGCAGGAAATCGAGTTTTTCTCAATAACTTGTTTGATGCTGTTAATCAGACCCTCAGCCAATCCATCATTACACTTAACCATGTACAATACCTCAACATGAAGTTTTAGAACTTTCTCACTAAAATATACCACAATGACAGCTAGCTACTTCTCAGTAGTGCAAAATCTGCAGCACCAACAAAAATTATGTTCCAGAATGTTGTTTGCTTTCTGTTTACCAAAAATGACCTGTGCCAGGGTCTGTTCTATGGGAAATAATTTTCTCAGGAGAGAGATCAAGCTGTCTGCAAGACATAATGGCAGATTAGTTTCTGCCAAAAATATGCAGATGTGCTGTTCCATTTCTTTGATATGACTGCCTAGAGTCAGAAGTTTTTAATGCTGCCATTAACAGACTTTTTCACTATTTCATTGCTTGCTTTTCTATGTTGCTTGGTCAGAACAGCATTGGTCAACTCTGATTTCCACAATACACATACTTCAAACAGAACTTATAGTAGGGCCCAAAAGCTTATTTTTTACTTGTCTGATACTTTTTTCTCTATCCAATTTTTCATAGTGGTAGTTGAAGCCAATTTTTGAAAAACTTTTGCTTGCATTTTTTGGGAGGAGGGAGGGGGTGGGGATTTATTTCTGGACCCCACTTTCTTTTTGGAGAAGTCGTCAGGAGGTGAACGTCAGAAACATCGTCATGTTGACATCATAACATTGATGTCTGAGTCCAAATTATATACAAAACTCTTCTTTTTTGAAAAACATGGTATTTGATTAGGCCTACCACAGGCCACAGAAAAACAAGAAAAAAAATAGCTCTATACCAAATTTGTTACTTCTCTCCAAGGTTTTTGGGTGTGGGAAAGGGGATGATCCCTAGCAGAATGAGCTTCAGACTGTGGGTCCACCCCTTCTGTAATATTGTTCTTGCATTTAAAAAGATTAACATAGCACATTCTTACTTTTTTGCTACATTTGTTTCAGAATCTGCTTAATCACTTTTGCTCCCAATAACTTTTGAATCCCAAGTACACATATATAGGCCACATGCTCCTATTCTACAATTACTGCATAGACTAACCAATATTCTCTTATGTTGGGGATTTACACCAATCAAAGGCACTCCTTAAAAATAAACAAAATATGAGGCCATATAAATTAGTAGGTGGTACTTGTATGATATACCCCCTGCATCTCAAGAAATGAAGCTAGATTAATCCTAATAAAATATACCCAAGTATGATAAAAATATACTTTGGAAACAAATTTGGGCTTTATATTTGCACATTAGGGGGTGGGTGGGGGTAAAGTACAGTGGGTCTGCATGAAAAATGTGTTAGCTACATTTATTCTGATTAAGGTACTTTTATTCTGATGTTATGGAGTAAGAATTGTTTTCTGACTTCACATTGTCCAAATATTTTACCCCCACCCTTCTAATGTGCAAATATATAGCCCAAATTATGTATTTTCAATCTATTCTCTTTGTCTTTTCTCATGCTAAGTTGAAAGAAACCAGTTTACAGCACGTCAATGCAGGAACAACTTGAGCTGCAGAGGGTATATCATACAAGCACCTAGTAGGCTAAATAGCAAGTGAATGATGGTGACAGTTGATTGGCTTCTACTTCTTTGGAAAAACAGCATTTGGAGTCTAAAAACAGTCTCCTATTGGTTTCATGCAAAAAAAAATTTCTCTGCTTTCTTTGCCTCAAATATTGTTCTTTTTCCTTCCAATTGTAGTTGCAATTAATCAAACTGAAGCAGGTTTCAGGGTCAGGTCAACCATGCTAAACTATGTTATTGCACCTTAATAAACAAATAATCTTCTGGAATAATGTTCTTTGTTCATTTCCTGGTGGCTTGATATGTAGCTCACTTATGTCAGGATTTGTTTTTAGTCCTGAAAAAATACTTCTTGTTTTGTTTGCTGACTTTGCAATACTATTGCAGCTAAAGATGAGGCATTGTAAAGTCTTAGGGACTGAAGAACAAATTCTACAATTTGGGTCCCCTCTGTTTTTCCAGTTGTATTCTTCTTTCCCAGTATCAATGAATCACTTTGATCTTTGAAGTACAGGGCATTCTCTTCACATGATGGGAAAAAGAGTACCAGCTGTGGTGGATTCTTGTTGGGAATTTCTCTCTGAATTGTGTCATGTAGAGTTTTTTTATTAACCATTAACACTTCAGCTTTTTTTGAAATTCTGCACTGATCTTTGCAACACAAACCTGTGCTGCAAAATAAGATTTTTGAAGCAAACTGTGTATATACAATCTGGAATTTTTCACCCTCAGATAAAAAAAAAATCAAGCTTTCCCTGAATATTCCTAAAAAACCTTTACTTTATCCTAGATTCCCCTGCATCCCTAATTACAAAGTAAGTGTCCCTAAAGAAGTGGCTATTATTTCAAATAATAGCATATTTTTGTGAAGTACGTACTCAATCACACCCAGATATAAATAGCAAATTAAGATAACCAGTTTTAATATAGCCTAGAAGCCAGAAGCAATAACTGCAGTTATGTAATGAAGAAATAGGGTAAAAGACCTCTTTTTGGGAAAGACCACTTTTCTTTGATATTCTAGAAAAAATAGAGACCAGTTTTTGGACCACCTCTCTTTTACTACAGCATGATGCAATGTGAGGGTAGTAACAAGAACCCTGCCTTCTTTGTGAAATTTTTCTCCAATAATTTGTCAGCACAAATTAAAAATGTGGTCTCTGCTTTGACAAGCAATTGATAGAAAAAAAAACATTTAATATTTCTGACTTACAGAAAAAAATATCAAGCAATGAAAGTTACATTTTTAGAATCAGAGGAAAAACAGCTTTCTGTTAATATGTGATTAAAACTGAAACACTGAAAGGATTTATACATCAAAATAGGATAATTGGTATTTCCAAAAAGAGATCCTTGTAAGTAAGTCAATAAACTAATAATTTCAGGTGCTTGACCTGGGTGAGCAATGTTTGATTATTAAAGTCATTGGTTCTTTATACTCTAAGCAACAAATATTGTCATTTACTCTTATATAGAAAGCACTATAAAGTCAAACAAAAGATAATATTGTGTTTCCTTTAAACATGGAGAATGATATAAAGTCTTCCGTAGGCCTATGACTTTTTAAACATCAAATTATTATAGAAAAGTATGAATAAAGTTTTACAGAAGACTTTTTGGTTTTTCTATTTCATATATGATACACTAAAATCTGAGTCCCCTCTGTTTTTCCAGTTGTATTCTTCTTTCCCAGTATCAATGAATCACTTTGATCTTTGAAGTACAGGGCATTCTATTCACATGATGGGAAAAAGAGTACCAGCTGTGGTGGATTCTTGTTGGGAATTTCTCTCTGAATTGTGTAATGTAGAGTTTTTTATTAACCATTCACACTTCAGCTTTTTTTGAAATTCTGCACTGATCTTTGCAACACAAACCTGTGCTGCAAAATAAGATTTTTGAAGCAAACTGTGTATATACAATCTGAATTTTTCACCCTCAGATAAAAAAAAAATCAAGCTTTCCCTGAATATTCCTAAAAAACCTTTACTTTATCCTAGATTCCCCTGCATCCCTAATTACAAAGTAAGTGTCCCTAAAGAAGTGGTTTTCCCCTAAAACAGAGAGAAATCCCTAGAAGTGGAAGCCCAGATATACACCCTTTGTTAGCCAGTTCCCGGTATACACACCAATATCTTCTTGGTGTTCTAAAGAAATTATATTAGCCTAACACACAAATACATAGAGAAAACAACAAAAAGTCATACAGATGGCTTTTTACAGCCTAGGCCTACAACATTTCATGTATAGACCAGCCTAAATAAAGGCATACAGATGACTTTTTAATATATCATTCTACTATAAAGCATTATGAATAAAGTCATACAGATGACTTTATGCCTCCTGCTATTATAGAGCAAACATAAATAAAGTCAAACAGATGGCTTTTTATACCTCATAGCCTACTATTATTGAGCAAACATAAATAAAGTCCTACATATGACTTTTTATGTCTTTCTTTTATAGAGCAAACTTAAACAAAGTCATACAGATGGCTTTTTATAGCCTAGGCCTACATGATTTCATTTATACAGCAGGCTAAATAAAGTCATACAGATGACTTTTTAATGTATCATTCTACTATAAAGCATTATGAATAAAGTCATACATATGACTTTTTATGTCTCCTGTTATTATAGTACAAACATAAATAAAGTCATACAGATGACTTTTTAATGTATCATTCTACTATAAAGCATTATGAATAAAGTCATACATATGACTTTTTATGTCTTCTGTTATTATAGTACAAACATAAATAAAGTCATACAGATGACTTTTTATACCTCATACTGTTATAGAGCAAACATAAATAAAGTCATACAGATGACTTTTTATACCTCATACTGTTATAGAGCAAACATAAATGAAGTCTTACAGATGACTTTTTATACCTCATAATTTTATAGAGCAAACATGAATAAATTCTTACATATGACCTTTTGTTGTTTTCTCTTATGTATCAGTGGGGTATTATAATTTTTTCTGTATGACATTTTAGTGGATCATATATTAAATAAGAAAACCAAAAATCTTCTGTATAACTTTATTCATACTTCTCTATAATAATTTGATGTTTAAAAAGTCATACAGGAGGCTTTATATCATTCTCCATCTTTTCTCTGGAAATAGAAATATAAAAATAAACATATAAGGTATTAAAAGTCATTGGTATGACTTTATTCATGTTTGCTCTATAAAAGTATGAAGTTTAAAAAATTTTCTGTAGGACTTTGTTCATGTTTGCAATATTATAGTACAAGGTATAAAATGTCAGCTGTATTACTTTGTTCATGTTTGCTCTATAATAGTGTAAGGTATAAAAAGTCATCTCTATGACTTTATTCATGTTTTCTCTGTAATAGTGAGATATATAAAAAGTCATCTGTATGGCTTTATTTTTGCTTGCTCTATAATAGCATGAGGTACAAAAAGTCACCTGTATGACTTTATTTATGTTTGCTCTATAAAGGAATGAGGCATAAAGTCATCTGTATGACTTTTTATCATTCTACATAACAGGAGAAAGCATGATATTGTCTTCTGTTTGACTTTATGCTGCATTCTGTATAAGAGTAAATGATAATATTCTATTGCTCAGATATAAAGAAAAAATTTTCTATATTGTCATATGTAGGTAGCCCTAACCCATTTGACCTTAAATAATTTTAATAATAACCATGTTGATACATAGCTTATATTTTTAGCTATTCATTGATGCATAGGCCTACAATTCTTCTTAATTCCTCTTTAGTAGTGTGAGGGTTTTAGTTTCACATAGGCTAATTTGGCTCAATGGGATAGCCTACTGTTTTTTTTTACCCTAGCCTACATTATAAGGGCTATATATGGGACCATAAAGTGGGATTGAGGGTGCATTTGAAACTGAATTGACTTTCAATTCACAACTAAAATGCTATATTTGGAAAGAGTAGCCTATACAAAAAGGTCTGAATAGCCCAGTTGGCTAAGTTCACCTTGACCCTAGACCTGTGTCAGTTATGGTTTATAATATATACACCAATGATTCTTTGAAGGCCAGCAAATGGGTACATGTATACACTTTTCCATGCCATATTACATTCACTAGGCCTAGCCTAGATATTTCAGAGGCGTTAAGGCCCAAATGGGTCTATTCTACCTACCACCTAACACTTAGGACAAGCTAGGAAGTTGTCTTAGCCTATGTTTTTGGATATTTTATTGATTCTAGGGTTTCATATTCAAATAGTTGCTCTGCACTTGCCATTAAAATAAGCCCCTTTCAGTAGTTTACATCTCTACAGATTTATTTTTGAATTTATCTTCAGCCTCTTCGAAAAAAGCCTGAAATTGTAATGAGCTGGTTTTTGAAGTCTAAATTAGATAGCACTGATTGTCGCTAATCGTTGTATTTATGTTTTTAAATTTATGTTACAGTAATGTTACGCTTTTGAATAATGGATAAAACATTTTCTGAGTAATCTATTTTTTTTACCGTGAAAAAATTTTGATGTTTCAGTTTAATTAGAGTGACATGAGTATAGACATGCTTTCACATCGCGGACATTTTATCACAAAATCATTCAATTAGTAGTATGAGAAAATACCCATTTCGCTTACTCGCATAGTAAGTTAGGATAGTATTCTCTTTCATGAGATTATCATTTGCAATTATGTGAAAATACTGAGAAAGCAAACAGACTTCACACTATCTTGTCAATAGTGAACAACTTGCATAAGTTGAATTTGAATCTTGTTCAGTCAACAGCACAGAATAAAAATATATACGAGCACTATAACACAGTATAAATATATATGCGAATATTCGTATATATTTATACTGTGGTCAACAGTCATGCTGAAATTATATGGAGAAGGAGCAAGCTGAAGTCAGGAAGAAAAATTTATAATAAAAAATAGGTAAATAATAATAGAAGTTATATTCTTTATAATTTATTTATGTGATTATAAGATGACATATTTATTATTCTTTGGGTAACAAACCCACCCCCCTTCCGATTGGTTGGACATATTATCAGGTTATAAACAAAACTTGCCCTTTCTATACGGGATTATGAACAGCTGATATTGACAAAATATTTGGAACTGTTAAAATGAGCTAATTATTGGTTATAACCAAGGCTATACCCAGGCATTGAGGAGGGGGTGAGTTAGTTGAGCCGGAATTTTCAATTTTATACAAGGCCTTTTCAAAGTATAATGGTCACTTTTTTTACATTATAACCCCCTTCCCCCTCTGAGGTCCCTCATATCGATCTTGAGACGTTAAACACAGATTGGAGACGTCTTCTTTTTAAAATAAGTGAGGCAGCTTTAGATATTAATCTGTCTGTAGTAAAAATTTTGGAAGTGTGCTGCCAATTTAAAAGATGAAGCTGACAATCCTTTCTTACAATTTATCCTAATTTTCTGCTTGCATTGACGTATCTACCCCATTCCAGTGCTGGAACAGAGCGTCAGTTTTCTGAGTTAAAAACAATAAACAGCCCACTCCGCAATAGACTCAATCTGAAAACTGTTACTAATCTTATGCTTGTCAGAAGAGCAATTCCTAATCCAAGTTCTAAGGAAATCCCGGATACCGTTGTGAGGAAAGCAAGAAAGTGGAAGAAGTAAACTCCCAATTTAACCATGTTCCCAAGTTGATAATGTTGGCTTCGCTGTGAATATCTAATATGGTGTAAAGTTTGAAATTAAGTCCTAAACGATTATCTCTTTGAGTTATTTAGCTATATTTTGCTATATAAAAATACAATATTTGCTTGTCTTTTTCTTCAAAGTATCCTAAATTACATCCAAATCAACGGCAAATCGAAAACAAGCTAAGGTACACCTGGTCAGACCTTGAGCAAATACACACTATGCATAATATACACGTAATTTGTTTTATTCCTCCACATTGTCGAGGATATTTTTTAAGGTGAAAAAAGATCAATTTTTTGGTTTATTTTCATTTTTCTTGCGCAAAAAACGAAGTGTCATTCAAAATTGTTCGAGAAAAAAAGCAAAATTTCACCAAAATCAACTCGATTTTTTTTTCTGTTGCATAGTTATTTATGCTGTAAAAGCAAATAAAGTTCCAATTCATTAATATCTAGAAAGGTGGAGGGGTGGTTTTCAAATATTTGAATTAAGATACAAAAAAGGTACCTTTTAAAACTTGGAGGGAGGCTTTTTAATAAGATTACATAAAAACATATTTCTCAAATTTAACAGGCAGCCCGCCTCCTTTAAGTGACACTCTTGATAGGGAAATAATGTCTCCCTGGCTTGAAAACAGACTTTCGTATCAAAAATTACGAAAAAGTTATGTTTTTAACAGCTTGGACATTACGAAAGTTTTTGGTCTGGTGGTAACCCTGGTTGTATTGCCTTGTTAAAATTGTTTTTGTTTGAACATTCTTTGTTCCTTAGAGGGTAGTGATGTGTTCTGCGACATCACTGTGGTGCGTTCAATTTGATTTACAACTCTAAAACCCTAGAAATTCTATTAGGGAAGAAAAAATTGACTAGATAACAACATCTGAATACGATGATGATCTGGAGTGACTTACTCACTAAAATTACTTCCAAAATGAAAGGAATTTCTTACCTGTGCCTTGAAAACAGGAAGACTGGGAACATTTACTATACACACAGGAATTCCACTCCAAACAAAAAGATCCTCATGGTAAATTTCAAAAGATGCCTGAGTAGTACACCTAAACCAATGAGTTATTTTTCATATATTATAATATGATAATCTTCTGTTTTTCTTGTATTATGATAATGAGTGTCTGTTTTGTAAGCAGAAACTTTCAAAAACAGGGATTGTCAACTGATTCATATACTACGCGAGGAAATTACAACTTAGTGGTCACGATTTTTGGATGGACCTATGTGCATGAGCAGGAACCTCATCAGAATCCTCAAATTCAGCTAATAGTTTCTTAGCTTTATTTTAAAGTTTTGAACTCTTGTAAAATATGTTATAAAATTACTTGCTTAATCTGAGCTTCCGTAACTAGTGTGTAGAGAAACTATTTAAAAACATTCATTTTAAAATGTTTTTATGGACTATATTCAAATTTGTCACATTGCTCTAAGAGTTTTGTTTTATTTTTATCAATCGCGCTTAAATTGTTTTTTTCTGACAATTTTTTATCAGTTATAAGCCATAAGTATTTCAATGTTGCTTATCTTTTTAGCATATTTCCTCTAATTTTGACTTGAATCGACGAGCGTCTATAAAATACAGTGAAAAGGGTCTTAAAAAATTTTACGGTTAATAGACTGTTCAAGAAAATAAATGAAAATAAAGCATTTATATTAAAATTTTATGAACAACAAAGAAATGATATATATATATATATATATATATATATATATATATATATATATATATATATATATATATATATATATATATAATATATTGTGCGAGGACACAACAAAAAGCTTGCAACTACTTTTCTCTTTTTAAGTGTGTCTGATTTGGTATATATTTTTGGTAAACAAGAGTTTGCCTTTTAAACTTCTTTCTAGATCTGAATACTCTTTGTTTGACACCCACGCAAAACATTGTCAAAGTGCAGTTGTAAATATGAACAATTAGATGAAAAGAAACATCCTTTTCGAAGCGTAACAGCTGTTTGCGCCTTCAGATTAAACTTTAAACGTACAGAAAAAGTAAGAATAACAGAAAAAAAATGTTTTCTCATTTATATTAGCTTATATTAGCCTAATTTATGCTCGAGTCTGGTTTGCATAAGTACAAAACAGCCATTCTGGCCATCTATAAATCAAAGATTCTTACCCCTAAGGGTGACACTGATGGATTTAATTTTGCCTATCTGCCGCCTTAAAAGGAAGATTCACTTATCGAGAGGGTTTTGCTTTTTAAATCTCGCTTTTAATTGGGCCATAAGATAAGTTGCTTTGATGCTTTGTTTCACTCTCTTGCTCAACCATAGTTTTTTTTTTTTAATCTATCAGTTTAGCAAGGATTAAGGTTGTTGAACACCTATGTTCCATTTCTTAAATAAGCAAAAAAAGGTTTTTATGACGGAAGTTATTTTCTTTTTAGCTAGTTTTAAAGATAAGTTGCATGTAGCAAAAGACAAAGAAGCAGTGATTTTTGTTCGCTCGAAGTTTCAATTTCGTTCTTTACTTCCATTAGAAAACCTTTTTTTTTATTTTTTTTTATAGAAGTAAACCTGACAGAAAGCCTTTTATCAAACTTAGGTCAGGATAAAAAACAAATCAGCATATTTTTTTTTTAAATATAGTGTTAAACATCAGTTTTACTTATGACCCATTCGAACTTTCCAAGTTCCTCATGTCGGTTGGCCATTATAGATAAGGTCTCTGTAGAGTTAACGCGCAGCTATTCCGGGGGGATCACCTGCATATTATAATAAAGATTTTTCTGGGAAGAGGTAAATTACAAAGAATTAGATAATCACCTATTTGGTCACAGTACTATAATAGAAGAAATGATCTTTATTTAATTTACCATACATTCAACTGAATTAATCTGTCAGCTTTAGTTACAAACCATTCTCTTTGACAAAATCATTCTATGCTTTCATATTGGCTCCAAACCTCCGGTTAAGGGTTTTCAACGACGGCGATTACAATAGAGTTCTTATGAGTTTTCTAATCAAGTCTATTCCGGAAATAGTGACTAAAAGTGGCACTTTATGATGCCTTACGGAACTTAAACATGGCACTGTCAGAACTGAACTGAATTACAAAAAGCATGTGATAATTAACATAAACTTATACATGATCCCTTATTCATCTTTCTACGACCATGTTTTTTGTATGATGACACTGTACACTGTATAGAAAAAATGGAGACTAAAAAAAGACAATTCAGTGGTGCCCAGGCAAAATGTCATTTTTCTCAACTTGGGGTCTTCAATCCTCCAGTCGAGAGTATCGGCAATAACTAATTGAGTTGCTTTGCCCATCAGAACAGTAGTTATTGTTTCCAAATTAATGTCAATTGGGAGATTTTTCACATGAGACCGTTTCACGGAGATTGTGTGTTGTTTTTTTTTTCGGCTCCAAGAGCCACGGTTTACCCTTTGCAAGGCTGTAACTACTTTGGCCATCACGAAATGAGAAAGAGACAGAAGATTCAGTGGTATCCATTGCATCTAGAGAAATTTAAAATTTAAAAAGTTGGTACCATCCATGATCGTATTTTAGACCGACAGACTAAGCTGTTCGTCAGGGGAGTACATGTTTAATTTCTGTAGATCGTATTAAACCCATTTTTCAAGTCCAAGAAGGCTACCTTTGCAGAAGTTTTCCAGATGGTGGATCGTAAGCCTCCAGTTAAGGAGTTTAACAGGAAAAACAGACTCAGACTCTTTTGCTTGATGGCCATATATCAACCAACATTGATATTCTGCCGCACAAAATGGCAGAAAACGACAATTTACTGTGGCACAATGTACTTTGCTAGTTCAAGAGGGTACTTGATATTTTCATTGCCATTCAAAAGACCCCTCTAAAAATGTTCTACAAGCCCTTCTTCAAAACAATTACTTTTGGTGAAGGAAAAAAGGGAGAAACATCATTGCTACTCCTGCAACAATGTGACTTTCCTTGTTATTCAAGGTGGAGGAGTGTAAAACTCCAGGATCGGGTTTTCAACTATGGTAATTCGATGAGTACAATTTGCCTTCCGATTTGACTTTATAATTAAGCGATTTCAGTCTGTGTTTTAGAATTTAAAAATTTGTTTCCGGAAATATAAAATTAATTTTTAGGGGAAACTGGAACAAGACATTTTTTCCAAGAAATATGAAACGGAAAATATGCGCCAGGAGATATTTTCTTTAGAACCCCGTTTCAGGCTACGATTACTACGAGCTGTTATACGCTTTTTACTAGGTTGCAGCTACTGCTGCAATCAACATCTGATGTTTAGATCTTCGTTTCTAATGGTGGTATTGAATTTGTCAAAGTAGGGGGAGGGGTTCACCCAATTACTGTTTTTTAGAAGGAAAGTGAATTAAACCCGTAGATTTATTTATTTATATCTTATGTTTGATCTACCTTAATAACATTTTCTTTTTCTCGCTTTTGCAATAAGTCGTTGTTTACAGTTTTAATTTTGCAAGTTAAATTTCAATGGATTATTCAACAAATAAAAACTTAGATATCTTATAGTAAACATGCTTAGTCAAATTCTAGACACCAAAAATGACAATGTCTACTTTTCAAAAATAACATATGGAGTGGTCACTGCTCTTACTCTCAGACACAACCCTACAAATTTTCGGAAAAAAGAACAAAATATATTCCCATTACTAGCCACAGGGAAGCCAAGCCTACAAAAAAACCTAGTTCAACATAATTCCAAATTTCACACAATTGTTGCATTTATAACTTAATTCTATTATATTTAAAATAATCTCAAATTATTTAGTTAATCTTAATTTAATAATTATTTTGGAATTCTAATGAATGATTTTTTATTATTTTCTTAAATGACACAGGAGCTCCTACCTCTCAGCACTTCTGTAATCAGATTCCATATCTTCGCAAATACTGAATTTGGAGAAAAATCTGATTATATTGTCACGGTAATGGGTATCAGTTAGTTTGGTGATGATCGGATATGCAAATTATACCGGTCTGAGATAGGCACAAATAGTGTAATAAATGAAGCTGGCAGCTAGCCAGCTAAAAATTTAAACAGAAAAGTCAGTAATGACATTTAATGTAGCGACACTAGTGAGTCGAGTTCAGGTATTGCAGGTAAAAATTAAAGATAGTTTCGGTTCCACTGCCTGGGTATGATGCAGGAATGAGAGGTTCTCATCGAGGAGGACTCTCAGGTATCTTGTGAAATGCTTTTCTTGTCAACAAATAAGCTCCTGGATGTTTGAATATCCCATGTCTCTGAATGGTCCCCGACCCAGGGAAACAGTAAAATGCAAGATTTTTCAACACCGTTGTCTTATAGTTTTTATAGCAGCCAAGCGCAGTATCACCGACGAAAGCTACGAGCTGAATATCGCCATCTTCGCGCGGAAGAAAATATTCATCGTAGCATAAGTTGGCTGCTGCGAAGATTTGTGTGTGATGAGTTTAATACCCGACACGGATAATTGACTAAGATCGGAAACAGCAATGGTCCTAATATTCAAATACTAATATTTCAGCATATTTTGAACCGTCTCTTCACTTTTCAAGCAATTTAATTTTTTATTGGCTTTGTATCCACTTGTAGGATAGTGCGATTTGACTTTGATACGGTATCTTTGTCAGACATACAGCAATCGGTTTATTCTGTTTAAAGAAATATATTCAGTTAGTATCTTGTTTGAAGCATAAAAGGATGTGTTGACTTTAGCAAGGGTCTTTATGAAATTTTTTACGCATACTGCAATATAGACTTGATCACATATTGAGTGTCTGAGAGCATTTCAGTTTTAGAATTATCATAAAGTAAGTATCAGCGGCAAACCTTTGCCTCCGACTGTTAATTTATCTATGTTATGTACATCCTTGTATTTTCGCGCAACAAACATCTAAATTCGATTCAGATTCAGATTCGTCATGTTCAAATGTTCAGTGTATGTAAACGGCCTACTCAAATGTAAGTTGTCTGTTAAAATCGTCTGCCCCAACTCGATCAACCAAGTGCTTCAAGCCCTTTTACAATTTCACGCACGTTACACTGTACATGTCATTAAGATTCAGAGAAAGCGTGGTAAATTCACTATGGCAGCTCACTTAAAGTTTCTCTCCGAGGGTACCAATTTACGCCCCTATTCGGATAATAACCTGCCCTTTCTGAATTCCAATCAATTTGAAAACAGAAAAGGTGATATACTTTGAAACTACGCCCGAACTTTTTCTTCCGTTTTAGATTTTTCTTTAACTATTTGTGTCAAGTTATCTTGGCTGCCCCACAAACACAAAGGGCAATAATTGGTTTTACTTCATGATTGCCTTTTAACTGAGGGAACCAGAAAAAACTACTCTATGGTTACAACCTCTATGTTTTCTTTCCCTTGAATGACACAGACGTTACAATTAATATTTGAGCAAACCAATTAATCCCTAGAGAATTGCCAACCCTTGAGGTAATAATCACCAATAAACTGCCACAGCTTAGTCCATAGCTAGGGTGTTCTTATGGTTGAGTAAAGTGTTGGTAGCAGTGGTACTAGAAGCAATAGTAGTAGTAATAGCAGTACTGTTAAGGAATCGCAATTAGCTGCAAATGGTGCTAAGGAACACAGTCAAAGATTTAGTCTAATTCACAAAATGGCACTATTTCTATTGTTTGTTTTTATTTTGTGGCCAAGTTTGCGTGTTAAAAAAAAGTAACAAAAAACTACTCTTTAGTCATTTTTTCAGTGTTATAAAGTTGTTAGTGACAATCTAGAATAATCTATAATAATACTGACAGGTATATATACGTAATTTGGCTCTTACAGAAATGATGCTTATATCAACATACAACTATTATAAGCCTGGTTTGTACGTTAACTCGGATGACTCTTCGATTTGCTATTCTTGAATACTATTGCTGATTCTAGTATTGGTTTGAAGTCAATGTTTACAACAGTAATATTATTTCGTGTATTTGAGGATCTAGTGAGTGAAAAGTCATTAACCGGAAGACCAAGGATAATGGCTTCAATGGATGAAAGTTTAAAGGAAAGCATTATGATATTACAAAAAAAGCCTTTTGGAAAATACCGGCTGTTTTGGACTGTCCTACCTGCACCTACCTGCATAAGAGAGAATATCCCATAAGACACCTCCAAATGAGGGTTCCCTCGGAAAAAGTCATGGGATAAATGGCTTTTTGGCTTTCATGGCTTTCTCGTTTCAGTTTTTCAGTTGAAATAAGCGAATAATAGTACTGAAATAAACAAATTAGCCTTCTTATTATACACTATTTGTTCAACCAAAAACAGCAATAGCAATGAAGAATAAAAATTTGTCGAATACTGTTACTCTATTGAATATTAGTGTGTCATTGCTAACTATGAAGTGCTGCGAAATTGCTGAAAATTTTTTTTGAGATCTTGCAGTGGTGAACGGTTCTATATAGGGATTTGAACAGTGATCATATGATTTAAGATTTTCCACAGTAGAATGTCAAATTAGAAGCGCAATATGTTTGAATGCTTGCCTTTGTTGGATAAAGACCTTAATCTGTTAAAAAAACGTCAAGTGACCCAGAACTTCAGAGAAGAGAGGTCTAAACTCGATTTCATTTCGATGACGAAATATAAAAATATACACAAATGATTGAATCTGTATTAGCTTGGTCACTACAAGTTGGTTTTCTCCAACTCTTTTTCAATAGTGTGTGTGAACTATCGTGGGATGGAAACCAAAAGGACCAGAAGTGGAGGAGGAAAAGTCTCACCGATCTTGAAAATATTGAAGACATTGACATGGTTACCCACTGGCATTTCTTTTTTCTCAAAGAAAAACACAGTCGGAACTGAGCTATACGTAAATCTACAATCGGCGATGACATTTGGATTTAATCTTCCTTTCTGCTAAGTTCTTGTTGGAAGGATGTTTTGGCACAGCAAAAATCACTTAGTCCGATAGAAAGAATCAACTTAAAACGAAAACATTACGTGAAAAGATAAAGATAAATTACGATATGAAGTGAGACCAAGAAAGTGCCACATGCATTTGTGGAGACGAGACGCTATTGCTGCACATACAGAGAGTCAAGGCTTTAGCTAACACAGGGAAAAAAGATGAAGCCGTTGACACTAGTCAGCTATATTCTAATTCTGACTCCAAGTAAAATCTCTTTATTTTTGGTTTAATAGGAATAAACTCTGAGGCAGTTAATGGGTTATTCAAATTTCTGTGACAGGATCTGTAACATCATGACCCAAATTGCATGAAATGGCCATAAAAAGAAAATATTTCATTTATTTCGACCAGCATATCCACTCCTGATGTGCTGACAGAACTAAATCCTATTCACTTACTCGTCTTACTACAACCCATACGCCTTATTGCCCCTTACTAAACGAATGTGAACAATGCCTAGGTTATGTTTTAAATCTTAACTTTTATGTAAAACTCAAAGAACATTTCAAGCAGCTTTTCTATCCTTAAAGTTCGAATTTCTAAGTAAAATTTGGCAGATAACTTCTCTTCATAAAATCTAGATTCTGGAATCCAGTGCTGGAATATGTCAATCAAGACCGAACCTAACTAGTCGATAATTAGAAAGTAATACTTAAGTATCAAAAGAGGATATTTTGATACAAGTAACTGGTCTTCGGTTGCGATATAGTCGTCTTGAACAAACCTTATTATAAGCCAGCACCACGAGGGATACGAGTGATTTGGAGAGAATTAGAAAATGGGGAAGATTTTGGTATTGGAAATAAGGATATCCTGAGATTTCCCACCAGTCTTTATTTTAATTTTGAAAAATATGAAATGGAAACACTGACACCTAGATTCGAGAAGCCTTAATATCCAAGGAAAGTTATTACAAAATGAAAGAGCAGAGTTTCTTTGCGAAATATCACATATCTTTGTACTTAAGGTCTAGAGACCTTTTATTCTTACAATTAAGCGTTTACTGGCTGGAACCATTTTAGCCTCCTATCTGGATAGTTTCTGTATTGCTTTCATAGAACATTCCACTTTGGAGAGTTTTTCCTTGAAGCACTCTTTCTGGTACCATTTTGTTGAGCATAATCTGTCCATTTGTGACCATGGGCATGATTCTCTGAACGATTTTTTCGTTCATTGAAATACTTTTGATTCCAACCTTCAGTTTACGCTGAAAGTGGAAGATTCAGGGAAGCTTCCTTTCTTGGATGTTCTGATTCCAAAGATATTCCCAATCATGAATTTTCTATCCATAGGAAACCCACCCGCAATAATGTTACTTGAATTTCTCGTCGATCCATACCCTCCTCTTGTGAAAAGAAACGTGGTCGTTTATTTATTTGATCGATTTCTAAAAATCTGTTCACACACTCGGGCAGTCTCTAAACTAAACTACATTAACGACATTTTATTTGGTAATGCTTTCCCAATTAAACTTATTGAGTTAATTATAGAAAGAAGATTAAAAAAGCTTAAGAAACAAAAAAGTGAACCCGTTCCCCATTCTTTGATCAGCCCTAAATTAAGGTGTACAATACTACCATGCACCACCAAGACTGTTAAAAATGTTACCAGGCATGGCAAAAATGTTAGAGAAATATAATCTTTCCGTCTCCCCCCAAAAAATGAATAATTTTTTTTTCCAATTCTGGGAAAGATAAAACTGACCCTTCTCTTGGTGGTTCCGTAGCCTTCGTATAATTCCGTGCTGCCGTTAAAAATTGGAAGAAAGGCTACCCGAATACAAGCTTTCAAAAAATAAATCTCTAAAGGTCAAAAGTAAAAACGACGATTTTGACTCTGCTTTATCTCTTCACGCTTTGAAGTGCCCATATCATCTAGTTTTTTGGTCGAGGCAACTTTAGCTTCCACAAAAAATGATTCAACACAATCTGTTAGGGAGGCAATTCAAATTAAAAAGCACATACATTAGGACCTGGTTTTAAACAGAAATACTGGGAATATTGTCTTAAAAACCCAGTTTATGATAATATAACATAGGGAGAACTACCTAACATTTTTTCTAATTTTAAAACAAGATGAATTGACAATAATTAGTACAAATCAGGTCAGTAGACAGGCTGCATTAATCGCTAGGGAAGGAATCATTGCCCAATCTAAATTCCAAATAGTCTCTAATCTGCTTGTTTTTTGTTTCAGTTATTTTTCTGTCTCGACACAGTTTTCTTCAAAAGATCATTTTTTTCTTTCCCTTTTTTTGAATACTGAGGAAAATGGGGGTCCTGGGTTTGGCGGAGATCCTTACCGAATTGTCTGCTATTTCTCAATTATTTTTATTTTTGTCTTCGTCACAATTATTCGTTTTTTATCGAACTTAAACATTTTGGTCATATTGCAACACTTCAAAATTATGACTGGGACAAATCAATTGTTCAGGCATGGCAAAATGTCTGAGGTAATGATGCAAGAAAATGAAGTGCAACGAGATCTGCGGTTAGAAAGCATGTGACAACAAGCACCACAGCTATTCTTAAAGGAAAATAATGGACAAAGAAATCTCTGTTTAGAAAATAAGTGACAGGGATGATCACATCGAATCTTAAATGAAATCTGCGGTTAGAAGAGATGCAACAGTGAGAATCACAACGAGTCCCAAGAGAAAACAAATCCTATAAAATAGATAATTCTTTGATGCACTAACAGAAAGGGGGCTTGTATTCACACAAGAATTTCTTAACTCAATTGAAACGGCTGATTTGACACCTTATGACTTAAACTAAAGAATAACGCCATGATTATGCTATTGCATAATTAGAGAATTAAATATATACAAACCTGTCACGTACCAAGTCCCGGGCTCCCGGTACTATATATATATATATATATATATATATATATATATATATATATATATATATATATATATATATATATATATATATATATATATATAATATATATAATATATATATATATATATATATATATATATATATATATATATATATATATATATATATATATATATATATATATGTATATATATATATATATATATATATATATATATATAATATATATATATATATATATATATATATATATATATAATATATATATATATATATATGTATATATATATATATATATATATATTATATATATATATATATATATTATATATATATATATATATATATATATATATGTATATATATATATATATATATATATATATATATATATATATAGGCTATATATATATATATATATATATATATATATATATATATATATATTATATATATATATATATATATATATATATATATATAATATATATATATATATATATATATATATATATATATATATATATATATTTATATTTATATATATATACACATAAATGATTGACGTGTTTTACAGGCAAAAACATTGAAGCAAATAAAAATGAAATACTTTGGTTTTAAATCAATAGGAATAAAACCAAATTATTGTAACCTTTTTTAAGATATAACCTTTTTCGGATAAATTTATCTTTTGGAAATCTGTCCAGTCATATTTTTATTATACCCTTATGTCATAGGAATTTAAGTTATTCGTTTTACTTAATCAAGTTTGCACTTTCGGGGAGATTTCGTTTCATTAAATAAAATTGGTTGTGCATTTCTGAAAAGCAGTTTAACAAGGGAATAAAGACCTGAAGCTTTTCAAATAAGGAATACAAATGTTAATAATCGCCCAAAGCATAATTTAGTCCTGTAATATATTTTAATCATTCTACTTATCTATATAATATTCTGATTTATGCTTGTTTAAGAATGTTAGGGTGACAGATATTTCTGCGGTTCACACTCGATCAATTCTTTCTATCGATCTGCTGTTCTTGTTGACGTCGTAAATAGCAAATACATTGACAGGGTTAGCTTAGATTAGCAAGTGAGACCTTAGGAAGAGGTAACCGATGATTTTTGACAGGGACGACCAAAACCGAAACTGTACAAATTTAAGACATGGTGCTCTCAATTTTTCCATGAAAAAAAAAAAAAAAAAAAATACATTTTAGTATATTCCGCGAAAAGGGGTCCGGAATGGATCTAAATCATCTTTCTTTCTCGTCCCATTATACCTCATGGTGTTCCTATTTTATCTTTTGACATGTCCGAGATTTACTAAATTTGCAATCACTAGAAAAAAAAATCCAGCAGCAATTATTGCGATGATTTTGCAGTTACAAACATTAGAAGAAAGAATAACAAACTTAGTCACGAATAATAATTATCACCCCGGCTTCCTAGCCTTTTATTTATGCTTTTCTTGGGTAAACATTTATTAAATTTCATATCCTGTCTGGACTTCAACAAAAAATAAAAATCATAATTACGTGTGCAGAATTTTAAACCATAGAACATGACTGGTAAATGATATCACCAACACAAACTTTTGTTCGTGCATTGGTCATTCTAGTGGGCATAGTAGCTCTTTATACAGAAGTTTCGTTAACTACCTAAAAGTATTACTTAGTTGGGTTTTCAATTCATACCCACAACTTAAGAAGAAAATTGAATTTTTCGCTTCAACAATATATTCCTCCCTTAACCCAAGTGCCCAAACAACGTGAAAATTCCACGCCTTGCGAATCTAGAATTTATGACACAGAAAATTTTCACGTTCTGTAGGTTCTTCTGCGGAATTTAATCCACATCCTAAACTAAATCTTACCAAAGGGAAAAAAACAACAAGGACATTGCACTTTATTCAACAAGAGTTTTGGCAAACAGGTTAAGGAAAACAAAGCAACCAAAACTTTCTAGGAGGCACTGGAAACGCTCAGTACTCCAAAGAAGAAAGGTCCTGAGTGCTTTTTTTTTATCTTGCCCAAGAGTTTGAAAAGTTAGCCAATACCGCAAGGTCCATTTTTGTATATTGACCCTCAAATTTTTGTCAGAACCAGCTGTGTTTTGATTTTGAGATAGAAAATAGCCATAATTTTTTTGTGCAAGTGTGTACTTTAAGCTGAAACTCTATTTCTTAAAGGCATGTTTTCTAGCTTATACTGCCAGAAAAATTTCTTTTTCAATTTAAGTAAAAAATCATGTCTTCAGTCAGGCCTTAATCCTTCGTAAATAAAGGGCTTGGGTCCATGGTCCTCGCATGGTAAAATGTTAAAAATTGTGCGTAAGAAACAAAAGCTATTAAAAAAAACGCAAAAATATGCAATATTATTCACGGACTTTTCGAAAATATTTTGCTGTCTCCTGTGGAACTCTGAACTCCAGTTTGAATACTGCTCTTCTAGAGTCTGGACAACAGTAGAAAGTACTACAAGAAGATCATTTGCCTGAAATCAGAATTTAACTTTAAATATAATCTTAGATCAGGCTTTTGTTCCAATGCTTGGCAATTACACATTTGCTCTGACATTACTGTAAAAAAAAGAAAAAAAGAAAAAAAAAGACAATTTTGGAAACAGTCGATGCTGCGGATACCCTGATTCATTTTTACCAAACCTTACTCTTGAAAATGATTATGTCAGAGCATAAATCAGAAGCCTTCGGTCCATGTTTGTGAAAGATGCGTTTTAATTAAACTATTTGTTCGAGATTAGGCACTGTCCGAGTAATGCTTCAATTAAATATGCAAATCAACCTTAAAACGAAAAAAAGTATTTGCTATCAAAGTATAAATGAAACCCAAAATGAACAGAAATTAAATAAACAATCAATGCAAACAAATATACAATAGATACTAATGTAAATGAATAAATAAATCTTAAAACGAGTGAAGCTTAAATTGAATATGCAAATCAAGCTTGAAACGAACAAAAATCACTACAAACAAGAGTTTGGGTATCTCCTCCTTCTCTCACTGTAAAAGTCTAAAACCTACTGCGTCATTAGCGCCTTACTGAAAACGAATTTTATTACAAATATCTTCTTTTCTACTTAATTTTGAAAATATACATCAAATTACAATAAAATTTTGAATTGATGAGCTTTCAGCAATTAATATCATTATACACCAAATATTAAGTTTAATTTATTAGTTCTTTTTAAAATTGTTCAAGACAAATATAGTTTCACTACAAACAAGAGTTTGGATACTGCCCCCTTCCTTAACTGTAAAAACCTAAAGCCTACTGAGTCACTGGCGCTTCACTGAAAACGAATTATTTTAGAATTATTTTCTTTTGTACTTAATATTGAAAGTAAAAATCAAAATTACAGTAAAATTTTGAACTGATGAGCTGTCAGCAATTAGTATCATTATACATCAAATATTAAGTTTAATTTATTAGTTCTTTCTAAGATTGTTCAAGACGAATATAGTTTCACTACAAACAAGAGTATAGATACTGCCCCCTTCCTTAACTGTAAAAACCTAAAGCCTACTGAGTCACTGGCGCTTCACCGAAAACGAATTATATTACAAATATTTTCTTTTGTGCTTAATATTGAAAATAAACATCAAAATTACAGTAAAAGTTTGAACTAATGAGCTTTCAGTAGAAAGGGGGGTGCCAGTCGTGACCCTCACCCCTGCTGCCATCTACAATTTAGTTTAATGCTGACGGGGCACCAAATAAGGGCATAGAGTCCCTAGGGAGAACACGTGGTTAATGGGGTCAATGACCTAAATTTCCCAGGTTGATTTATTTGTTGTTGTTGTTGTTTCGATTGGGAATTTGGAACACCTGTGCTGTCAGTCATTAATCAAATTGTTTCCGGGAAGTTTATTAATATCTTTGGAGTTCGACCAGAATTGTTTCCGGGGCAAAGTTTAGATCACACGTGACAGATGATGTCATGGTTGATTGATTGACACGAAAGGGGAATTAATTTGTTGTTTCTAAGGGGAATTATTGATTCACGAAAGGGGAATTAATTTGTTGTTTCTAAGGGGAATTATTGATTCACGAAAGGGGAATTAATTTGTTGTTTCTAAGGGGAAGGTGGGGAAGAGATATATTGATTGCGTAATCGAAGGGAGAGAATTCCCGAGAAATTGATTACATAATCGGTAGAACCCTATCAGGAGCTCGTGACGGGAATCCATTTATGGGCATAGAATGACGTAATCTTTTTCATCCACAACTATACTTTACAGCTTTTTGGATACCTCAACACCAAGAAATACTTTTCAAAGACCATTTCAGAGCAAGTTCCTTTCTTAGTGACCATCCTAAACCCATTTTACAAATTGAAGTACCCATCCTTTTAGCTTAGAGTTTTAGTTTGGTTTAGTTTTAGTTAAAAGTTTAGAGTTTTTAGCTTAGAGTCTTAGCTTAGAGTTTTTGTTAGAGTTCTAGTTTAGTTTAGTTTTAATTAAGAGTTTAGAGTTTTTAGCTTAGAGTCTTAGCTTAGAGTTTTATTTAGAGTTCTAGTTTAGTTTAGTTTAGTTACAGTTAAGAATTTAGAGTTTTAGCTTAGAGTCTTAGCTTAGAATTTTACTTAAAGTTATAGTTTGGTTAAGTTTTAGTTAAGAGTTTCGAGTTTTAGCTTAGAGTCTTAGCTTCGAGTTTTTGTTAGAGTTCTAGTTTAGTTTTAGTTAAGAGTTTAGAGTTTTTAGCTTAGAGTCTTAGCTTAGAGTTTTAGTTAGAGTTGAAGTTTAGTTTAGTTACAAATTAGAGTTTCGAGTTTTAGCTTGGAGTCATTAGCTTAGAGTTTTAGTTTTACTTAAAGTTAGTTTTAAGTTTAGTTGATAGTTTTAGTTAAGAGTTTCGAGTTTTAGCTTAGAGTCTTAACTTAGACTTTTTTTGTTAGAGTTCTAGTTTAGTTTAATTTTAGTTAAGAGTTTGATGTTTTACCTTTGAGTTTCAGTTAGAGTTCTAGTTTAGTTTAATTTAGTTAAGAGTTTGATGTTTACCTTGAGTTTCAGTTAGAGTTCTAGTTTAGTTTAGTTTTAGTTAAGAGTTTCGAGTTTTAGCTTAGAGTCTTAGCTTCGAGTTTTTGTTAGAGTTCTAGTTTATTTTAGTTTTAGTTAAGAGTTTAGAGTTTTTAGCTTAGTGTCTTAGCGTAGAGTCTATGTTGAAGTTCTAGTTTAGTTTAGTTTTAGTTAATAGTTTAGAGTTTTAGCTTAGAGACTTAGCTTAGAGTTATAGTTTTAGTTTAGTTTTAGTTAAGAGTTTAGAGTTTTTAGCTTAGAGTCTTAGCTTAGAGTTTTTTGATAGAGTTCTAGTTTAGTTTAGTTTTAGTTAAGAGTTCGATGTTTTACCTTAGAGTCATAGCTTAGAGTTTTAGTTAGAGTTCTAGTTTAGTTTAGTTTTAGTTAAGAGTTTAGAATTTTAGCTTAGAGTCTTAGCTTAGAGTTTTTGTTAGAGTTCTAGTTTAGTTTAGTTTTAGTTAAGAGTTTAGAGTTTTAGCTTAGAGTCTTAGCTTAGAGTTTTTGATAGAGTTCTAGTTTAGTTTAGTTTTAGTTAAGAGTTTAGATGTTTTACCTTAGAGTCATAGCTTAGAGTTTTAGTTAGAGTTATAGTTTCGTTTAGTTTTAGTTAAGAGTTTGATGTTTTACCTTAGAGTCATAGCTTAGAGTTTTAGTTAGAGTTATAGTTTAGTATAGTTTTAGTTAAGAGTTTAGAATTTTAGCTTAGAGTCTTAGCTTAGAGTTTTTGTTAGAGTTCTAGTTTATTTTAGTTTTAGTTAAGAGTTTAGAGTTTTTAGCTTAGAGTCTTAGCTTAGAGTTTTTTGATAGAGTTCTAGTTTAGTTTAGTTTTAGTTAAGAGTTTGATGTTTTACCTTAGAGTCATAGCTTAGAGTTTTAGTTAGAGCTCTAGTTTAGTTTAGTTTTAGTTAAGAGTTTAGAATTTTAGCTTAGAGTCTTAGCTTAGAGTTTTTGTTAGAGTTCTAGTTTATTTTAGTTTTAGTTAAGAGTTTAGAGTTTTTAGCTTAGAGTCTTAGCTTAGAGTTTTTGTTGAAGTTCTAGTTTAGTTTAGTTTTAGTTAAAAGTTTAGAGTTTTTAGCTTAGAGTCTTAGCTTAGAGTTTTTGTTAGGAGTTCTAGTTTAGTTTAGTCTTAACTTAGAGTTTTTTGATAGAGTTCTAGTTTAATTTAATTTTAGTTAGGAGTTTAATGTTTTACTTTTGAGTTTCGGTTAGAGTTCTAGTTTTGTTTAGTTTTAGTTAAGAGTTTGGTGTTTTACCTTAGAGTCTTAGCTTAGAGTTTTAGTTAGAGTTCTAGTTTAGTTTAGTTTTAGTTAAGAGTTTAGAATTTTAGCTTAGAGTCTTAGCTTAGAGTTTTTGTTAGAGTTCAAGTTTATTTTAGTTTTAGTTAAGAGTTTAGAGTTTTTAGCTTAGAGTCTTAGCTTAGAGTTTTAGTTAGAGTTCTAGTTTAGTTTAGTTTAGTTAAGAGTTTAGAATTTTATCTTAGAGTCTTAGCTTAGAGTTTTTGTTAGAGTTCTAGTTTATTTTAGTTTTAGTTAAGAGTTTAGAGTTTTTAGCTTAGAGTCTTAGTTTAGAGTTTTTGTTGACGTTCTAGTTTAGTTTAGTTTTAGTTAAAAGTTTAGAGTTTTTAGCTTAGAGTCTTAGCTTAGAGTTTTTGTTAGAGTTCTAGTTTAGTTTAGTCTTAACTTAGAGTTTTTTTATAGAGTTCTAGTTTAGTTTAATTTTAGTTAAGAGTTTGATGTTTTACCTTTGAGTTTCAGTTAGAGTTCTAGTTTAGTTTAGTTTTAGTTAAGAGTTTGGTGTTTTACCTTAGAGTCTTAGCTTAGAGTTTTAGTTAGAGTTCTAGTTTAGTTTAGTTTTAGTTAAGAGTTTAGAATTTTAGCTTAGAGTCTTAGCTTAGAGTTTTTGTTAGAGTTCTAGTTTATTTTAGTTTTAGTTAAGAGTTTAGAGTTTTTAGCTTAGAGTCTTAGCTTAGAGTTTTTGTTGAAGTTCTAGTTTAGTTTAGTTTTAGTTAATAGTTTAGAGTTTTAGCTTAGAGTCTTAGTTTAGAGTTTTACTTAAGAGTTGTAGAGTTTAGTTTAAGTTTTAGTTAAGAGTTTAGAGTTTTTTAGCTTAGAGTCTTAGCTTAGAGTTTTTGTTAGAGTTCTAGTTTAGTTTAGTTATAGTTAAGGATTTAGAGTTTTAGCTTAGAGTCATAGCTTAGAGTTTTAGTTAAAGTTATAGTGTAGTAAAGTTATAGTTAAGAGTTTAGAGTTTTACCTTAGAGTCATAGCTTAGAGTTTTTGTTAGAGTTCTAGTTCAGTCTAGTTTTAGTTAAGAGTTTAGAGTTTTAGCTTAGAGTTTTAGCTTATAGTTTGTGTTAGAGTTCTAGTTTAGTTTAGTTTTAGTTAATAGTTTAGAGTTTTAGCTTAGAGTCTTACCTTAGAGTTTTTGTTAAAGTTGAAGTTTAGTTTAGTAATAGTTAAGAGTTTAGAGTTTTAGCTTAGAGTCTTAGCTTAGAGTTTTTGTTAGAGTTCTAGTTTAGTTTAGTTTTAGTTAAGAGTTTAGAGTTTTTAGCTTAGAGTCTTAGCATAGAGTTTTTGTTGAAGTTCTAGTTTAGTTTAGTAATAGTTAAGAGTTTAGAGTTTTAGCTTAGAGTCTTAGCTTAGAGTTTTTGTTAAAGTTGAAGTTTAGTTTAGTAATAGTTAAGAGTTTAGAGTTTTAGCTTAGAGTCTTAGCTTAGAGTTTTAGTTAGAGTTAGAAGTTTAGTTTAGTTTAGTTTTAGTTAAGAGTTTAGAGTTTTTTGCTTAGAGTCTTAGCTTAGAGTTTTAGTTAGAGTTCTAGTTTAGTTTAGTTTTAGTTAAGAGTTTAGAGTTTTACCATAGAGTCTTAGCTTAGAGTTCTAGTTAGAGTTGAAGTTTAGTTTAGTTACAGTTAAGAATTTAGTGTTTTAGCTTAGAGTCATAGCTTAGAGTTTTACTTAAAGTTGTAGTTTAGTTAAGTTTTAGTTAAGAGTTTGGTGTTTTACCTTAGAGTCTTAGCTTAGAGTTTTAGTTAGAGTTCTAGTTTAGTTTAGTTTTAGTTAAGAGTTTAGAATTTTAGCTTAGAGTCTTAGCTTAGAGTTTTTGTTAGAGTTCTAGTTTAGTTTAGTTATAGTTAAGGATTTAGAGTTTTTAACTTAGAGTCATAGCTTAGAGTTTTAGTTAAAGTTATAGTTGTAGTAAAGTTATAGTTAAGAGTTTTGAGTTTTACCTTAGAGTCATAGCTTAGAGTTTTTGTTAGAGTTCTAGTTTCAGTCTAGTTTTAGTTAAGAGTTTAGAGTTTTAGCTTAGAGTTTTAGCTTATAGTTTGTGTTAGAGTTCTAGTTTAGTTTAGTTTTAGTTAATAGTTTAGAGTTTTAGCTTAGAGTCTTACCTTAGAGTTTTGTTAAAGTTGAAGTTTAGTTTAGTAATAGTTAAGAGTTTAGAGTTTTAGCTTAGAGTCTTAGCTTAGAGTTTTTGTTAGAGTTCTAGTTTAGTTTAGTTTTAGTTAAGAGTTTAGAGTTTTAGCTTAGAGTCTTAGCATAGAGTTTTTGTTGAAGTTCTAGTTTAGTTTAGTAATAGTTAAGAGTTTAGAGTTTTAGCTTAGAGTCTTAGCTTAGAGTTTTTGTTAAAGTTGAAGTTTAGTTTAGTAATAGTTAAGAGTTTAGAGTTTTAGCTTAGAGTCTTAGCTTAGAGTTTTTGTTAAAGTTGAAGTTTAGTTTAGTAATAGTTAAGAGTTTAGAGTTTTAGCTTAGATTCTTAGCTTAGAGTTTTAGTTTAGTTTACTTTTAGTTAAGAGTTTAGAGTTTTTTAGCTTAGAGTCTTAGCTTAGAGTTTTAGTGAGAGTTCTAGTTTAGTTTAGTTTTAGTTAAGAGTTTAGAGTTTTACCATAGAGTCTTAGCTTAGAGTTCTAGTTAGAGTTGAAGTTTAGTTTAGTTACGGTTAAGAATTTAGTGTTTTAGCTTAGAGTCATAGCTTAGAGTTTTACTTAAAGTTGTAGTTTAGTTAAGTTTTAGTTAAGAGTTTGGTGTTTTACCTTAGAGTCTTAGCTTAGAGTTTTTGTTAGAGTTCTAGTTTATTTTAGTTTTAGTTATGAGTTTAGAGTTTTTAGCTTAGAGTCTTAGCTTAGAGTTTTTGTTGAAGTTCTAGTTTAGATTAGTTTTAGTTAATAGTTTAGGGTTTTAGCTTAGAGTCTTAGCTTAGAGTTTTTGTTAGACTTGAAGTTTAGTTTAGTAATAGTTAAGAGTTTAGAGTTTTAGCTTAGAGTCATAGCTTAGAGTTTTACTTAAAGTTGTAGTTTAGTTGAGTTTTAGTTAAGAGTTTCGAGTTTTAGCTTAGAGACTTAGCTTAGAGTTATAGTTTAGTTTAGTTTTAGTTAAGAGTTTGGTGTTTTACCTTAGAGTCATAGCTTAGATTTTTAGTTAGAGTTCTAGTTTAGTTTAGTTTTAGTTAAGAGTTTAGAATTTTAGCTTAGAGTCTTAGCTTAGAGTTTTTGTTAGAGTTCTAGTTTATTTTAGTTTTAGTTAAGAGTTTAGAGTTTTTAGCTTAGAGTCTTAGTTTAGAGTTTTTGTTAGAGTTCTAGTTTAGTATAGTTTTAGTTAAAAGTTTAGAGTTTTTAGCTTAGAGTCTTAGCTTAGAGTTTTTGTTAGAGTTCTAGTTTAGTTTAGTCTTAACTTAGAGTTTTTTTTTTGTTATAAAGTTCTAGTTTAGTTTAATTTTAGTTAAGAGTTTAATGTTTTAGCTTTGAGTTTCAGTTAGAGTTCTAGTTTAGTTTAGAATTAGTTAAGAGTTTGGTGTTTTACCTTAGAGTCTTAGCTTAGAGTTTTAGTTAGAGTTCTAGTTTTAGTTTAGTTTTAGTTAAGAGTTTAGAATTTTAGCTTAGAGTCTTAGCTTAGAGTTTTTGTTAGAGTTCTAGTTTATTTTAGTTTTAGTTAAGAGTTTAGAGTTTTTAGCTTAGAGTCTTAGCTTAGAGTTTTTGTTAGAGTTCTAGTTTAGTTTAGTTATAGTTAAGAATTTAGAGTTTTAGCTTAGAGTCATAGCTTAGAGTTTTAGTTAAAGTTATAGTTTAGTTAAGTTATAGTTAAGAGTTTAGAGTTTTAGCATAGAGTCATAGCTTAGAGTTTTGTTAGAGTTTAGTTCAGTTTAGTTTTAGTTAAGAGTTTAGAGTTTTAGCTTAGAGTCTTAGCTTATAGTTTGTGTTAGAGTTCTAGTTTAGTTTAGTTTAGTTAATGGTTTAGAGTTTTAGCTTAGAGTCTTAGCTTAGAGTTTTGTTAAAGTTGAGTTTAGTTTAGTAATAGTTAAGAGTTTAGAGTTTTAGCTTAGAGTCTTAGCTTAGAGTTTTTGTTAGAGTTCTAGTTTAGTTTAGTTTTAGTTAAGAGTTTAGAGTTTTTAGCTTAGAGTCTTAGCATAGAGTTTTTGTTGAAGTTCTAGTTTAGTTTAGTAATAGTTAAGAGTTTAGAGTTTTAGCTTAGAGTCTTAGCTTAGAGTTTTTGTTAAGTTGAAGTTTAGTTTAGTAATAGTTAAGAGTTTAGAGTTTTAGCTTAGAGTCTTAGCTTAGAGTTTTTGTTAAAGTTGAAGTTTAGTTTAGTAATAGTTAAGAGTTTAGAGTTTTAGCTTAGAGTCTTAGCTTAGAGTTTTAGTTTAGTTTAGTTTTAGTTAAGAGTTTAGAGTTTTTAGCTTAGAGTCTTAGCTTAGAGTTTTTGTTAGAGTTGTAGTTTAGTTTAGTTTAGTTAAGAGTTTAGAGTTTTTGCTAGAGTCTTAGCTTAGAGTTTTAGTTAGAGTTCTAGTTTAGTTTAGTTTTAGTTAAGAGTTTAGAGTTTTACTAGAGTTAGCTTAGAGTTCAGTTAGCTGAGTTTAGAGTTTTTGTTAGAGTTCTAGTTTAGTTTAGTTTTAGTTAAGAGTTTAGATTTTTTTTGCTGAGAGTCTTAGCTTAGAGTTTTAGTTAGAGTTCTAGTTTAGTTTAGTTTTAGTTAAGAGTTTAGAGTTTTACCATAGAGTCTTAGCTTAGAGTTCTAGTTAGAGTTGAAGTTTAGTTTAGTTACAGTTAAGAATTTAGTGTTTTAGCTTAGAGTCATAGCTTAGAGTTTTACTTAAAGTGTTAGTTTAGTTAAGTTTTAGTTAAGAGTTTCGAGTTTTAGCTTAGAGTCTTACCTTAGAGTTTTTGTTAGAGTTCTATTTTAGTTTAGTTTTAGTTAAGAGTTTAGAGTTTTACCTTAGAGTCTTAGCTTAGAGTTTTAGTTAGAGTTCTAGTTTAGTTTAGTTATAGTTCAAGTTCAAGTTCATTTAATTTCTCAAT
This sequence comes from Artemia sinica, assembly GCA_027921565.1. NCBI lineage: Eukaryota > Metazoa > Arthropoda > Branchiopoda > Anostraca > Artemiidae > Artemia > Artemia sinica. Next base: position 24,530,832 of record CM051265.1, on the reverse strand, counting down.
AAAATCACTACAAGACAAAATAACACTTTTACAATATGAATCAATGGAAAACACAATATTTACACGAGGGTGCCTACACAGTGAGTTATACTCGAAAAAGGCACCCTAAAAAAATAAAAGAAATAATAATAATAATAACAAATGATGAAAAGAAATGATAGTACACTAGATATATGGGAAGAAAATGAGACACCACACTGAACCCACAGCCCACACCCCAAACAATAAATTACCAACATAATTAAATATTTATCAACAATAGCACCGGCCAACATGACTTCAAATAAATGAATAGTTATCTATAATTACTTATTAGATATAGTTTGAATTTAGCTTTAGAAACTGGAATAGAAAAAACGCGAACCTATATTACTTTCATAAATATTCCAGAACTTATATATTGAATTTTAGGAGAAAATCTGGATCTTTCAGTTCGGATTCTAGGGCAAGGTAATTTGGCTGATCTTCTTTAAACAATAATGATTCTGGACCAAGAAACTAAAGAGAAGTTACTAGAATATAAGCCAATGGTAATAATTCTTTTATTTGTTTTAGTCTGAAATGACACAATTTGCAGTAAGGACTAGATCAACTGGCAATATTCTTAAAAATGTATAAAGGCTCTTAGTAGGGGATTTATCGGGGAGGGAAGATGGGGAAGGAAGGAGTGCTTTTAACGTACGAAGGGCATTATTTTGAAGACGTTGAAGGGGCTTGATAAGAGATTTGAAAGTATTTAAATAAGCAATTGGACAGTAATTTAAATAAGAATGGATTAGAGAATAATAAACTGACTTAAGAGCAGGGAAAGGGAGGTGGAATTTTAGATACCGCAGTAACCCCACATTCCTTCCTAGCTGCATCCTTAGCCTATCAAAGATGAAGTTTCCAAGATAAATTTTCATCAACCGTTAGCCCTAGATACTTACAAGATTCCTTCCTGGCAATGGTAACTAGTTCTCCATTAAAACGGACAGATATTTGGGAAATCGACGGTACGGCATGAGAAATTCGAGAGAAGATGATAAAATGGGTTTTCGAAGAGTTTAACACACCATGAGGTTGTCAGTCAAACCACTGTAATAGCTTCGTTAGACCAAAAACAGAGGTTTCTCTGACGGATGATTCATCTGAACCTGTGACAGAATTAGCCGTGTCGTCTGCGAATAGTACAGCAAGTCCATCATCGGTGATAGTGTTCAGAAGGTCATTGGCCGTATATTAAAAATAGTAGGTAAAATTCTACTTTAGCTACTTTTGGCTATCTTGGAAAGGGGTTAAGTTAGGAAAATGAAACTTTCAGGGATGGGTCTACAAGCTAAGGTATGTCCCGTGAAAATATTTTGAAGTACCTACCTCTACTCCTTCTCCCTCTACAGGGTCATGACCCTTGATAATTTTTAAAAATCTGTTTGTTATAAGAGTGAAACCTTGCAAAATAGATCTTCTGCTTAAATGAAGTATAACAAAATTGTTTTCAGCATCACAACTTTGCTCAATCCCAATTTATAAGTTTTTAAAGATATGCAAATACATTTCCTAAATTTTTAGAAAAAAGCATTGATATGGCTTAAAATTCTAATCAACAGGAATTGCATATCAGAACTAAAGCCAGAGAAACAGAAACTGATAACTGAAAATTAAGGTAAAATATTGTTTTGTCAAAATTTCCATAGGTAAATATAGACCTGTCTGTAGGCAAATTTCAGGACCCTCTACACGGAGAAGGAGTGGAGGTAGGTACTTCAAAATTCTGGGGTATTTATACTAAAGAACGAGCTCTAGCCCATACTAATTGAAATATTAAAATAAATCATCATATGCGCGATGATACAACACACTTATCTTTTGACAAGATAATTTAACACAAGAATTAGACTAAATTGATGTACACGTTTCGACTCAATAAAAATTGTTCAAGTCTAATGAAAACCTGTAATCGTTTGTGTAGAAGTAAAAAGGCTGGATCTCACGAAAGTTTAACTTCCGGTAATGAACATCTTAGGAAATATGCGTATCAAACATGTTTGCTCATACAGATTTAAAGCTTTTATTTCTCTGAATTATTTTAGTCGTTTTACCTTCCTTGCTTAAACTACAAAGATACCATTTGAAGGATCTTGTGTAAGATTTATGGTGCGTAAATTATAGTGCTCACATAAATTAGTTTTATATAATAGTTGACTAAGACTTTATGAGCGATAAAAGACAGAACGTATGCAGAATCGTGCTCTCCTGATTACTGGGCGATGATCTTTCCCAGCAGAATTCATCACCGTACTACGGTATATATATAGTATATTAATTAAGAAAAACTTTCCGAAAAAAAAGTTTTTCAAAGAAAAGTAAAGCCCATTTTAAACTTAAGATTAGCAGGTACAAAAACCTGTTAAAATTCAAACTCAAAAAGACCAGAAATTACTATTAAAGAATAAATGAAACCCAAAACGAACAGAAATTAAATAAACAATCATAGGAAAAAAAACATACAACAAGTAATAATATAAATGAATAATAAATCTCAAAGCGAGTAATGCTTAAATTGAATATGCAAATCAAGCTTGAAACGAAAAAAAAATTTTGCTATTGAAGTATAAATAGACACCAAAACGAACAGAAATTAAATAAAGAATCAATGCAAACAAACATACAATGGATACTAATGTAAATGAATAAATAAATCATGATTCAAGTGAAACTTAAATTGAATATGCAAATCAAGCTTGAAACGAATAAAAATCACTACAAACAGTAGTTTGGGTATCGCCTTCTTGTCTCACTGTAAAAGTCTAAAATCTCCTGCGTCATGGTGCTTTACTGAAAACTATGTATGTCTTGAACAGTCTTGGAAAGTATAAACAAAACCAAATTTGATAATTGATATGTAATGATAATAATTGTTGAAAGATCTATCAGTTCAAGATTTTATTTCACCCAATTTTATTTTCATTTTCAATGCTGTAAGAACTGGAAAAGAAAATATTTGTAATATAATTCGTTTCAAACAGTTTGTGGTAACGAACTGTAAGTAAGGAGCGACCCCGCTTAATGGTAACCGAAACTGTAGAAAACGAAATTTTGGTACCAATAGATACATCAAAAGAATCAGATTTCAATGCTGATTTCAAATATATAAGTTTCATTAAGTTTAGTCATACCTATCAAAAGTTAAGCGCCTGAGAAAATTTGGCTGATTTTCGGAAAAGGGGGAAAGACCCCCTAAAAGTTATAGAACCTTAATGAAAATCACACCATCATATTCAGCGTATCAGAAAACCCTACTGCAGAGGTTTCAAGCTCCTATCTACAAAAATGTGGAATTTTGCATTTTTTGCCAGAAGAAAGATCACAGATGCGTGTTTATTTGATTTATTTTTTTTTTTCCCAGGGGTGATCGTATCGATCCAGTGGTCCTAGAATATCGTGGGAGGGCTCATTTGAACGGAAATTAAAAGTTCTAGTGCCCTTTTTATCGTAATTAATCGTAATTTAATTAATCGTAAGTTTTGACTTTTTGTCCCAATTCTTTAAGAGTGACTCCTGAAACAGAATGACCGTTTAGTAGTAATTAATTAAAAAAAAAAAAATCCGAAAAAAAGTTTTTCAAAGAAAAGTAAAGGCCATTTTAAAACTTAAACTCAGCAGATACAAATACCTTTTAAAATTCAAACTCAAAATGACAAAAAATTACTATTAAAGAATAAATGAAGCCAAAAACGAACAGAAATTAAATACACAATCATAGCAAAACATAAAACTAGTAATAATATAAATGAATAAATTGATCTTAAAGCGGAGTAATTCTTAGATCGAATATGAAAGTCAAGCTTAAAACGAAAAAAAAATTTTCTTATTGAATTATAAATGAAACTTAAAACGAACAGAAATTAAATAAACAATCAATGCAAACAAATATACAATAGATATTGATGTAAATAAAAAAATAAATCTTAAAACGAGTGAAACTTGAATTGAATATGCAAATCAAGCTTGAAACGAACAAAATCACTACAAACAAGAGTTTGGGTATGACCTCCTTCTCTCACTGTAAAAGTCTAAAACCTACTGCGTCATTGGTGCTTTACCGAAAACCAATTTTATGACAAATATTTTCTTTTGTACTTAATATTGAAAATAAACATTAAAATTATAGTAACATTTTGAACTGATGAGCTTTCAGCAATTAAAATCATTACACATCTAATATTCAGTTTAATTTATTTGCTCTTTTTAAAGTTGTTAAACACGAATATATTTTCACTACAAACAAGTGTTTCGATACTGCCTCCTTTCCTAACTGTAAATTAAATAAAAAAAAAACAAGTTTTTTTTAACTGAAAGTAAGGAACAACGTTAAAACTTAAAAACGAACAGAAATTATTCCGTATATGAAGGGGGCTGTCCCCTCCTCAACGCCTCGCTCTTTACGCTAAAGTTTTTTTATTGTTAAAAAAATAGAGTTGTGAGAAAGTCAAACTTTCAAACAGTTCGTGGTAACGAACTGTAAGTAAGGAGCGACCCGGCTCAATGGTAACCGAAACTCTAGAAAATGGGTTTTTGATACAAATAGATACATCAAAAGAATCAGATTTCAATGCTGATTTCAAATATATAGCTTTCATCAAGTTTAGTGCTACCCATCAAAAGTTTTGCGCCTGAGAAAATTTGGCTGATTTTCAAAAAAAAGCGGGAAAGACCCCCTAAAAGCTATAGAACCTTAATGAAAATCACACCATCATATTCAGCGTATCAGAGAACCCTGTTGTAGAGGTTTCAAGCTCCTATCTACAAAAATGTGGAATTTTGTATTTTTTGCCAGAAGAAAGATCACGGATGCGTGTTTATTTGTTTTTTTTGTTTGTTTTTTTTTCCCCAGGGGTGATCGTATCGACCCAGTGGTCCTAGAATATCGTGAGAGGGCTCATTGGAACGGAAATTAAAAGTTCTAGTGCCCTTTTTAAGTGAACAAAAAAATGGAGGGCAACTAGGCCCCCTCCCACGCTTATTTTTTTCCCAAAGTCACCCGATCAAAATTTTGTGATAGCCATTTTGTTCAGCATGGTCAAAAATATGATAAATATGTCTTTTAGGATGACTTAATCCCCCGAAGTCCCCAGGGGGAGGGCTAAAAGTTATGAACTTTACCCAATGTTAACATATAGTATTGGTTATTGGGAAGTATACAGCAGTTTTCAGGAGGTTTTTTTCTGGTAGTGGGAGGGAAGAGTGGGTCGGGGATTATGTTGGAGGAACTGTCCATGAAGGAAGTTTTCATGGGGGAAGGGAAATTGCCATGAAGGGGGCGCCGGACTTGCCAGCATTATTTATTGGTTATTGGGAAGTATACAGACATTTTCAGGAATGATTTTTTTCTGGAGGGGGGGATAGAGGAGGGGGTTACTCTGGAGAATATTTCCGTGGAGGATGTTTCTTTGGGGTAAGGAACATTTCTATGAAGGGGGCGCCGGATTTTCAAGCATTATTTAAAAAACGATCAGAAATTAAATAAAAAAAAACAAGTTTTTTCAACTGAAACTAAGAAGGAACATTAGAACTTAAAACGAACAGAAATTATAAGGTATGTGAGGGGGTTCTCCCCCAAGTCAATACCTCGCTCTTTACGCTATAGTTTTTTTTAGTGCTTTCAAAAGAGCTATCTATTCTAATTAAACGGCCTTTGTGATTCAGGGGTTTGTGAATCAAATTTTTTTTTAACTTTTAACGTAAAGAGCGTGGTATTGACTAAGCGGAGAATCCCCTCATATACGTAATAACATATACGTAATAAAAAAAAACAATAAAAAAACAAGCGATACGGCTCAATAGTAATCGAAACTTTTAAAAACGGAATTTTGATGTCAATAAATGTATCAAAGAATGTGTTTATAATGCTGATTCTAAATATATAAATTTTATTAAGTTTAGTATTACTCATCAAAGGCTACGAGCCTGAGAAAATTTACCCGATTTTTTAAAGAGGGGGGAAACATCCCCTACAAGTGAAAGAATTTTAATGAAAATCACACCGTCAGATTCAGCGTATCAGAAAACCCTATTACATAGGTTTCAAGCTCATATCTGCAAAAATCTGCAACTTTGTATTTTTTGCCAGAAGAAAAATATACGAATATAGAAGTTAGTTACGTAAGTTAATTTGTAAAGACATCCATTTAGCAAAAGAAAAGTAAAATTTTTATGCAAATAAAAGCTGCATTAACTAAAAAACGATCAGAAATTAAATTTAAAAAAGACAAGTTTTTTAAACTGAAAGTAAGGAGCGACATTAAAACTTACAACGAACAGAAATTATTCCGTATATGAAAGGGGCTGTCCCCTCCTCAACGCCTCGCTCTTTACGCTAAAGTTTGACTCTGTCTCACAACTTTATTTTTTAAAACAATAAAAAACTTTAGCGTAAAGAGCGAGGCGTTGAGGAGGGGACAGCCCCTTTCATATACGGAATAATTTCTGTTCGTTTTAAGTTTTAATGTCGCTCCTTACTTTCAGTTTAAAAAACTTGTTTTTTTTTAATTTAAATAGCGTAAAGAGCGAGGCGTTGACGAGGGGACAGCCCCTTTCATATACGGAATAATTTCTGTTCGTTTTAAGTTTTAACGTCGTTCCTTTCAGTTAAAAAACTTGTTTTTCTTTATTTAATTTTTGAACGTTTTTGAATTAATACAGGTTTTGATTTTGGTTCACCGTACATGAATAATTAAAACAAAATTTGCATAATAATTTTACTTTCATTTGGTTAAATGGCTTTCTCGACACTTGTTTAATTTTATTTACGAACGTTTTTATTAGTAATAAATATACGTAACTTACGAATTAACTTACGTAACGAACTTCTATATTCATAAATTTTCAACACGCATATTAGGGGGTTCGCCCCCTAGTCAATACCTTGATCTTTAAGCTAAAGTTCGAATTTTTTCCAATTCTTTAAAAATGACTCCTTAATCACAATTAGTTGATCAGTTGAAATCAGTTGAAAAACTCGTTTTTTTTTCATTTAATTTCTGATCTTTTTCTTTAATAATGCTGGGAAATCTAAAAAGCGCCCCCTTCATAGCAATGTCCCTTACCCCCCTGAAAACTTCCTTCATGGAAAGATCCTCCCATTTAACCTCTGACCCACCCCCTCCCCCCACCTACCAGAAAAATCCCCCCTGAAACGTCTATATACATCCCAATAACCAATACTATATGTTAACATTGAGTAAAGTTCATAACTTTCAGCCCTCCCCCCGGGAACTTTAGGGATTAAGTCATCCTAAAAGACATTTTTCTCTTATTTTCGACCGTGCTGAACAAAATGGATATCTCAAAATTTTGATCGAGTGACTTTGGGAAAAAAATGAGCGTGGGAGGGGGCCTAGTTGCCCTCAATTTTTTTGGTAACTTAAAAAGGGCACTAGAACTTTTAATTTCCGTTCCAATGAGCCCTTCCTAATATTCAATATTCTAGAACCACTGGGTCAATACGATCACCCCTGTGAAAAAAAAACAAACAAACACGCATCCGTGATCTTTCTTCTACGTCCACACGTCTAGTGGCGAAGTGGGCTAAAATTTCTGTGCCAGTAGGCATCTGAGTGTAATGTCTTATAGTAAAAGGAGAAACGTTGAATTGCCACAAGAAATTAACACATTCAATATGCATTTAGCGTTTAATATACTATAAAGGCTAAAGGTTTAATTCTATTTAAATAAATAAAATTTAAAAAGTTAAATTATTTTTATAATAAATACAATTGAAAATGTAAAATTTGAGTAGTGTGACTTTTATTTTTATTTCAATGCTGTAATAACTGTAAAAGGGAATGCTCGTAATATAATTTGCTTTCAATGAAGCGCCAATGACACAGCAGGCTTTAGATTTATTCAGTTAGGGAAGGAGGCATTAGCTAAATTCTTGTTTGTAGTGAAACTAAATTTGTCGTGAACGGTTTGGGGAAGAAATAAGATTAAACTAAATATTTGATATAGGATATCAGCTGCTGATAGCCCATCATCGCAAAATTTATTTTTAACTATAATTTCATTTTTATTTTCAATGTTGTCATAAGTATTAAAGAAAATGTTTGTAATAAAATTCATTTTCAGTAAAGCGCCAAAGACGCAGTAGGTTTTATACTTTTACAGTTAGGGAAGGAGGCAGTACCCATACTCTTGTTTGTAGTGAGATTTGTTCGTTTCAATTTTGATTCGCATATTTAATTAAAGCTTTATCCGCTTTAACGTTTATTTATTCATTTATGTTAGCACATGTTGTTTGTTTGTTTGCTATGATTATTTATTTAGTTTCTGTTCGTTTTGGGTTTCATTTATGCTAGAATATTAAGATTTTCTGTTCATTTTAAGCTTGATTTGCAAATTCAATTTTAGTTGAACTCGTTTTAAGATTTATTTATTCATTCATACTAGTACAACAAAAGAATAAAAACGAAAGCAATGCAAAACCGGAAGAATGGAACAACAAGAACAGCAAAAGAGGAGATAAGAAAACTAGAAAAAACATTAAAAAAAAGAAAACCAAATAAAATTGACCCACCTCCCCGTCCCGCACAAAAAAAGCAAACCAAATGTATTTAAGCTAATCCAACCCCATCCAGGTAATAGGCGTCCAGTCTAATGCAGGTTAGATTTTAATTACTTTTAGTTTTACTGACGAGCAATTCTGATTTTCCTCTTTTTTTCTTCGCTTGATTAGTTGCATCTCCTTTTTTCTTATTAAATAAAAAAACAAGTTTTTTAAACTGAAAGTAAGGAGCGACATTAAAACTTAAAACGAACAGAAATTATTCCGTATATGAAAGGGGCTGTCCCCTCGTCAACGCCTCGCTCTTTACGCTAAAGTTTGACTTTGTCTCATAACTTTATTTTTTAAAGCAATAAAAAACTTTAGCGTAAAGAGCGAGGCGTTGAGGAGGGGACAGTCCCTTTCATATACAGAATAATTTTTGTTCGTTTTAAGTTTTAATGTCGCTCCTTACTTTCAGTTTAAAAAACTTGTTTTTTTTATTTAATTTCTGATCGTTTTTTAGTTAATGCAGCTTTTATTTTGGCTCGCCGTCATTGAATAAGTAAACAAAATTTGCATAAAAATTTTACTTTTCTTTTGCTAAATGGCTGTCTCTAAATTTGGTTCTGACGTAATTTACAAATTAACTTACGTAACGAACTTCTATATTCGTAGCCTTTAATGAGTAATACTAAACTTAATAAAATTCATATATTTAGAATCAGCATTATAAGCCCATTCTTTTGATACATTTATTGACATCAAAGTTCCGTTTTTAAAAGTTTGGCTTACTATTGAGCCGTATCGCTTGTTTTTTTTTTTTTTATTACGTATATGTTATTACGTATATGATGGGGTTCTCCCCTTAGTCAATACCACGCTCTTTACGTTAAAAGTTAAAAAAATTTTTAATTCACACACCCCTGAATCACAAAGGCCGTTTAATTAGAATAGATAGCTCTTTTGAAAGCACTAAAAAAAACTGTAGCGTAAAGAGTGAGGTATTGACTTGGGGGAGAACCCCCTCATATACGTAATAATTTCTGTTCATTTTAAGTTCTAATGCTGCTTCTTACTTTCAGTTGAAAAAACTAGTTTTTTTAATTTAATTTCTGATCGTTTTTTAAATAATGCTTGGAAATCCGGCGCCCCCTTCATAGAAATGTCCCTTACCCCAAAGAAACAACCTCCACGGAAAGATTCTCCCGAGTAACCCCCTCCTCCAGCCCTCCTCCCCCCCTCACCACCAGAAAAAAATTCTTCCTGAAAATGTCTGTATACTTCCCAATAACCAATACAATATGTAAGCAATGGGCAAAGTTCATAACTTGCAGCCCTTCCCCTGGGAACTGTGGGGGATTAAGTCATCGTAAAAGACATATTTATTAGGATTTTCGACTATGCTGAACAAAATGGCTATCTCAAAATTTTGATCGGGTGACTTTGGGAAAAAATGAGCGTGGGAGGGGGCCTAGTTGCCCTCCATTTTTTTGGTCACTTAAAAAGGGCACTAGAACTTTTAATTTCCGTTCCAATGAGCCCTCCTACAATATTCTAGGACCACTGGGTCAATACGATCACCCCTGGGGGAAAAAAAAACAAACAAATTAACACGCACCCGTGATCTTTCTTCTGGCAAAAAATGCATAATTCCACATTTTTGTAGATAGGAGCTTGAAACCTCTACAGTAGGGTTCTCTGATACACTGAATATGACGGTGTGATTTTTATAAAGTTTCTATAACTTTTAGGGGGTCTTTCCCCCTTTTCTCGAAAATCAGCCAAATTTTCTCAGGCGCGTAACTTTTGATGGGTATGATTAAACTTGATGAAACTTATATATTTGAAATCAGAATTAAAATCTGATTCTGTTGATGTATCTATTGGTATCAAAATTCCGTTTTTTAGAGTTTCGGTTACCATTGAGCCGGGTCGCTCCTTACTTACAGTTCGTTACCACGAACTGTTTGATTGTTAGACGTTTCTGTACTTTTCTGGTTTTTATTATAAAGATACTAGCGCTTTTTTTTTATCTTTCCTTGTCCTTTTTCGGTGGTCGGCGTTTTTGTTGGGAAACTTTCCATGGAGGGGGTTACCGGCATGATTTTAAAAACAGTCAGAAATCAAAGTCTTTCGTAAATCAAAGTGCGCAAGAAACATACTTTACTTGAGATCTCCCGCAAAAAAGTTTCTGGGTGGAATTTTCAGCTAGAATGGAATTGTCTTGGGGGAATTTCACTGGAGGGGGGTATTTTTACGTGAAAAGAGCTTTGCATGGAGGAATTTTTTCGTGGAGGAAGGAATTTTTTACGGAGGAGAGCCAGATTTCCCGGTATTTTTTGAGAAAGATTCGAAATTAAGTTAAAAAAAGCTTTTTTAAACTGAAAGTAATGAGCAACATCAAAACTTAAAATAAACAGAAATTATTATGTATACTTTAGTATGGTTTAGTATATAGTATACGTATATACTTTAGTATATGTTAGTATTTAGCATACGTGTACTTTAGTATACGTATACTTTTAATTAATTGTAAGTTTTGACTTTTTGTCCCAATTCTTTAAGAGTGACTCCTGAAACAGGCCGTTTAGTAGTAATTAATTAAAAAAAAAAATTCCGAAGAAAAAGTTTTTCAAAGAAAAGTAAAGGCCATTTTAAACTTAAGCTCAGCAGATACAAATACCTTTTAAAATTCAAACTCGAAATGACCAGAAATTACTATTAAAGAATAAATGAAACCAAAAACGAACAGAAATTAAATAAATAATCATAGCAAAACATACAACAAGCAATAATATAAATGAATAAATAGATCTTAAAGCGAGTAATGCTTAGAATGAATATGAAAATCAAGCTTAAAACGAAAAAAAAAAAATTCCTATTGAAGCATAAATGAAACTTAAAACGAACAGAAATTAAATAAACAATCAATGCAAACAAATATACAATAGATATTGATGTAAATAAACAAATAAATCTTAAAACGATTGAAACTTAAATTGAATATGCAAATCAAGCTTGAAACGAACAAAAATCACCACAAACAAGAGTTTGGATATGACCTCCTTCTCTCACTGTAAAAGTCTAAAACCTACTGCGTCATTGGCGCTTTACTGAAAACTAATTTTATGACAAATATTTTCTTTTGTACGTAATATTGAAAATAAACATTAAAATTATAGTAAAATTTTGAACTGATGAGCTTTCAGTAATTAATATCATTACACATCAAATATTCAGTTTAATTTATTTGCTCTTTTTAAAGTTGTTAAAGACGAATATATTTCACTACAAACAAGTGTTTCGATACTGCCTCCTTTCCTAACCGTAAATTAAATAAAAAAAAAACAGGTTTTTTTTAACTGAAAGTAAGGAACGACGTTAAAACTTAAAACGAACAGAAATTAATCCGTATATGAAGGGGGCTGTCCCCTCCTCAACGCCTCGCTTACTTCCCAATAACCAATACTATATGTTAACATTGAGTAAAGTTCATAACTTTCAGCCTTCACCCCGGGGACTTTGGGGGATTAATCATCCTAAAAGACATTTTTATCATATTTTCGACCATGCTGAACAAAATGGCTATCTCAAAATTTTGATCAGGTGACTTTGGGAAAAAAATGAGCGTGGGAAGGGGCCTAGTTGCCCTCAATTTTTTTGGTCACTTAAAAAGGGCACTAGAACTTTTAATTTCCGTTCCAATGAGCCCTCCCACAATATTCTAGGACCACTGGGTCGATACGATCACCCCTGGAAAAAAACAACAACAAATAAACACGCATCCGTGATCTTTCTTCTGGCAAAAAATGCAAAATTCCACATTTTTGTAACTAGGAGCTTGAAACCTCTACAGCAGGGTTCTCTGATACGCTGAATATGATGGTGTGATTTTCATTAAGGTTCTATAACTTTTAGGTGGTCTTTCCTCCTTTTCTCGAAAATCAGCCAAATTTTCTTAGGCGCGTAACTTTTGATGGGTAAGATTAAACTTGATGAAACTTATATATTTGAAATCAGAATTAAAATCTGATTCTGTTGATGTATCTATTGGTATGAAAGTTCTGTTTTTTAGAGTTTCGGTTACCATTGAGCCGGGTCGCTCCTTACTTACATTTCGTTACCACGAACTGTTTGATTGTTAGACGTTTCTGTACTTTTCTGGTTTTTATTATAAAGATACTAGCGTTTTTTTTTATCTTTCCTTGTCCTTTTTCGGTGGTCGGCGTTTTTGTTGGGAAACTTTCCATGGAGGGGATTACCGGCATGATTTTAAAAACAGTCAGAAATCAAAGTCTTTTGTAAATCAAAGTGCGCAAGAAACATATTTTACTTGAGATCTCCCGCAAGAAAGTTTCTGGGTGGAATTTTCAGCTAGAATGGAATTGTCTTGGGGGAATTTCACTGGAGGGGGGTATTTTTACGTGAAAAGAGCTTTGCATGGAGGAAATTTTTCGTGGAGGAAGGAATTTTTTACGGAGGAGAGCCAGATTTCCCGGTATTTTTTTGAGAAAGTTTCGAAATTAAATTAAAAAGAGCTTTTTTAAACTGAAAGTAATGAGCAACATCAAAACTTAAAATGAACAGAAATTATTATGTATACTTTAGTATGGTTTAGTATATAGTATACGTATATACTTTAGTATATGTTAGTATTTAGCATACGTGTACTTTAGTATACGTATACTTTTAATTAATTGTAAGTTTTGACTTTTTGTCCCAATTCTTTAAGAGTGACTCCTGAAACAGGCCGTTTAGTAGTAATTAATTAAAAAAAAAAAATTCCGAAAAATAAGTTTTTCAAAGAAAAGTAAAGGCCATTTTAAACTTAAGCTCAGCAGATACAAATACCTTTTAAAATTCAAACTCGAAATGACCAGATATTACTATTAAAGAATAAATGAAACCAAAAACGAACAGAAATTATATGATTCCAGCTATGATCCCAGGTCATAACTTACAACCCTATCCCCAGCGCACTGGGGGGTTGCCTCAACCCTAGAGGCATTGTTTTAGTTATTTGGACGATTTTGAGCAAAATTGCTATTTCACAATTTTAATCAGATTTGTTTGGCGAAGAGGGGTCGTCGGAAGGGTGGAAGACACTAGCTGCCCTCCATTCAAATGAACCCTCTCAGAAGTTTATACGAGCATCCCTTTCATAAGAACTACATACGGCCCCAGGACATAGCTTACAATGCCTGACTCCCGGGCCCTGGGGGATGTGTCGACACCGGAGTTTTTGTTATCTGACCTTTGAACTATTTTGGAAAAAATGGTTCTCTCAAAGTTCTTATCGGATGGGTTTGAGGAAAATAAGGCGTGGAGAGGGGGGCTTTTTGCCCTCCGATCTCTTTGGACTCTTAAAAAGTGAACCAGAACTTTCAATTTCCAAACATGTTAGCCCTCCAAAGTTTATACGAGCATACCTTCCATAAGAACCATATATGCCCCCAGAACAATACTTACAACATCTTCCCCAGGCCCTGGGGAGGGTTGTGCCGACACAGGAGTTTTTCTGATCTGACCTTTGAACTATTTTTAACGAAATAGCCATACGTAAAGGAGTTTTTGTTATATGATCTTTGAACTATTTTTAACAAAATTGCTATCTCAAATTTTTTATCAGATGTATTAGGGGAAAAACGGTTTGGGGGGGGGTGGTTGCCCTCCGATCACTTTTGACTCTTAAAAAGGGCACTAGAACTCTTAATTTCCAATCGCATGAGCCCTCTTTGAAGTTTATACGACGACTCTTTCTATATAAAGTGCCTCTGGAAAAAAAATGGAGTGTGGAGGGAGGCTAGCTGCCCTCCAATCGCTTTGACTCTTAAAAAGTGAATTACAACAGAACTTGCAATTTCGAATCAAATAAACCCTATAGGAAGTTTGTACAAGCATCCCTTCCATAAAAATTATATATGCCCCCAGGGCATAACTTACAACGCCTGTCCGTGGGCCCTGGGGGGTTGTGTTGACCCTGGAGTTTTAATATCTGATAGTTGAACTATTTATAACAAAACAGTCACCTAAAATTTTTACTGGATGGGTTTATCCATCCAATATACCAAAAGGCATGGAGGGAGGAAGGGGCTAGTTGCCCTCCAATCTTTTTTCACTCTGAGAAAATGATCTACAACTTCTAATTTCCATTCAAATGAACCCTCTCTAAAGTTTATACGAGCATCCCTTTTATAAGAACCACATAAGGCCCCAGGACATAGCTTACAATGCCTGCCCACCGGGCCCTGGGGGATGCGTCGACACCGGAGTTTTTGTTATCTGACCTTTGAACTATTTTGAAAAATGGCTCTCTTAAAGTTCTTATCGGATGGGTTTGAGGAAAACAGGGTGTGGAAAGGCGGGCTTGTGGCTCTCCAATCCCTTTTGACTCTTAAAAAGTGAACGAGAACTTTCAATTTCCAATCATATTAGCCCTCCGAAGTTTATATGAGCAAACCTTCCATAAGAACCATATATGCCCCCAGAGCAATACTTATAACATCTTCAACGGGCCCTGGGGGGTAGTGTCGACACAAGAGTTTTTCTTATCTGACCTTTGAACTATTTTTAACAAAATGGCTACCTCAAATTTTTACCAGATGTATTTGGGAAAAAGGGCTTGGGGGGGGGGCAGTTTCCCTCCGATCACTTTTGACTCTTAAAAAAAGGGCACCAGAACTCTCGATTTCCAATCGAATGAGCCCCTTTGAAGTTTATACGATGACCCCTTCTATATGAAGTGCCACTGAGAAAAAAAATAAATGGAGTGTGGGAGGAGGCTAGCTGCCCTCCAATCGCTTTTAACTCTTAAAAAGTGAATTACAACTTTCAATTTCCAGTCAACTGAACCCTATAGGAAGTTTATACGAGCATCCCTTCCATAAAAATTATATATGCCCCCAGGGCATAAATTACAACGCCTGTCCGTGGGCCCTAGGGGGTTGTGTTGACCCTGGATTTTTAATATCTGATGGTTGAACTATTTATAACAAAACAGTCGCCTCAAATTTTTACTGGATGGGTTTATCCATCCAATATACCCAAAGGCATGGAGGGCGGGAGGGGCTAGTTGCCCTCCGATCTTTTTTCACTCTGAGAAAATGAACTACAACTTTTAATTTCCATTCAAATGAACCCTCTCTGAAGTTTATACGAGCATCCCTTTCATAAGAACCGCATAAGGCCCCAGGACATAGCTTACAATGCCTGCCCACCGGGCGCTGGGGATGTGTCGACACCGGAGTTTTTGTTATCTGACCTTTGATCTATTTTGAAAAAATGGCTCTCTTAAAGTTCTTATCGGATGGGTTTGAGGAAAATAGGGCTTGGAAAGGGGGGCTAGTTGCCCTCCAATCCCTTTTGACTCTTAAAAAGTGAACTAGAACTTTCAATTTCCAATCATATTAGCCCTCCGAAGTTTATATGAGCACACCTTCCATAAGAACCATATATGCCCCCAGAGCAATACTTACAACGTCTTCAACGGGCCCTGAGGGGGGAATTAGTGTCGACACAGGAGTTTTTCTTATCTGACCTTTGAACTATTTTAACAAAATGGCTACCTCAAATTTTATCAGATGTATTTGGGAGAAAGGGCTTGGGGGGTAGTTGCCCTCCGATCACTTTTGACTCTTAAAAAGGGCACTAGAACTCTCGATTTCTAATCGAATGAGCCCCTTTGAAGTTTATACGACGACCCCTTCTATATGAAGTGCCTCTTGGAAAAAATAAATGGAGTGTGGGAGGAGGCTAGCTGCCCTCCAATCAATGTTGACTCTTAAAAAGTGGATTACAACTTTCAATTTCCAATCAAATGAGCCCTCTAGGAAGTTTATACGAGCATCCCTTCCATAACAACCATATATAACCCGAGGGCATAACTTAAAACACCTGCTCCCGGGCCCTGGGGGGCTCTGTCGACACCGGAGTTTTTTGTTATCAGAACTTTGAACTATTTTTTAACAAAATGTCTATCTCAAAACTTTTATCTGATGTCTTTAGGGCATGGAGGAGGGGGGCTAGTGGCCCTCTGATCTCTTTTGACTCTTAAAAAGTGAACAAGAGCTTTCAATTCGAATCAAGTGAGTCCTCTCCGAAATTTATACGAGCATCCCTTCCATAGGAACTATATATGCCCCTAAAGCATTACTCATTAACGCCTGCCTCCGGGTCCTGGTGGGTTCCGTTGACACAGGAATTTTTCTTATCTGACCTTTGAACTATATGTAATGAAATGGCTATTATGAAAATTTTATCGGATGCGCTTGGGGAAAAAAGGATGTGTTGGGGGGGGGGGGCTAGTTGCCCTCGGATATCTTTTGACTCTTAAAAATTGAACTAGAACCTTCAATTTCCAATCAAATAAGCATCCTCTGAAGTTTATACGAGCATCCCTTTCAGTAGAACCATATACGCCCCCAGGACAACACTTACAATGCCAATACCCCCACCCTGGGGGGAGTTTTTGTTATCTAATTTTTGAACAATTTCAGAAGAAGTGGCTATCTCAAAATTTGTAGCGGATGGGTTTTGGGAAAAAGGCGCGTGGGGGGGATAGTTGCCCTTAACTCTCTTGACTCTTAAAAAGTGAACTAGAACATTCAATTTTCAATCAAATGAGCCCCCTCTGAAGTTTATATGAGCATTCCTTCCATAAGAACCCTATATGCCCCCAGAGCAAAACTTACAACCCTTGCCCCTGAAGACTGTGGAGGCAGTGTACTGCTCAAATATATAATTTCCAGAACTTTCAACTACGTTGAACAAAATGGCTATATCAAAATAATGATTGGATGTGTTTGGGGAAATGGCGAGTGTGTAAGGGATGTCAGTTGCCTTAGAATCACTTTCACTATTTAAAAAAAGGAACTAGCCATTTAAATTTCCAATCGAATGATCCCTTTCCGACGTTTCTATGACAACGATGTCTATACGAAACCTTATATGCCCCCAGGACATAACTTACAACCCTTACACTGAGGGCTGTGGGGTGGGTTGTCATCCTCAAAGACATAATTTCCAGAACTTAAAACTACGATGAATAAAATAGCTATATCAGAATTTTGATTGGATGGTTTAGGGAAAAGGTGGGCATGAGAGTGGTTAGTTGCCCTCCAATCACGTTCGACTATTAAAAAGGGCACTAGCTCTTTGAATTTCCAATCGAATGATCCTTTTTTGAAATTTCTACGACAACCCTTCTATACAAACCTTATATGCCCCCAGGCATAAACTCACAACCCTTGCCCTAAAGGCTGTGGGGGAGTGTCCTCCTCAAAATATAATTTCTATCTGGAAATCAACTACGCTGAACAAAATGGCTATGGGGGGGGGCTATTTACCCTCCAGTAACTTTTGATCCTTAAAAAGGGCACTAGAACCCTCGATTTCTATTTGAATGAGCCCACTTTGGAGTTTTTACGATGACCCCTTCCATATGAAGTGCCTCTGGGGAAAAAAATAAATAAAGAATAATAAAACATTGGAGCCGTATAACCTTTACTTTAGGCAACGCTATAGCGTTGCCACTGATTTTTGTTTTTTAATTTGCAATCATTAGTTTTGAAAGAGTGTTGGTGGGTGCAGAGTGGGATACGGGATGGTGCCTGAAACCACCTTGAGGGAGCCGTATTTTCCCGGCATGATCTAATTAACAATCAGAAATTAAAATCTAGAAAAATAAGTTTTTTCAACTGGAAGTACAGAAAATTGAAAAAGACAAAAACAGTCCATATATGAGTGGGGCTGCAAGTGATAAGTGCAAATGAAAAGGTGATAAGGTGCAAGATATCGGATGGCTTCAAATTCAATGAACTCTGGTTGTCATTTGTGTCTACTTTAAAATGTTTATTTCATCATATATACAAGTATTACTCTGCACTTGCTGTTTTTTATTTTAGAATCCGTTAAAATTTTAAACGATGATTTGTTCTCTAGTTGTACGATAGTCTGGATGCATAGAGAAACACCATGAGTTTGTTCTGACCCTTAACTGCAGGGAAGTCAACCTTAGTGCTCACTGCAGTTTGGTTAAAGGGATAAACAGACCATTGCTAAACGTTAATGCATGAATATAACTTTTAAAAAATGTTACCTTCTTATTTAAAATCATTAATTGTTATTAATCATTTATTTACACGCTAATTTATTAATATTGTATTTATATTTATATTCTAATAATATTTATATTACATTATTATCTATTATAACAATATTATTGCATTATCATTACATTTGATATTATTATGTTTATACTATTATGTATACATTAATTATTTACCGCACTATTTAGAGATTTGTTTAAGGATCTGATCACGCTTACGTAGAGAAACCAAATTCACAAAAATGTTATGTAAGTTAATAAAAAAAATATAGCAACGACCAACAGTCAAACAGTTGGTGGTAACGAACTATAAGTAAGAATTTACTCGGTTCAATAGTAACCAAAACTCTAAAAGACGGATTTTCAGTATCAATAAATACATCAAAAGAATCAAATTATTATGCTGATTTCAGATGTATAAGTTTCATAAAGTTGAGTTACCTATCAAAAGTTACGGGCCTGAGAAAATTTACCCGATTTTTGAAATAGCGAGAATACCCCCTAAAATTAAAGGAATCTTAATTAAAATCACACCGTCAGATTCAGCGTACTAGAAAACTCTACTGAAGAAGTTTCAAGCTCCTATCTGTAAAAACGTGGAATTTTGCTATTTTCGCCAGAAGATAGATCTCAGATACGTGTTTACTGTTTTTTTGTTGTTTTTTCCAGGGGGGGGGATCTTATTGAAATAATGGTCCTAGAAAATTAAGAGAGGTTTCAGGACCAGTTGAATACTTTTCAAGAACAGTTGAGTACTAAACTAGAGAGTTTAAAATTTGACAAGGTGGAAGATGGATGGAATAATTTTTTAAGAACATTTATGAAACACGAGGGCCATTTAATTAGAATAGGAGGCTTTTCAAAAGTGCTAACAGCTTTAACGTAAAGAAAAAGGTAATAAAGAGGGGGCAACCCTTCATACACGGAATAAATCTCCCAAAATTAATATACAAATTTTGTTTTAATTTTTCATGTACGGTGAGCAAAATTGGAACCTGCATTAGTTGAAAAACGTGCGGAAATTAAAAAAAACAATTTTTTTTTTATACTGAAAGTAAGGAGCGACATTTAAAAACTTAAAACGAACAGAAATTATTCCGTATATAAAAGGGGCTGTCCCCTCCTCAACGCCTCGGTCTGTGTGTTAAAGTTTTCATTGTTTTAAATATAGAGTTGTGACAAAGAGTCAATCTATAGTGTAAAGAGCGTGGCGTTGAGGAGAAAACAACCCCTTTCATATACGGAATAATTTCTGTTCGTTTTAAGTTTTAGTGTTGTTCCTTACTTTTAGTTTGAAAAAAGCTGTTTTTGTTTATTTAATTCAAAAAAGAAAACCCTATTGCCTATTGCTTACGCATAGCATTTGTTATTGGGAAGTAAACAGACAGTTTTTGGGCAGGCGACTTTTCTCTGGGGAATTTTCGATGGTGGGATGTGGAGGATACCCCCTCTTAAATACTTCGCTCTTTATGCTAAAGTATGACTTTGTATCTTAATCCTTTACGAACAACAAGTGAAACACAAGGTTCGTCAAATTAGAATAAGAAGTTTATTGAAAATTCTAAATAACGTTATCATTATTTCCGTAGGGGGAAGGAATTTGGTACTCGGGTATTATGCTCCACTCACTCAAGTTTACGCTGTGTAAGACTCGAGAGTAAACCGGTGTCTTCGTTAGTTTCTTTTAGCTTAGCGCGAGAAAAGACAAAGGCAGTGACAGAATAGATGGAAAATATATAATTTGGGCTATATATTTGCACATAAGGGGGGGGGGAGGGTAAAGTATTTGGACAGTTTGAAGTCAGAAAACAATTCTTACTTCATAATATGCAGAATAATTGTACCTAACACATTTTGCATGCAGACCTGCGATACTTTACCCGTCCCCGCTCTAATGTGCAAATATATAGCTCAAATTTGTCAATGGCCTCAGGCGGTTTGGTGCTGCGATTAGTTGTTAGTAGTAGTAGCAGTAGCATTGAATGTAATTCAAATGAAAGAATGTTAAGGATAAATTTTCAGGCGGCATAGTTCCCAAGCAACTTTACAGGAAGGGGGATTCTCAGCAAGGATGGAACTGTCTGGAGAGAATTTGACGGGAGAAGGTTTACTTCACGTTGGATGATATTTCACCGAAGAAGATTTCTGTGTGGCGGAGGGTTGCCCCCTTCATATATGAAAAATGTCCCCCTCCTTAATACCTTACTCTTTACGCTAAAGTTTGACTGTTTTCCCAATTTTTTAATACCGTTTACTGAAAAGCGGGGGCTTTTTAATTAGAATAGAAAGCTTTTTTAAAAGTTCTAACAGCTTTAGCAAGTACGGATAATAAGGAGGGGACAACCCTCCATATAAGGAATAAATCTTCCAAAATTAATTTGCAAATTCGATTTAATTTTTCATGTACGGTGAGCCAAATTCAAACCTGCATTATTCGAAAAGCGTTGAGAAATAAATAAATACAAAACTAACTTTTTTTAACTGAAAGTGAGGAGCAGCATTAAAACATAAAACGAACAGAAATATTTCCGTATATGAAACGGGATTGTCCCCTCCTCAACGCCTCACTTTTTACGCTAAAGTTTTTGTTGTTTTAAAAAGCAGAGTCGTGACAGAGTCAAACTTTAGTGTAAAGAGCGAGGCGCGGGGGAGGGAACAGAACCTTTCATATACGGAATAATTTCTGTTCGTTTTAAGTTTTAGTGTCGTTCCTTACTTTCAGTTAAAAAACTTGTTTTTTCATTTAATTCAAAAAGAAAAGGCTATTGCCTGTTGCTTACACATAGTATTTGTTATTGGGAAGTAAACAGACATTTTTCGGGAGGCAAATTTTCTCTGTGGAGTCTTCAGTGGTGGGGTATGTAGAATGCCCCCTCTTAAATACTTTGCTCTTTACGCTAAAGTATGACTCTGTATCCCAATCCTTTACGAACAACAAGTGAATCACAAAGTTCGTTAAGTTAGAATAAAATAGCTTTTTGAACATTCTAAATGACGTTTGCGTGAAGAGCGGTGTATTTTAGAGGGGGCATCCTCCTCATATACGCAATAATTTTCGTTTGTTTAAGTTTTAATATTGATCCTTACTTTTAGTTGAAAATAGCCAGTAGTTTATTTTTCTTTATCTGGAGGCTGAGTCCGGGTATTTTCAAATCTTGATTTTTCTGGTAAGAATTTATGTCATCGAAGCTTGTCTTTACATTATTCAATGTTTGGAAAAAAATTGTGGAAAATGCTCTTTAATTACAATTTTTGTCACTGAACTTTGGAAAAGCGAGGAGTTAATTAATTTTAACAATAATAAAAAAAAAAATGATCGGAAATATAAAAAATATAGAAATTTGAGACTTTGATATATCGTTTAGTCAAATTATCGCCAAACAATTCCAATTTCAAGCGAACCATCTCATCGTAAAAATCATGTAATAATAGACTTGAAGTAAAAAAGTAGTGTGCTTTGATTGCGTGAGCTATTTGCCTATAGGCAGTTAGATAACCTCTGCATTCACTTTGTCAACGTACTGTTAACCAGCGATACGAGGGTAGAAAATGACGTATATTATGCTAAAAACGTACAAATTTTCCCTGAGGTTCTGACTATAACTGACAGGGTTTCAGTCGCTTTTAGCCCGGATCACTCCTTACTGACTGTTCGTTACCACGAACTGTTTGATGACCATGAGACCAGTAACCATTGTTTGCCACCAAGATTCTGTTCTGTTGCATTAGTGTTAGGTTTGTTGGTAATACTTTGGTAATAAATTTTTGGCTTAAGTAAAGTACGCTCACTGTAAAGTAAAATATGCTCAGTTAAAATTTGTTATCGGGTGATTTTTTCTTTTTGGTGTTTTTGTCTTGATGAAAACTCTATTTACTTTGGAAATGCAGCATTGTTAAAAATAATTCAAATATTCTTTTTTTCTCCTCAACAGTTATAAGTGAAATTCAGTTTGTATTTTTATTTCAAAACAATGCTGATTAACATTTTTAAGCAATCAACAAGTCTTTTACTCAACAAAACGAAAAATCAGCAGCAAAAAACAATATGCAACCTGTTTACTTTTAAATATAATGAAATTGGTAATCAATAAAGAGGTTGTTTCGCTGTTAAACTTTCCATTATTAGGGATTTTAATGCTTTTAGTGTTTAAGTTTATATTTTTTCTGTGTGGATAAATCCAACAAAGTTTTTTTTTTGCAGATGCCCAATTCATTGGCAAAGTATATTAGGGTGCATCAGTGAAACGAAAAACGGAATAAATCATCAATGCAAAAGTTCATCTTTTGGTTGAAGATTTTACACCTGAAGTTCGGTTTGAAATCCCAACAATATTTGTTTTTACGGTGTTTCTTTGTTAAACAATTAAATATCAAATGTCGCACAATATTAGCTTGTTTATAATGTCTCAGTATAGCCCCCTTGAATAATTTATGATCAGATATCATGTAAAAAACAGAAAAAAAGGAGGGAAATAGGAATTCGTGCACGCTATGAAAACAAAAATGGATATCAGTATTTACTCAAGATAGACAGTTTCTTATCTTCCAAAAATCTTTTGTTTTCAGTAGAAAGGAGTCTTAATGAAAATGCAACTTAAGTCCCTGATTATTTTAATTGTTTGCCTTCTATGGCCTTTCTTTGTGGATTGTGTTCCGTTGCAGGAAAAAATTGTTGGAGGGGCTGAGGCAGTCCAGGGAGAATTTCCATTTCTTGTAAGTTCAAGAATGCATATTAAGTAGACTTTGGTAGATTAGTTTTTTTTCATACACAAGTTCGCTATAATGTGATTTTTTTGTAACTTCAGTTCCATTACCAGAAACAGAGAGAGAGGGTGAAAAACTTAATTAGGGCTCAGAACAACAAAACAAAATTAACTGAGCTTATGAGTTTGTGTTTTTATTTTGCTTAATTTAAATTCTGTTACGTTTTTACAATATGGATGTCAAACTCAATTGCAACTGCGTTAAATCTTTTCAGGATGAATGGAGAGAAAGGAAAAATTTTAAGTATCTTTACTTTTGTCATCAGACCAATTTTTGAAATCCTAAAGGTTTGTTTTTCGATCTATGGCCCATGAGCCTTTACTGACGCTGGTTAATTTCTTACGTGCTTACCTACTGAATGCCTATATTAAAGTTTGAGATCCGTATTTAGAATTAACAGATTGCCGAAGATTTTTCTTTTCAGCCAACCGTCTAGGACTAAACGGAAAGCAGGTCGTCCTCGTCTGGGGTGGGAGAACGTCATAAAGAAAAATTTAAAGGAAATGGGAACTTCGCGGGCGGGTGTAAAAAGGGAAGTTTTGAATAGATTGGGGTGTAGGAGGAGCGTGCGTAGCTGTATTGGCCTCAGGCGGCTTTGGTGCTGTGGTGAGTTGTTAGCAGTAGTGGTAGTAGTAGTATTTAGAATTAACGACTTAAAAACCTGCAACTTAGTGTTTAGGTGGCAAATAAAACACCGGGTCTGGAATACATTCTCATCACTTTTTGCCTTAGGATACTAGTGTCGTCACTTTAAGACCATTTCCTGAATGATCCCTGAACAAGACAACATATATAAAAGGGGAATATGTTCAACATATATAGTTTGGGGAATAAGGAGACTGTAAACCCTAGGAACGGGTCTTGAGCCCTCCAAACAAAAAAATTATTCACGCCAACTGCAGTGGTAACTGGAAGCTTTTGAATAAACATGTCAGTTAAAGGATTTCTTTTGTCCTACCCAGTCTGTTGGGTGGGCTCAGGCCTAAGTGCATCATTTTGGACCCTACGTTCAAACATATCAAAAAGATAAACGTCTTTATATTTTATATTGGCCTCGTCGGTGGCTTCCAGCATTGCAGAGCATTAAACCACCAACTGATCATTACTCGTGTTACGAAGCAACACAACTGTTTTTGCAGTTGTTTTTTTTTTTGCGTTTCTCGTGTTCAGAGGTTTGCAGCTGCGAAGTGGTAAGAGATACAAACTAGAAATTTTTTCGGGGCATGGGAATCGTGAAACGGGGGAAAAAGTGAAGTTCGCAAAACTTCCAGTAGTTTTCCAGTAAAAAAGGAAACATTTTTCCATCATGATGTACATGCTGCCAAAACAAAACTATCGTAGCTGAAACTAAACTTTTCAGCTAAACTTTAGGTCGTACTCTTGCAGAAAATTAAAATATTTTTCTGAGAACCGGAAAAAAATTCAGGATCTCTTCTAGATCTCTTCGAATATTTCTGGAAAATTCGATCCCGAATGCCAAATTCTGATTTTTTGGGCTGTTTTCTGAAATTTGTCATATAAAGCCGTTTAGTACTTTAATCAATTAATACAATAAAAAGTACGCAAGACTAGATTAACTTTCTTAGGTATAAAATCTTAGGTACAAAATTTTGTTCGGAGGGGGTTTTACTCAAATATTTTTTTTCGGGGGGGGGGGGGGGGAGGGGGGGGGGGTTTACACAAAATATCTAAAAAAAGGCATACAAAATTTGTTTATACCAGTTTTGTTACGTTTTTACGAGCAAAAACATTTCGGGGTAGGGGGGCTCAGACCCCCCTAACGCCCTCTGGGTACGGCCTTGAAATTAAGTAACATTGAAAGCAGATAGAACTTTATATTGTATTTTTGATAAACTAAGCAAAATATCCGCATCGTTCGTAAATTTTTGAGAAATAGTACCGGAGATCCTGATTTCGAAACAGAAGTTCTGATCTTTACCAGTTTTCAAAAATTTCTAATTGGGTGTTAATTATATTTTAGATGTTTAATCCATGAAAACTAAGTAACAAGACAAAAGGTTCAAAGACATGCCGTCCCCAGTTTCAAAAACTTGCCCTCCCTTTTCCCATAGAAATTTAAAGACATGCCCTCTGACGTCACGTGACACACCTTTACAATACGGTCAGCTGTTTCTAGGCGACCTTCCCGCCCTTGGCAAGAGTTCAATGGTTAGGTCAGGTGTTTTTCTATGACACACCCCTTTTTTCTGTGACAGTCCTCTGAGGTCACGGTACACATCTCCGTTTCAAGCGCATGTTACACCACGTGACACACCCTCTTCTTTAAAGGGTCAAATAAATGGAGTTACCTACCCCTGAAGCCATCTATCCTATGCAATGTGGTTACCGGTTCTATTAAAGGGAACACAGTTGTCAAGACTCCGTGACACACCCCTCCAGACTCCAATGACGTCATACGACTTATCCCGTTTCAAACGGGCTAATATGCCTGACTTTGCGACAGGAACCCATGGGGAAATTCCCGCTTGTAACGTAAATGACAGCTCACACCTTACGTAATTATTGTGCACACTTTTTTTCGCCCCAAACCCCAAAAGCGTTTTTTCTTCATTAACTTAATGGCGGCACACACTTTATGTAAGGTCAGCGCACCTTACGCATGGACGGCACATCCATCATTGCCAGATAATACCATTTTCACATTTTTCGCCCAAAAGCCTCAAGATACTTTCATTTTGGCGTTTCATTTTTTCGCTCGAAACACCTTTCATGATATTTCTTTTTCTAGAGTTCTTGACCCCGCTAGGACCCGAAAGGTCATTCCCTTCCAATGGTACAGCACCCCAAGCAAGTTGTCCATGAAATCATTTCATGAATGTCCATAAAATGATTTCATGGCCGACTTGCTTGGGGTGCTGTACCATTGGAAGGGAATGACATTTCGAGTCCTGGCGGGGTCAGGAACTCTAGAAAATGAAAAAAAATATGAAAAGTGTTTCGAGCGAAAAAATGAAACGCCAAAAAGAAAATATCTTGAGACTTTTGGGCGAAAAATGTCAAAATGGTATTATCTTGCAGTGATGGAGGCGCCGTCCATGCGTAAGATGCGCCGACCTTACATAAAGTGTATGCCACCATTAAGTTAATGAAAAAAAGCTTTGGGGGTTTCGGGCGAAAAACAAAGTGTTGCACAATAATTACGTAAGGTGTGAGATGTCATTCACGTTGCAAGCGAAGATTCCTCCATGGGTTCCTGTCACAAAATTAGGCATATTAGTATGTTTGGAGCGGGGTAAGTCTTATAACGTCATTGGAGTCCAGAGGGGTGTTTCACGGAGTCTTGACAACTGTGTTCCCATTAATAGAATCGATAACCGCATTAGGTAGGTGTGACGGCTTGAGGGGTTGGTAGCTCCACTTATCTGACCCTTTAAAGGCGAGGGTGTGTCACGTGGTGTAACATGCGCTTGAAACGGGGGTGTGTACCTTGACGTCAGAGGACTGTCACAGAGAAACAAAGGGGAGGGGGGTGTCATAGAAAAACACCTGACCTAACCATTGGACTCTTGCCAAGGGCGGGAATGTCACCTAGAAAAAGCTGACCGCCTTTTGCAGGTGTGTTGCGTGACGTCAGAGGGCATGTCTTTAAAATTCTATGGGAAAAGGTAGAGCATTTCTTTGAAACTGGGGAGGGCGTGTCTTTGAACCTTTTATGGATACACTACTGGAGACATGCACTTTTCTACGAGTGTATCCGAAAATGAAGCGTACGCTAAGAAATAAAAGTTTCCACCAGGGGTCGTTTCGTAGATGTTCATTAAACGAAGTAAATAATACATAGGCTTAATAGGTAAAAAAAAAGAAAAAAAGAGCTTAACGTTTAATTCGTACACACAAAACTTACTTCAGAAGTTTTCTTTTTACACGTTGACCCTACAAATAGTAATTCACAATAATCATAACGTATCTGCAAACGTGATACGGGAACATACACTTTTATCACCCGTGAGATATAGTCGAATGCGTTGCTTTACAACTGTGACCCATAGGTTGCACTTCCTGCAACACTCCACGGGGCCTTGACACCGAACGTCTAGTTCCTTCTCCAGGCTGCCGGTGGTCCATAATTCTAGATCAAAACCTGATCATTGAAACTGAGAAAATACATCAGGTTGTTCAAGTGCTTTATGACAATTTTACTTTTGTTCATGTGAAATAATTGGTTCCTATCACAATCATAAGCTTCCAGAGCCCACAGACCTACGCGTGGCATACCTTTGAGGCGAAATTGGACAAAAAGAAGCCGAAAATGTACAAAAGGTTATCAAGATTGCATAAACCTAACCGAAATTGCTCCTTTTGTCAGCCAGATTTTTTTGTAACCTGAGATTCCACCATATGGAGCCAAAAATAGCAATATTGGAGCCGAGATCCTAGGCAGTAGTAGTATATCTAGGTTCCATTTACCGTGCTGCTATACACGTTTAATAGGGAGTACGTAGTCCCTGAGCCCTGAGGTCAAGGTCATGGGGGAAAACCCAGAAATGTTTTTGTCAACAGAGACCTTGGGAAAAACCCTAGTTATATAACATGTTTGTGAAAAATTTTGGGAAAACCTAATTTGTTTCTCAACAGGGGAAAACCTTGGGGAAAAATATACCTTCAATATGGGGTCACCTCTGAAGTACTACGTAACATGGGGAAAACCCAATTACTTAACTTGTTTGCTGGTTTTGGGAAAATCCAATTCACTTGTGCAATAGGTATTGTGATTGGTTAATTTTTTATTGATATAAAACCGGGACTTTGGGGGGAAACCCATGACCTTCTGAAACGTACATATAAGGTGAGAAATCAATAATAATATTATCATTAGTTTAACAATACTCGAATTATGTCTGAGAAAAGAAATTTGGACTATAGTAATTCTATGGACAGGGTAAGTTTTTTTTTAGTATGCTTAGTGAATGGAAGTGGAGGAGAGATAGTCTTATTAAAATATATATTTATAAATTTCATAGCTATTGAATTATTAAGTAAATATCTAGTGGGGCTATATAATTTATAAACAAATATATATATATATATGTACTTCTTACCATTTTCGTAATAAATTGATCCAAGAATATACTAAAATGAACATCAAATCCCATTTCATGTTTCACTTTAAAGCAATATTTCTTCAATAAAATTCCATTTTAACACTGGTGAATATAAGTGGAAAAGAGATACTCTTATTAAAATATATATTTATAAATTTCATAGCTATTGAATTATCAAGTAAATATCTAGTGGTATATATATATATATATATATATATATAATAATATATATATATATATATATATATATATATATATATATATATATATACTATATATATATATATGTATATATATATATATATATATATATTATATATAATATATATATATATATATATAATATATATATATATATATATATATATATATATATATATATAGATATATATATATATATATATATATATATATATATATATATATATATATATATATATATATATATATATATATCTATATATATATATATAATATATATGTTTCACTTTTAAGTAATATTTCTTCAATAAAATTCCATTTTAACACAGTAACATTTTGCATAATACTAAATGCATTATCCTCTGGAATGCTAGCGGAATTGCAGTATCAAAACGATTATTAGTCCTATGAACTGGGTTACTTTCAGCAGAGATGAAAAAATAAGACGGCGTATTTAACACTATGGAAAAGAAATATGAAATGGGATATTTTTTAAGACGAGGGGGAAGCATTGAAAAGAAATAGCCCAGGGTTTCTCTTTTTTTTCAATTTCATTTAAATAACATGGAGCCAAACTCTAAATCAGTACCATGCAGATTTAAAATGGACTTCATATTTCGAAGAGGCAAGACAAATATTTTCTTTAGCTTTGTGTCTTACTCTGCTATAATAACTTTGCCTCAGACCCCCCCCCCCCCCAAAAGAAAAGGAAAATAAATAAGGAAAAGTAGTGGAGCCCATAGAGAGGGGGGGTATAATATTGAAAATACTAGCTCCTAAAGATTTAAAGTAGTGGGGCCCATAGAAAGGGGGGCATACTATTGAAAATACTAGGCCCTAAATATTTTATTACGCATACCTGAGTCCTGTGCGATACTATAGTAGGGGAGGGGGGACTTTTTTTTAATTTTATTTAAATGACATGGAGCCAAACTCTAAATCAGAACCATGTAGATTTAAAATGGACTTCTTATTTCGAAGAGGCAAGGAAAATATTTTTTTTAGCTTTGTGTTTTACTCTGAAATAATAACTCAGCCTCAAGCCCCCCCCCCAAAAAAGTGTAAAATATAAATTTTATTTATTATAAAACAGAATTTGATTTTGTCAATCTTAGTTATTTAGATATCCAAATAGAAGGTTTTACAAAAAATAGGATCCAATTCCACTTTCTAGGACCATAATGAGAGAAAAGTTGAGATGGTTAGGGTACGTTCTGAAGACGAAGAATGTCAGATTACCAATGCATTCTATCACCCGTCATTTGTCTTTGTGAATATGAAACTGGCCTTCTTAGTTCTTAAATTTAGCAAACTTCTCGAGTGCGTACTGGATAATACAGAAGTACCGTCTACGGCACTGAAGTTTTTTTTAAGTAACTGGATATACCCTATTTTATGCATATGTAATGTATTACCAGACATCCAAAATGTATTTTGAGCAATTCTGCAAAACAAATTGTTGAGAAATAACGGAAAATAAAAACGGAAAAAACAGGTTGTCCCCAGATGGAATGGGAAGATTCATAAGGATATATTTAAGAGAAAGGGGAACTTTATGGGAGGGGGTAAAGGGTGAGGCTTTAAATAGATTGGGATAGAGGAGAAGCTTACATGATTGAATCTTAAAACGAACAAAGCTTTAATTAAATATGTGAATCAAGATTGAAAAAAAATTCACTATTTAGATTTTATTTATTATAAAAAAGAATTTTACTTTGTCAATCTTATTTATTTAGATATAAAAATAGAAGGTTTTACAAAAAATAGGATTCAATTCCACTTTCTAAGACCATAATGAGATGGCTAGGGTATGTTCTTCAGACGAAGAATGTCAGATTACCAATGCATTCTGTCACCCGTCATTTGTCTTTTTGACTATGAAACTGGCTTTCTTAGATCTTAAATTTAACAAACTTCTCGAGTGTGTACTGGATAATATGGAAGTACCGTCTACGGCACTGAAGGTTTTTTTAAGTAACTGGATATACCCTATTTTATGCATAAATAATGTATTACCAGACATCCAAAATGTATTTTTAGCAATTCTGCAAAATAAATTGCTGAGAAATAACGGGAAAAAACGAAAAACAGGTTGTCCCCAAATGGAATGGGAAGATTCATAATGAAATATTTAAGAGAAAGGGGATCTTTATGGGAGGGGGTAAAGGGTGAGGCTTTAAATAGATTGGGATGGAGGAGAAGCTTATAAGAATGAATCTTAAAACGAACAAATCTTTAATTAAATATGTGAATCAAGATTGAAAAAATTCACTATTTAGATTTTATTTATTATAAAAAAGAATTTTACTTCTTCAATCTTATTTATTTAGATATCTCAATAGAAGGTTTTACAAAAAATAGGATTCAATTCCAATTTCTAAGACCATAATGAGAGAAAGGTTGAGATGTCTAGGGTACGTTCTTCAGACGAAGAATGTCAGATTACCAATGCATTCTGTCACCCGTCATTTGTCTTTTTGACTATGAAACTGGCTTTCTTAGATCTTAAATTTAGCAAACTTCTCGAGTGTGTACTGGATAATACGGAAGTACCGTCTACGGCACTGAAGGTTTTTTTTAATAACTGGATATATCCTATTTTATGCATAAATAATGTATTACCAGACATCCAAAATATATTTTGAGCAATTCTGCAAAACAAATTGTTGAGAAATAACGGGAAAAAACAAAAAACAGGTTGTCCCCAGATTGAATGGGAAGATTCATAAAGAAATATTTAAGAGAAAGGGGAACTTTATGGGAGGGGGTAAAGGGTGGGGCTTTAAATAGATTGGGATGGAGGAGAAGCGTACATGAATGAATCTTAAAACGACCAAGCTTTAATTAAATAAGCGAATCAAGATTGAAAAAAAATTCACTATTTAAATTTTATTTATTATAAAACAGAATTTTACTTTGTCAATCTTATTTATTTTGATATCCAAATAGATGGTTTTACAAAAATTGAATTCAATTCCACTTTCTAGGACCATAACGAGAGAAAGGTTGAGATGACTAGGACACGTTCTGCAGACGAAGAATGTCAGATTACCAAAGATTGTCCTTGTCATCCAACCGTCTAGAGTCAAATGAAGAACAGATCTTCCCCGATTGGGATGGGAGGATGTCATAAGGAAATATTGAAGAGAAACGGAAACTTTCTGACAGAGTGGTAAAGAGTGAGGCTTTGAATAGATATGGACGAAGGAAAAGCATACATAAATGAATAAACAAATCTTAAAACGAATAAAAGTTTTTTTTGAATGTCATTTAAATAACATGGAGCCAAACTCTAAATCAGAACCACGCACCCTCAAAAATGTAAAATAAATAAGGAAAAGTAGTGGAGGCCTACTAGATTCCACAAGACCCGTGTACTGAAAATGAATTACATTACAAATATTTTTCTTACGTACTTATTAGAACATTGAAAATTAAAAAAAACTGAAATTACAGTAATATTAAATTTTGAAATGATGTGCTTTTTCAGCAGCTGATATCATTATATACCAAATATTTAGTTTAATCTTATTTTCTTCCCAAAACAATTCACGACAAGTTTAGTTGTACTATAAACAAGAATTTGGGTAATGTCTCCTTCCGTAATTGTAGAAATGTAAAGCCTACCACGTCATTGGCGAAATACATTACAAATATTCTCTTTTCCAGGTATTGAAATGAAAATAAAAGTTACACTATTCAAATTTTATTTGTTATGAAAAAAAAGGAATTTTACTTTTTCAATTTTATCCATTTAAATTGAACCAAACCTTTAGCATATTAAATGTGTTCAATAGCTTGTAGCAATTAGATGTTTTTCCTTGTTGTATAAAATATTACATTCAAATCCCTACTGATATAGTGATTTTAGCCTATTTTGGCACTGCAAGCGTGGGCGATTTTAACAGATAACAATCTTAAAAAGATCCATGAAATACGATTCCACCTATGTTTTTAGTCTGTTAAAAAAAAAGATTGTGTCTATAACAAATCTGAAGTTTCTTTTCAATATTTCTAACTCTCTTCTACTTTTTCAGAGTCAAATTTCTTCAAAGAAAATAAATCTAAAAGACAACGATAACCTACTGGAAGACCTAAAAGCAGCCAGAGAAAATCTTAAAACGAACTTTCAACTCAAATGACGTGAAGTAATTCAATTAAAAGAGGAACTTGATCACTTTCAACAAATTCCAGAGATCACCAAAAGAAAAACTCTGGAAGAAACTCAAATTTCTTCAATCCGAGTTGAAACCAAACTTGCAACTGCTCTATCTGAAAATTCACTATTGAAAAAAGAAATTACTAAGTTAAAAATTGAAAACAGCACACTTGTAAGTGAAAATGAAGGACTTGACTCAAGAAAAATTTATTGGAAATCTCATTTAGCACAAGCATTATTATATATATCTTGCCTTTTAAACTAAAAAAGTCTTTAAAAGAGAAAATTGCTAAGTTGAATATGGAATACAATCAAATTTTAAAAGAGAAAGAAGAATCTGCTGTAAAAGACGAAGAAGAAATTTCCTTCCTCAAGTCTTTTGTAGCATATCTCCAAATAAAAACCAGGACATTAGAAACAGGTTCAGAACTTCTTGAACAAGAAGTCAGAGAGAAAACCGGTTTGATGAACGCTTTAGAAAATATGATTATTCATTTGAAAGACAGAGAAAAATAATTCTTTCATGAAATGGATTTTTGTTATCGCGACTTGTTTTAACGCGATTAACTAATTTTGGTTTTTATTTATTTAATATTTTAAACCTCTTCGTTATTTATGAATAAAAATTCAATTTAAAAGACTTACAATATATTTTTGTAATCAATGTTTATACTTTCCCTGTAACAAATACTTTCTAGAAGATCCTCTCAATTTGAATTTTATTTAACTGTTTTTTATATTTTTGGAATAAGAAATGAAAATGATATGAGGATGCAAACTGTGATTTTTGTGTTGTTGTAGTTAAACATGAAAAGAATTTTTTCAGTGTTAGTTTCTTTGTAATCAGCAGCACAATAGTTAGTTTAAACTTAATGAATCGAAAAAAACACCTTTTCAAAGAGTGAGCACCCCCTTCACTAACCAAGATCAATCCCTAAAGTATTAATTTTTTTTAGTTCCCAGAAAAATATCAGTGAATGATGTTCGGAATTATTGACAGTGAATTTGTCAATATAGCCAAAGTTGATTGCGGATTAATATTTGAATGTGCTCTCTTAGTGATGAATGAAAAATTTGAAGAAGTAGATATTCACCATTGGAATGTAAACTATAATTTACATAAGTACTCAACTAACCGGTGGTATGCAACAATTAAATTCATTAACAAGCAAGGTTGGTATCAACGATCAATAATGCCATATTCTAGCACTGGAGTTAGTCTAAATTTTGTCCAGAGTGAAATTGCTACAGTGTGGTATTTTATGAATATTAAAGTTGTATTTGTGAAGGGAGATTTTACCACTGATAAGTTACTGTTGAAGAAGTGTAAGGAGGATATCCGTCTTATAAATTTGGAAGACTTCGAATGTCCTAAGTATCCTAATAAAATACATAATCCTGCAAACGAAGTCAGATTTTTTCGCAATGGATCATGAATAACAAAATAGATATTAATGGAAAGATATCCATTAGGAACTCCAGAAAGAATATAATTAGTTTAGATTCTAGTCGATGAACGGAATATTAGTGATGTGGAAACATTCGATTGAATTTTGTTTCCATATTCAATGATATTAACAACATATAATGTTCTATGTGACGTCATTACATTAGAAATATTTCTATACATTATGATATTATGATTCTTTAATTTTTAGAGCTTTTTTAATGTTAATGGAACATTATTTTTTCTTCTTTAGTAACATTAATATATACTTTTTTCGCTCTCTAGCTTTATACCATATGTCAGTTATTAGTTTGCAGTATTCTTTGGACAGTGACATTTCCGGATCAATACTAGTCCATATTCCATGAATCATGAAGACACAGGACACTTAAAATCTAAGAAATGATCTAAAACAAAGATTAAGAGGAAAAAAGAATCTTCCCATTCCATTTGGGGACAACCTGTTTTTCGTTTTTTCCGTTATTTCTCAACAATTTATTTTGCAGAATTGCTCAAAATACATTTTGGATGTCTGGTAATATATTATTTATGCATAAAATAGGGTATATCCAGCTACTTAAAAAAAACCTTCAGTGCCGTAGACGGTACTTCCATATTATCCAGTGCACACTCGAGAAGTTTGCTAAATTTAAGATCTAAGAAAGCCAGCTTCATAGTCACAAAGACAAATGACGGGTGACAGAATGCATTGGTAATCTGACATTCTTCGTCTGAAGAACGTACCCTAGCCATCTCATTATGGTCTTAGAAAGTGGAATTGAATCCTATTTTTTGTAAAACCTTCTATTTGGATATCTAAATAAATAAGATTGACAAAGTAAAATTCTTTTTTATAATAAATAAAATCTAAATAGTGAAAAATTTTTCAATCTTGATTCAAATATTTAATTAAAGCTTTGTTTGTTTTAAAATTCATTCATATAAGCTACTCCTCCATCCCAATCTATTTAAAGCCTCACCCTTTACCCCCTCCCCATAAAGTTCACTTTTTCTTAAATATTTCCTTATGAATCTTCCCATTCCATTTGGGGACAACCTGTTTTTCGTTTTTTCCGTTATTTCTCAACAATTTATTTTGCAGAATTGCTCAAAATACATTTTGGATGTCTGGTAATATATTATTTATGCATAAAATAGGGTATATCCAGCTACTTAAAAAAACCTTCAGTGCCGTAGACGGTACTTCCATATTATCCAGTGCACACTCGAGAAGTTTGCTAAATTTAAAATCTAAGAAAGCCAGTTTCATAGTCACAAAGACAAATGACGGGTGACAGAATGCATTGGTAATCTGACATTCTTCGTCTGAAGAACGTACCCTAGCCATCTCATTATGGTCTTAGAAAGTGGAATTGAATCCTATTTTTTGTAAAACCTTCTATTTGGATATCTAAATAAATAAGATTGACAAAGTAAAATTCTTTTTTATGATAAATAAAATCTAAATAGTGAAATTTTTTTCAATCTTGATTCACATATTTAATTAAAGCTTTGTTCGTTTTAAGATTCATTCATGTAAGCTTCTCCTCTATCCCAATCTATTTAAAGCCTCACCCTTTACCCCCTCCCATAAAGTTCCCCTTTCTCTTAAATATTTCCTTATGAATCTTTCCATTCCATCTGGGGACAACCTGTTTTTTCGTATTTATTTTCCGTTATTTCTCAACAATTTGTTTTGCAGAATTGCTCAAAATTCATTTTGGATGTCTGGTAATACATTATATATGCATAAAATAGGGTATATCCAGTTACTTAAAAAAAAACCTTCAGTGCCGTAGACGGTACTTCTGTATTATCCAGTACGCACTCGAGAAGTTTGCTAAATTTAAGAACTAAGAAGGCCAGTTTCATATTCACAAAGACAAATGACGGGTGACAGAATGCATTGGTAATCTGAAATTCTTCGTCTCCAGATAGTACTCTAACCATCTCAACTTTTTTCTCACTATGGTCCTAGAAAGTGGAATTGGATCCTTTTTTTTGTAAAACCTTCTATTTGGATATCTAAATAAATAAGATTGACAAAGTGAAATTCTGTTTTACAATAAATAAAATTTATATTTTACACTTTTTTTTTTGGGGGGGGGGGGGAGGCTGAGTTATTATAGCAGAGTAAAACACAAAGCTAAAAAAATATTTTCCTTGCCTCTTCGAAATAAGAAGTCCATTTTAAATCTACATGGTTCTGATTTAGAGCTTGGCTCTATGTTATTTAAATGAAATTAAAAAAAGTCCCCCCTCCCATACTATAGTATCACACAGGACTCAGGTATGCGTAATAAAATATTTAGGGACTAGTATATTCAATAGTATGCCCCCCTCTCTATGGGCCCCACTACTTTAAATCTTTAGGGACTAGTATTTTCAATAGTATGCCCCCCCTCTCTATGGGCTCCACTACTTTTCCTTATTTATTTTACTTTTTTTTGGTGGGGGGGGGGTCTGAGGCTGAGTTATTATAGCAGAGTAAGACACAAAGCTAAAGAAAATATTTGTCTTGCCTCTTCGAGATATGAAGTCCATTTTAAATCTGCATGGTACTGATTTAGAGTTTGGCTCCATGTTATTTAAATGAAATTGAAAAAAAGAGAAACCCTGGGCTATTTCTTTTCAATGCTTCCCCCTCGCCTTAAAAAAATATCCCATTTCATATTTCTTTTCCATAGTGTTAAATACGCCATCTTATTTTTTCATCTCTGCTGAAAGTGACCCAGTTCATACGTCTAATAATCGTTTTGATACTACAATCCCGCTAGCATTCCAGAGGATAATGCATTTAGTATTATGCAAAATGTTAGTGTGTTAAAATGGAATTTTATTGAAGAAATATTGCTTAAAAGTGAAACATATATATATATATATATATATATATATATATATATATATATATATATATATATAGTATATATATATATATATATATATATATATATATATATATATATATATATATATAGATATATATATATATATATATATATATATATATATATATATATATATATATATATATATATATATATATATATATATATATACCACTAGATATTTATTTGATAATTCAATAGCTATGAAATTTATAAATATATATTTTAATAAGACTATCTCTCTTCCACTTTTATTCACCAGTGTTAAAATGGAATTTTATTGAAGAAATATTGCTTTAAAGTGAAACATGAAATGGGATTTGATGTTCATTTTAGTATATTCTTGGAACAATTTATTACGAAAATGGTAACAAGTATATATATATATATATATATATATATATATATATATATATATATATATATATATATATATATATATATATATATATATATATATATATATATATATATATATATATATATTTGTTTATAAATTATATAGTCCCACTATATATTTACTTGATAATTCAATAGCTATGAAATTTATAAATATATATTTTAATAAGACTATCTCTCTTCCACTTCCATTCACTAAGCATACTAAAATAAAAACTTACCCTTTCCGTAGAATCACTATAGTCCAAATTTCTTTTCTCAGACATAATTCGAGCATTGTTAAACTAATGATAATATTATTATTGATTTCTCACCTTATATGTACGTTTCAGAAGGTCATGGGTTTCCCCCCCCCCAAAGTCCCGGTTTCATATCAAGAAAAAATTAACCAATCACAATACCTATTGCAGAAGTGAATTGGATTTTCCCAAAACCAGCAAACAAGTTAAGTAATTGGGTTTTCCCCATGTTACATAGTACTTCAGTGGTGACCCCATATTGAAGGTATATTTTTCCCCAAGGTCTTCCCCTGTTGAGAAACAAATTAGGTTTTCCCAAAATGGTTCACAAACATTTTATATAACTAGGGTTTTTCCCAAGGTCTCTGTTGACAAAAACATTTCTGGGTTTTCCCCCGTGACCTTGACCTCAGGGCTCAGGGACTACGTACTCCCTATCAAACGTGTATAGCAGCACGGTAAATGGAACCTAGATATACTACTGGCAGTGCAGTAGCGCAACCTAAGTATAGAGTGATTTCGCGTCATTGTATTGTTTTTTATCACGCTACTTCATACGGAGGAACAAGTCTCGTCTTCACGAGAATTTGGATGGGGCTTATTCGATTGGAAATTTGTAGTTCTAGTGCTCTTTTTGTCAGCCAAGGATGATTGGATGGCAGTCAGCATCCCACACACGCACTTATTAGTTGAACTTCCTTATTCAACCCCCTGATATATCTGACCAAAATTTGAGATAACCATTTTGTAAAAAAACAAACAAGAAGTCTAATTACTACAACTCCGGGAATGACATATCCGTCAATAGCCCCTAGGCCAAGGGCTGTAAATTATGCAAATTGCCCAATGTATACGAATAGACTTTATAATTTGAAAAACGGAGGATGTTTGATCCTCGGTGTCCGAAAAAGCTAAAGATGTAAGATTAAAACCCAAGGAATATCGAGTAGGATATTGAACTAAATCGAAAGACACTTTGTGCATCCATGCTGTCAAAAAGGCGCACCTTCAAAATCTTAGGAATGGCTAAGAGCATGAAAACGAAAACTTTCAAGAAATATTGAGACAGATGTTCAACTAAATCTGCAGGCGATATATGCATTCAAGCTGCTGTTAGATAATCTCCCGCATCTCAGGAACGGCTAAGGGTATTAACTTGAATCTTTCAGAGCATGTTGAGGGAGAGGATGAACCAGACCAACAGAGACTATGTTTATCTAGGTTGTCAAAAGGGCGTATTTGCAATACATGAGCAATAGCTAATGTTTTTAAGTAGAAAAATTCAAGGTGCGTTGACGAGGAAGTTCAACTATATCATAAGATACTATGTGCATCCATGTTGTCAAAAGGGTATATCTCCCCCTCTCCTTTTTCTTGCAATCCTTGTTTGTCTCTTTATAGTAATAATTACAGTGTTTCCCTTTCATTCTCGAAGACGGTTAAATTAGCTGGACGGTAACTGGATTAGGGACCCCCCCTCGCTAATAGATACTATATGTATCCAGGTTATCACTAGGGCGTATCTGTAATCTCTTGGGATTACATTAAATTGAAACTGTCAAGTTATGTTAAAATAAGTCAAAAGACAGCACTTAGATTCAAGCTGTCAATATAATGTATACACCATACATATGAAGCGGCTAAGCATATTAGGTTGAAACTTTCAGGGGATTAAATTTTAAAATTATTTTTTCTGATTTTAAGTTATTTTTATTTATTGGCTTATTAAAGGAATATTTGCAAAGTTTGTTTCTGTTTTTTGGCTTAGAAATAAGATTTGGCTTGTTATTCTTATTTGGGACAAAATTTTGAGATTTGAACAATAATTTTACTATAAATTTTTGGATGGATGGGTATAGGGAATATTTTTCAAATAAAATGCTTGAAAATCTGTTTGATGTTTGGCCTTTTTTAGCTCGGCCTTATTCAAATAAAATGTTTAAAAATATGCATGATGTTCGGCCTTCTTTAGGGGATGATGCCATCCTGACCCCCACCACGTTACAACTTTGAACATAGACAACCGTTGATCAACCACTTTATTGTAAGATTTCCTTTGTGTTATCTTTTGATTCGACTGCTTGATTTTTTAAATAAATACATTTTGAACTCATACACAGAAAAGATTGCTGATCTTTTCTGTATATGAAAATTTAAAACAACAAATTAAAAAAAGAATCAAATTTTAAACATTTAAACCATTTTGAATGTTTAAAAATTCAAAATAGAAAATGGAAGAAAAAATCAATGTTAGCAGTTTTTGGCCGAGGCTCCCTAGGATCTGAAACTTATTAGGGCTTCTTTATTGCCTGCAATTTTAATCCGGTCAACATAAAAAACAAAAAATACATATCTCGAATAAAAAATCAATAAAATCTCATTTTGTTCCACATTCAATCCTCATGTCCTTGGAAAGCTCCTCTGATTTAAAATTTAATATCTGCTTGTTTCCCTCTTACAATATTACCTCTGTCCCTGAAATATTGCAGCTACGCTATTCTGACAAGATGGATACAAATGATTTCTTTGAACTTTGGTCAACATCGCCCCTAGCATACCCTCAAAGTTGCGACTTAATACCCTAAGCAGTTTCTGAGATACTACAAATACGCCCATTTGACAACTTGGATATACACAGTGTTTAGTTCAATATTCATCAACATTCTCTGAAATTTCGACTAAAAACCCTTAGCTGTTCCTGAGATATTGAAGATATATGCAAATATTGTCTTTTGGTATAGTTCCCTTTTCACATGTAGTTGCCTAGGTTGAAAAGATTATAATAAATTGAACCCATAGTAGTGGGGCCCCTGAGGTTTAAAGCGGAGCCCTATCCCTTTTCCCTATGACAGCCCTCTGACGTCACACCTTCGCACCTGTACAATGCGGAGCCCAATAATATGGGGTGCCCCTCGCACCTGTTTCTAGATGGCGAGATATCCGCCCAGGCAATATTAGGCATGTCCAGGCAAGTTTAGGCATGTGCAGGAGAGATTAGGCATGTCCAGGGAATATTTCAAGGACACACCCTCGCACCTGTTTCTAGATGGCAAGATTCCCACCCAGGCAAGAGTTTGTATGTCCAGGCAAGATTAGGCATGTCCAGGCAATATTTCAAGGACACACCCTCGCCCCTGTTTCTAGCGATTGATTCGTCATGTGACATTCCCTCGTGCTTTAAGTAGGTTCTTGGGGAAGTCTTTACTCCATTGATTCTAGGACACACACAGGGATATCAATAAGTGAAACTCCTAACCCCTGTTTCAAGTACATGTTTCGTCATATAACACACCCCTTTTCTGAGCCTGCGTTGTTTCTAGGCAAGTCATGTCTAGACGTAATCCCAGGTGGTGGAAACTATCGATCGAGGATCAGTTTCTTTCTGGAAGTGGGGCAGTCAACATGGACGCTTATACATTATTGAACATTGAAAGTTTTGATGAAACGGGACCTAGTGTGCCTAAGGTGGCGGTGGAAATTATAAGGGGCTCCCGGCTAACCCTGGAATGGGACAAGATATATAACGGATATGTTATAGCATTAAGCAAATTCAAGTTGAAAGAAAAATAGTGCTTCGTGGTTAATGGTGAATATATCGCATATACAGAGACTACAAGATGGATTAAGTGCGCTGGTGAAATATATTGCAAAGAACAATTTATAGAAAACGGCTAGTCTGTATTTGGTAGTGAGAGTGTTGATTTGAGAATCAGAAAATCTTGCGTAATGTAGTAAAATTGGAACAATGGTTAGTTTTAGATGATGAGTTTCTGGAATTATCTCTTCAAAGAAAGCTTCTCTAGAAGTTCTTAACGATATAATGGGAACTGGTTCCCCATATTTGGTCTATTGTCATCGTGGTCCGCAATCTTTATTTATAGACATATTCATTGAGACAAGACAAAATGATATTGTGGTTTTGCTCTTAACCAGAACATAGACGGCCATTTTGTATAGCTCCTAGGAGACAATTTTCTTGTTTGAGAGTTAGTTTGTTTCTGGAAGTGAGAGTGTCAACATCGAAAAATGTATTACTAATGCCCATTATGCTTGTAAACTTCTGGTAGCTGATCACCCTGTGAGAATTGTACTATTGCTTATGACTATAATGAAAAGTGTAAAGTATGCAGTCCATGTAAATTGCATAGAGGATATGCAGTGCAAATTAAAGACTGTAACTCTTGTCTTGAAGAGATTTGTATCTCTTGTCCTAGAGGATTCTTATACTTTAATTGTCACTATGATAAATG
This sequence comes from Artemia sinica, assembly GCA_027921565.1. Taxonomy (NCBI): domain Eukaryota; kingdom Metazoa; phylum Arthropoda; class Branchiopoda; order Anostraca; family Artemiidae; genus Artemia; species Artemia sinica. The sequence goes on along the minus strand of CM051265.1, from coordinate 24,488,790 downwards.
CGATCAATGGGAAAACACTTATCCTGGCATGATTGCGAAATACCCTAAACGTGAGTTCAGTTTATTTTTAAGTGACTTGTATCGTCGTGGCTTTAAATTGTTTTGGGAAGAAGAACCTGGTCTACGCTTCAATTGCTGGAACAATAAAAGAGTTTGGTTTTTATGACATCGCTGTGAAGATACTGGCTACTTTGATTATAAACCTATAGACTTTTATTTGACTCTTTTAGAAAGTGATTCTTCATATGAGATTTTTGTGTGTATAATTGCTTCAAATAAGCAAATTGAAACACGTGAATTTTATAGTATGGGTCAGATTAGTGCTATTGACTTTACAAAGAGATTAAATAAAAGTGAAGTTAGACTATATTGTAGAAAATATGACCCTGACTTTGCAGTTCAAGACGAATAAAAGATCCTAACGAGCTATTACCACTTATGGTTTCTGATGATTACCTATACGTAGAAGAAGAAATCTAAAGGATACATTGTTTTTTATAAACAAATTTTATTTATAAACAAAATTACATACATTCTAAAAACATTTCACTTTTAGGGCACCGAAATTTATATTATAGAGGTAAAAAAGAGTATTTTAAACTAGAAATTCGTTCAATCGAGGATTGTCGCCAAAAACCTTGAGGAATTCCATGTAAGTATGTCCGCGACTTCGCAAAATAAAATATAATAGGGCATGAAAACCACAGCTTTTCATTGATAAATCTTGTACCCACTTCCGATTTTGAATAATCTTTGCATCAATTGTTTGATTTTTGTTCATGGTGCAAAGTCTAATAAAACACTGCCGTCAGGGGTAATTTCTCAGTAAGTTTCCAATTGATTTAGTCAGGTTAATGCAATACTTTCCTCCAATGCTTTGGCAAAGGTACACTCTAAACGTACATTTCCCGTTCGGACGAAAACTCATATCTTGAGCACCGGACAAATCTAATAGAATAATGTCATGTGATTTTGCATTGCTTCGATTATAACACTTTAATTCGGTTATACATTTCTTCGATTATACCATTTTCAAATAGTTGCGAATCATAATCTAGGGATTGCAATGCCAATTCATAGAGGATCCTGTAGAATTTGTCAAAGGATAAATTATAAGGCGGGATTCCATTTACTTTACATACAAGCGATAAAAGTCCAAACAGTTCAAGTTTATGCGGGAAATCTGTCCACGATCAAACAGCGCTAGAAGTTTTTATAATGGCCAATGTCAATTTTGAAGGAATTTTGCCATTGATAAATGACTAATCGGTATAGGTATGCGTACCTGTAGCAATATGACACTGATTCGTGATTTTGTGAGGCATGAACAATTTGATATTATTTCCATAGACTCTTAATTTTTCAATTGCAAAAGCCAGAGAACTCATAACTTTTTGTTTTTGTACATGAAGTATTGCCGAGGTGAGAGAGACTGTTACATCGGTTGAAGCGCCCAGTACTTTTGGCATAATATAATTGGATGGTGCGAGTTGTAGTTTTATATCAATCTTTACATTAAGAGGCAGCCATTGAGGTATATTAAATATCTTATGATTTAGTTTCCCAACTAACTGTAAATCTTTAGTGGTCGCCTCTTTAAGACTATTAGTATTATCAGTATTTGTTTTATATTCATATCCGACAGCCATACATCTCAACTGCTTATAGGAAAATGGGGTCATCAGCATGAATTGTATATAACTTGCATAATTTGAAAGACTATTGCTCGTGATGACCAATGTTCCATTTATATAGACACCTATTTGTCGAAATAAATTGCGTAGTACACAATTTTCTTAGGATAACCCCTCGGCGGCACTTGGTTTTTCATTGTTTGTTTTTTAACAAAGATATTTAAATATATAAATATTGAATTCAAATCGATAAAGTAGTCTTCTTCATTAAAATAAATTTGAAAATGGACATTTTCAGAGAGTGGTTGTTGCGGGTAAAATTGTTGATAACATCCGTGTTTTACACTGACATCCACATTTTCCACACTGAAAAGATTTAGAGATGAGGTGACTGAACAGTGAGCATATTTATGTGGTAGATATGCCATTTTTTCTGGGAAAAGATATCCTTTTTGATCTTTTTATCTTCTTTGATGCTTTACGCTTTTCGGCTGGCTTCAGACTGATTAGTGATGGGGTCCTTTTCCTCCTTTTTAAACCTTTTCCGCTCTGTTTCAATCACTCGCCGAGGGATTGCGCGCTCGACCTGCGTTTTTGCGAAACACTTTCTTTAATATCTTTCCCAGAGGCCTAATCCTGTAACATAGAGGATGCAAAATCCGCTGCAACTGGTGCAATATATTTTCTAGCCAAGGGTAGTGCAGAACGAAACAGCTAAGCAAACCAACTGCCGAGACCGTAACTGGATATTACCGAACGACCCCTATAATAGTTCATTCCAGGCCCTAACTGCCGTGGTTCAAGAGTAGCAATATAGCAGTCAATTTTAGGACATACAAACTGACTTCTCTTAACCATATCACTGAATGGGTCGAAAATGACATGTAATTACAGCCAAACCTTTTGTTATTGCTAGTGGATCACCCAATTCACTTCTTAATGTTAACTGACAGAGCTCCAAATACGAAGTGTTGACTGGAACGTATTGAAGGTGATTTATTTTGTAGTGATGAATATGGTCATTAGATGTTTTTCGTTCAAGAACACGTAGGAGCGGGATATTGGTATTACCAACTCTTGATCTCTTGACAAAGGATGTATAAAGAAATATACAACTGTCCGAGAGAAGGCATGCTGACACTCTGCGAAAATGACACGATTCATGCCACAAGCGCTTCCTGCTATTTTACCGTTGATTACATTATGTTTAAAACCATGCACTTCTGTTAGATTATCACTGAGAATAGCCTTTACATTGTTATTGGGTGAAATAATGTAGATTTTTCCCTTTTCCTTTGAATAATTGAATTGAAAGGCGCCATTTTCACGATAAGACTTTTTTTTTTGGTTGCACGACACAATTCTTTCACAGTCCCACACTCCTTATATGGTAATGTGGCAAAGAGATATTCAAATGAATTCATATTTTAAATTACATATTGATCGTTAACAATTGGCCAATCATGGAGTCTAATTTTTATATTGTATGCTTCATAATTTTTTAGGATATCATATGTATTTTTAAGAATACTATCTACAAGAGCAACTTCATACCTTCCCTCAAATTTAATGGCCGGGTAAAGTTTTGTCCAAAAATCGCTCGTTCTATTCAAATCATCATAGAGAGGATCGGAAACATTGGACATGAATGTCAAATAAAAAACTTCAGAAATTATGAAAGTCTTCAGCGGGTATCCCCGAATCAAAATCAGAATTGTTTCCTAGCCAACGAACAAGCAACTATCGCTTACCCTGGCGTTTACGAGTCTTTAATACCTTTTAAATTTGATAAATTTCACTATTTCTAACTTTTTGTAATTCATAATCATAAAAATCGCCAAGAATCTCTTCATCTTTCATGTCAGGAAGACGATACGTTATAGGTTTAGTATCTAGGACATCTGACACTTTAAATAGTTCAGTGGACCACAAGTAATTTCCCTTTTCAAAAAGCATTTCTTTTACGATTGATTCGAAAAGTGTCACCTACATTAAATTTTTCCTTCCACGTCTTTTTATTAGAATATTGTTCAAGGAAATGTGTATTGTCAAAATGATGAACCTTCTGAGGGCTAGCATTGAAAAAAATCGAGATGACGATTATTATGAATCATCATAATTTTACCTAAATCATGAATAAATGCAGCTATATTTTTCAATGGGCAATATCTTGAGATTAAAAGTCGAATGGTTCGTATTAAACGTTCAGCCAATGCCACTTTTATAGGACTATGACTAAGATAGAGCATTGTATTATATTTCAATAAAAACTTCTTTAAATGGGATTAACATATTCACTTCCACGGTCTGTTTGCATTTTTATATGTATCTTGTTAAAAGATGGATTCAAGGGCTTTAGCAACTTCATTGCCTCTCTTTGGCTGCAGTCGAACTGCATATGCATACCAACTAAAAAAACTTATTGTGAGCAAAATGTGATTGTATGATTTATTATGACGTCTTTGAATCGCGTCTAGAGTCATAAGATGTGCCTGCAATATATGCAGAGGGTAAAAGGCTTTAGTTTTTCGATAGTGATTACCCTTAGTCCTATGAGTTCGATGTAGAGTATAACTGGATTCCTTTTGTAAATACTCTTTATCTAGTTTCTTTTTAACTCCGGTAGCCTGAGCAAGTGTAGAGGAAGAACTTGAACTTCCTGTTTCTTCAATATTTTCATAAACACCTTTCAAAACTTGACTCATTTTGATCATATCCGTCCGCTACCCTTTTGTATACTACTGATCGAATCAGTACGTCTTCGCTTTTGTCTAACTACAAATGTGAAATCTCCACTAGGTGTGCTTTCCAAGAAAGATTTAAAATCATCTTCTATCTCTAATGGACTATGTTCTTTTAATTTCTTTAGAATTTGCTTATTCCCGATAGGATTCTTAGGAAAATTTGACGAGTTTAAAAAATTACATGAATTTTCGTCAAAGGATTCGACTCTTTTACGATTTGCAATCAGATCTGATAACAAATCAATTAAATTGTAGGAATTGCCCTGGATTATAACTTCATTCTTTTTCTCGTCTATTTGTTAATTTTCAGCGAGGTACACAAAGATTCTTTTACCTTGTTCACGAAAGGATTGAGGCAACAAGTCTACAACACTTGTTAATAAATTTCTTTTTTCAAACTTTCACTATTATCAGAAGGATGATCAATGACATTAACTTTGAGCGGTTTACACGATAAGGTCTACTATGTTTATTGACCCGACGAAGGGAGTTTTGAAGCAAAATTAATTTTTTATCATCGGCAATCGTTTCATTGTTAAAAGATTTATCAAGATTATCACCAAAATGCTCTTTGGGTGAAAGAGTAAGTTCAATTGGCGTCAATTTATAGGGTTTAGCCATTTCTAGAGAATAGTGTTATAACACCAATTTAAAACACCCTTCAGATTGTTTTTTCGGACCGTCTATGTCCGGAAAAACAACAATTTTAAAGAAAATAATTCAAAGCCGTGATAAAATGTTTTTAGAGAATCCAAAAAATATCTATTATTGCTATAGTATATGTCAAGAGTCTTATGATAAACTAAAGAAGATTGATCCAATTATAGAATTTATACAAGGACTTGACGTGTTTATTAGTGCTGCGCCAAGCTCGTGACTGATTATTCACGATTTAGCTGAATCTATTGAACAATGGTCACAGGAAATTTTATAATTATTCACGGTTCGGTCCCATCACGAAAAAATTACTGTAACTATTTTTCTCCATAATCTTTTTCATCAAAGTAAATGTATGAGAACACATACTTTCAATTGTATCTACTACATCATCTAATGAGTTGTTCGCGATTCAAGTTCTCTTATAACTCTAAACAAACAAATCTGCCCTGACGAACCCAGATTTTTGCTTTCCTCACACAATCAAGCAACTGCTAAACTTTAAGGTTACATATTTATTGGACCTAAGTCAACACATGCCCGACGAGTTGCGTGTAGTCACTGATATTTTCGATAACGAAATTACTGTATATCTGCCCGTGAATAGTAAAAATGGTCATTAGTCGCAATCATGACACTGAAGATGCTACATGAACCCTGACATTTATTTTCCGTGCTTGCCAATTCAAAACCACGACTTAGAAAATCAATACTCAAGCATAACATTGACAAGGAATTTAGTAGTCTCTTGTCGGAACTTTGTTTAAATTTAACGGAAGGTAATGTTCAACTGTCAGATCATCCTAAGCAACGGACTGAGCAACATCGATCACTTGTAAGTGCTCTAACTTGCAAAAAGAAAACAAATTATAAAAGAAAATGTCTTGTTCAAGCGGGTGGTAATTTCTTTTCAGTGTTACTACCGATAATCGCCTGACTTTCTAGAAATGGCTAGAAACACAATTTTCTAGAAATGGCTAAATATTCTTTTACCTTGTTCACGAAAGGATGGAGGCAACAAGTCTACAATACTTGTTAATAAATCTCTTTTTTCAAACTTTCACTATTATCAGAAGGATGACCAATGACATTAACTTTGAGCGGTTTTACACGATAAGGTCTATGTTTATTGACACGACGAAGGGAATTTTGAAGCAAAATTAATTTTTTATCATCGGCAATTGTTTCATTGTTAATAAATTTATCAAGATTATCACCAAATGCTCTTTGGGTGAAAGAGTAAGTTCAATTGGCGTCAATTTATAGGGTTTAGCCATTTCTAGAGAATAGTGTTATAACACCAATTTAAAACACCCTTCAGATTGTTTTTCGGACCGTCTATGTCCGGAAAAACAAAAATTTTAAAGAAAATAATTCAAAGCCGTGATAAAATGTTTTTAGAGAATCCAAAAAATATCTATTATTGCTATAGTATATGACAAGAGTCTTATGATAAACTAAAGAAGATTGATCAAATTATAGAATTTATACAAGGACTTGACGTGTTTATTAGTGCTGCGCCAAGCTCGTGACTGATTATTCACGATTTAGCTGAATCTATTGAACAATGGTCAAAGGAAATGTTATAATTATTCACGGTTCGGTACCATCACGAAAAAATTGCTGTAACTATTTTTCTCCATAATCTTTTTCATCAAAGTAAATGTATGAGAACACATACTTTCAATTATATCTACTACATCATCTAATGAGTTGTTCGCGATTCAAGTTCTCTTATAACTCTAAGCAAACAAATCTGCCCTGACGAACCCAGATTTTTACTTTCCTCACACAATCAAGCAACTGCTAAACTTTAAGGTTACATATTTATTGGACCTAAGTCAACACACGCCCGACGAGTTGCGTGTAGTCACTGATATTTTCGATAACGAAATTACTGTATATCTGCCCGTGAATAGTAAAAATAGTCATTAGTCGCAATCATGACACTGAAGAAGCTACATGAACCCTGTCATTTATTTTCCGTGCTTGCCAATTCAAAACCACGACTTAGAAAATCAATACTCAAGCACAACATTGACAAGGAATTTAGTAATCTCTTGTCGGAACTTTGTTTAAATTTAACGGAAGGTAATGTTCAACTGTCAGATCATCCTAAGCAACGGACTGAGCAACATCGATCACTTGTAAGTGCTCTAACTTGCAAAAAGAAAACGAATTGTAAAAGAAAAAGTCTTGTTCAAGCGGGTGGTAATTTCCTTTCAGTGTTACTACCGATAATCGCCTGACTTTCTAGAAATGGCTAGAAACACAATTTTCTAGAAATGGCTAAATCCTGCAAATTGACGCCAATTGAACAATGATCTTTCATCCAAAGAGAACTTTGAAGAGAATATTAATAAATTTATTAAAAATGAAACAATTGCCGATGATGAAAAATTAATTTTGCCTCAAAATGCCCTTTGTCGTGTCAATAAACATAGAACTTATTGTGAAAAACGGCTAAAGGTAATGTCATTGATCATCCTTCTGATAATAGTGAAAGTTTGAAAAAAGAAGATTTGTTAATTAGTGTTGTAGACTTGTTGCCTCAATCCTATCGTGAACAAGGTAAAAGACTCTTGGCGTATCTCTCTGAAAATGAACAAATTGACGAGAAAAAGAATGAAGTTATAATCAAGGGCAAGTCCTACAATTTAATTGATTTTTTATGGGATCTGATTGCAAATCGTAAAAGAGTCGAATCCTTTGACGGACATTTATATAATTTTTAAAGTTGTCAAATCTTCCTAAAAGTCTTATCGGCAATGACCAAATTCCAAAGAAATTAAAAGAACATAGTCCATTAAAGGTAGAAGCTGATTTTAAACCTTTCTTGGAAAGCACACCTAGTGCCGATTTCACACCGGTAGTTAGACAAAAGCGGAGACGTATTGATTCACACGGAAGTATACAAAAGGGTAGTGGACGGTTACTATAAAAATGGATCAAGTTTTGAAAGATGTTTATGAAAATATGGGAGAACCAGGAAGTTTAACTTCTCCCACTTCACTTTCTCGGGTTACCGGAATTAAAAAGAAGCTAGCAAAAGAGTATTTACAAAAAGAATCCAGCTATACTCTACATCGAAATCATAGGACTAGGGATAATCATTATCGAAAAACCAAGCCCTTTTCTCTTTTCATATATTACAAGTAGATTTTTTAACTCTAGAGACAATTCATAGACGTCGTAATAAAAATTACAAGTATATTTTACTCGCAATAAGTGTTTTTAGTTGGTATGCATATGCAGTTCCATTGCAGTCAAAGAGATGCAATGAAGTTGCTAAGCCCCTTGAATCCATCTTTGAACGAGATTCATATAAAAACTTCTAACAGACCGTAAAAGTGAATTTGTTAATCCCCATGTAAAGAAGGTTTTATTGAAATATAATACAATGCTCTATCATAGCCATAGTCCTATAAAGGCGGCATTGGCTGAACGTTTAATATGAACCATTCAACTTTTAATTTCAAGGTATTGCACATTGAAAAATACAGCTGCTTTTATTCATGATTTTGATAAAATCATGATGATTTATAATCAACGTCCTCATCAAACTTTGTTCAATGGCAGCCCTCAGAATGTTCATCATTGTGACAATCCACATTGCCTTGAACAATATTGTAATGAAAAGGAGTGGAAGAAAAAATGTAATGTAGGTGACACTGTTCAAATCAATTGTACAAGAAATGTTTTTGAAAAGGGAAATTACTTGTGGTCCACTGAAATATACTTAAAGTGTCAAAAATCCTAGATACTAAAACGTATCGACTTCTTGAGATGAAAGATGAAGAGATTTTTGGCGGTTTTTATGATTATGAATTACAAAAAGTTGGAAATTGTGAAATTTATCAAATTGAAAAGGTATGAAAGACTCGTACACGTCAGGGTAAGCAATAGTTGCTTGTTCTCTGGCTAGGATACAACTCTGTTTTTATTTGTGGATACCCGCTGAAGACGTTCATAGTGTCTGAAGGTTCTGATGTGACATTCATGTCCAATGTTTCCGATCCTCTTTATGATGATTTGAATAAAACGAGCGATTTTTGGACAAAACTTTCCCTGGCCTTTAAAGTTGAGGGAAGGTATGAAGTTGCTCTTATAGATTGCATTCTTAAAAATACATATGATATCCTAAGATAAAGTATACAATCATAAAAATTTGGTATACAATAGGATCAAGGATCAAGTATACAATATAAAAATTAGACCCCATGATTGGCCAATTGTTAACGATCAATATGTAATCGAAAATATCAATTCATTTGAATACCCCTTTGCCACATTACCATGAAAGGAGATTGGGACCATGAACGACTTGTGTCGTGCAATCAACAAAAAATTTCATATTGTAAAAATGGCGCCTTTCAGTTCAATTGTTCAAAGGAAGATGGTAAAATCTACATTATTTCACTCATTGACAATGAAAAGGTTATTCTCAATGATAATATAAGAGAAGCTATTAAATTTGAAACATAATGTAATCAACGGTAAAAGTGTAGGAAGCACTTGTGGCATGAATCGTGTCATTTTTGCAGAGTATCCACCTGCCTTCTCCTCGGAAAACTGTACATTTCCTTATGCATCCTGTGTCGAGAGATCAAGATTTGGTAATACAAATGTCCCGCTCCTACGTGTTCTTGAACAAAAAACATATAATGACCCTATTCATCACTACAATACAAAGCAGCTTCAATACGTTCCAGTCAAGACTTCGTATTTTGAGCTCTGTCAGTTAACATTAAGAAGCGAATTGGGTGATTCACTAGCAATAACAAAATGTTTCGCTGCAATTACATGTAATTTTTCGACCCATTCAGTGAAATGGTTAATAGAACTCAGTTTGTATGTCCTAATACTGACTGCTATGTTGCTACTGTTGGACCACGGCAGTTGGGGTATGGAATGGACTGTTATAAGGGTTGTTCGTCATTGTCCGGGTACGGTCTCGGCAGTTGGTTTTCTAAGATGTTTCCTTCTGCACTACCCTTGGCTAGAAAACATTTTGCACCGGTTGCAGCAGATTTTGCGTCCTCTACATTACACGATTGGGACTCTGGGAAAGAAATTGAAGATTTTTTTCGCAAAATTTCAGGTCGAGCACGCGATCCCCCGTCGAGCGATTGAAACAGAGAGGAACAGGTTTAAAAAGGAGAAGAAAGACCCCATCACTCATTAGTCTCAAGCCAACCGGGAAGCGTTTAAGCATCAAAGAAGACAAAAAGATTCAAAAAGGATTTCCTTTCCTAGAAAAAATGGCATATCTACCACATAAAGATTCTCACTCTTCAGTCACCTCATTTCTAAATCTTTTCAATGCGCAGTATGTATATATTAGTGTAAAACATGGATATTAAGAACAATTTTACCCGCAACAACCGCTCTCTGAAAATGTCCGTTTTCAAATTTATTGAAAACTGCTTTATTGATTTGAATTCAACATTTATAGATTTAAATTTCATTGTTAAAAAATAGAACAATGAAAAACCAAGTGCTGCCGAGGGGTTATCCTACGAAAATTGTGTACTACACAATATATTTTGACAAATAAGTGTCTGTATAAATAGAACAGCACGAGCAATAATCTTTCATATTATGCAAGTTATATAAAATTCAAGTTGATGAACCCAATGTCCTATAAGCAGTTGAGAGGTACGGCTATTGGATATGAATATAAAACAAATACTGATGCTACCAATATTCTTAGAGAGGCGACAACTAAAGATTTACATTTAGTAGGGGAAAAAAATAATAAGATATTTGATATACCTCAATGGCTGCACAACTAACTACAACTAACACCGTCCAATTATATTATGCGAAATATACTGGGCGCTGAACCCAATGTAACAGTCTCTCTCACCTCGGCAATACTTCATGTACGAAAACAACAAGTTATGAGTTCTGTGGCTTTGGCAATAGAAAAATTAAGAATATCTGGAAATAATATCAAATTGCTCGTGTCTCATGCAATCACGAATTAGCGTTATATTGCTACAGGTACGCGTACCTATAGCGATTCTTCATTTTCCAATGGCAAGATTCATTCAAAATTGACATTTGCCTTTGTAAAAACTGCTGGCGCTGTTTGATCGTGGACTGATTTCCCGCATAAACTTGAACAGTTTGGACCCTATCGCTTGTATGTAAAGTAAATGGAATCCTCGCTCTACAATTTAACCTTTGATAAATCCTGCTATCAATTGACAATGAAATCCCTAGATTCATGATTCGCAACTGTTGGAAAATGGTATAACCGAAGAAATGTTTGCAAAAACGCATGGTGTGATTGAATTGGATTTGCCCGGTACTCAATATATGAGTATTCTTCGGAAGAGAAATGTACGTTTAAAGTGTACCTTTGCCAAAGCATTGGAGGAAAGTATTGCATTAATCTCACTAAATCAATTTAAAACCCATTGGGAAATTACCCCTGACGGCAGCGTTTTATTAAACTTGGCGCCATGAATACAAATCAAATAATTGATGTATTTAACAAGGACCCCTACATTTCGAAATAGAAATTCTTTTGCATACCTTCAGATTTCCTGGAGAATATTTAACATGTTGACAATACCTTAATTATTGTTAATAACAGTCCATTGGGTGTAAAACGGGGCATTGGTTATGCATTTTCAAACAAGAAGCATTATACAATTTTTTGATCCGCTTGGCCTACCATTTACATTCTAAACACCTCATATTAAAAAATTTTTGGTACGGAGCGGAAAATCTATTATTCAAAGTCGGAATTGGATACAAGATTCATCAAGGAAAAGCTGTGGTTTTCTTGCAATATTATATTTTATTTTTGAAGTCGTGGACATACCTAAATACTTACATGGGACATAGTTACATACTTACACAAAAGATTTATAGCGACAATCCTCGTTTGAACGACTTTCTAGTTGAAGATACTCTGTTTTACCTCTATAATATAAATTTCGGTGCCCTAAAAGTGAAATGTCTTAAGAATATGTGTAAACTTGTTTATAAATAAAATTTTGTATATAAAAAACCCTGTGTCCTTTAATTTTCTTCTTCTACGTATAGGTAATCATCAGAAACGATAAGTAGTAATAGCTCGTCAGGATTGAGCTTTTTTTGTCTTGACGTGCAAAGTCAGGGTCATATTTTCTACAATATAGTGTAACTTCACTTTTATTCAAGCTTTTGTTAAAGTCAATAACACTACCCTGATTCATATTATAAAATTCAAGTGTTTCAATTTGCTTATTTGAAACAATGGCACACACAAAATTCTCATTTAAAGAATCACTTTCTGTTTCAGCCAAGTAAAAGTCTGTAGGTTTATAATCAAAGTAACAGCCAAATAAAAGTCTGTGGGCTTACAATCATAATAGCCAGTATCTTCACAGCGATGTCGCAGAAAACAAACTCGTTTATTATTCCAGCAATTGAAGCGTAGACCAGATTTATCTTCCCAAAAAAAATTAAAGCCACGATAATACCAGTCTCTTAAAAATAAACTGAACTCACGTTTAGGGTTTTTCGCAATCATGCCACGGTAAGTATTTTTCCATTGATCGCATTTATCATAGTGACAATTGGAGCATAAGAATCCTTTGGGATCAAAGATACAAATCTCTTCAAGACAAGAATTACAGTCTTTAATTTGCACTGCATATCCTCTATGAAATTTACATGGATTGCATAATTAACGCTTTTCATTAAAGTCATCAGCTAAAGTACAATTCTCACAGGATGACCAGCTGCACACAGTATACAAGCATAATGGGCATGTGTATAACATTTTTTGTTGTTGACAGTCTCACTTCCAGAAACACACTGACTCTAAAACAAGAAAAATGTCTCCTACGAGTGTTACAAAATGGCCATCTATGTAGTAGTTAAGAGCAAAACCACAATATCATTTCGTTTCATCTCAATCATTATATCTATACATAAAGCTTGGGGACAATGATGACAATAGTCCAAAGATGGGGAATAGGTTCCCATTATATCGTTAAGCAATTCTCGAGAAGCTTTCTTTGAAGAAATAACTCCAGAAAGTCATCATCTAAAACTAACCATTGTTCCAATTTTACTAGATTATTTAACATTTTCTTATTCTCAAATCAGCACTCTCACTACCAAATATAGACTAACCGTTTTCTATAAATTGTTCTCTGCAATATATTTCGCCAGTGCATTTAATCCATCTTGTAATCTCTGTATATGTGCTATATTTACCTTAGCCGCGAAACACAATTGTTCTTCCGACTTGAATTTGCTTAATTTTATATCATATCCGTTATATATCTTGTCGAATTCTAAGTTTAGCCGGGAACCCCTTGTCATTTCCACCGCCACCTTAGGCACACTAGATCCTGTTTTATCAACACTTTCAATATTCAAAAATGTATAAGCATTTATGTTAACTGTCCCATTTCAAGAAAGAAACTGATCCTCGATCGACAGTTTCTACCACCTGGGAACTTGTCTAAACATGATTTGCCTAGAAACAACGCATGCTCAGAAAAGGGGTGTCTCATATGACGAAACATGCGGTTGAAACATGGGTTAGGAGCTTTACTTACTGATTTCCCTGTGTGCGTCCTAGATTCCTTGCCTGGGCAAGAATCTTGCCATCTAGAAACAGGCGCGAGGGGCTCCCCATACTATTCCGTATTATACCGACCACAGTCCAAGTAATTATGTCTGGACTTTTGCCAAGGGAGGGAATGTCTCCAACTAGAAACAGGGCTCCGATAGAAACAGCTGACTACATTATAGAGGTAAGACGGTGTGACGTCAGAGGACTATCATAGGGAAAAGGGATAGGACACGCTTGAAACCTTAGGGGTTCCACTACTAATCAAATCTTTCTTTATTTAGGAGAGCTATTGCGCTGCCTGTGATAGGTAGTAAAATAAATGCTTTAACTGTTGAAACGCATTTCGCTATTATTTGTAATTAATTTAAAAAACTTTATCCACAAAATAAGTTTTCAAAGAAAAGTAAAGAACACCATTAAACAAATAATGAGCAAAAATAAAATCAAATAATCTACCTAGCGTGAAACTACAAATCAGCACCGATAAATGAATGAAACCCAAAACGAACGGAAATTACAATAATTAACCGAGTCAAATTCAAAACGAGCAGAAATTAACATAAGTTGGGCGCAAAACCCTTATGCCTTCCCAAGGCCAGAACAAAATTTGCACATTACTAAAAAAATATATTTTTTTTTACTTTTATAACTTTAACAAATCAAATAATATTAACATTTTGATTACTAAATATCAGTATATGTATATTAAACTGACAATGCACATTCATTTGTGTTTTTTGTTCATTTGGGTTGTGGGGGGAGTCTCCGAGGGCTGCGAGGGAGTTTCCTTCATTTACATTAATATCTATTGTATGTTTGTTTGCATTGATTGTTTATTTAATTTCTGATCGTTTTAAGTTTGATTTATACTTCAACAGAAAATATTTTTTTTTTCGTTTTGGGCTTGATTTTCATATTCAATCTAAGCATTACTCGCTTTAAGATTTATTTGTTCATTTATATTATTACTTGTTTTATGTTTTTCCAATGGTTGTTTTTTTTCTGTTCGTTTTGGGTTTCATTTATTCTCTAATAGTAATTTCTGGTCGTTTTGAGTTTGAATTTTAAAAGGTATTTGTATCTGCTGAGCTTAAGTTTAAAATGGCTTTACTTTTCTTTAAAAAAATTATTTTTCGGACTGTTTTCTCAATTAATTTTTGTTCATTTTTGATTGCAAAAAATTTCAAGTTTTTAAAAATTCCTTTTTTCAAAATCAAACTTTAAAGAAAGATCAAATATTCATCAAAGTATCAAAACTGGTATCAAAGTAAAAATATCAAAGTGAAAAAAGGGGCTTGTGTCAACCTCGGAGTTTTTATTATCTCATGTTTAACTATTTGTAACAAAACAGCTATCTGAAAATTTTTGTCGGATGGGTTTGGGGAATAAGGGCGTGTGGGGACTACATAAACTTCGGTCTCTTTTGACTCTTTAAAAGTGAACTAGAACTTTCTATTTCAATTAAATGAGTCCTCTTTGAAGTTTATACGAATATCCCTTGTATAAGAACCATATATATTCCCAGAGTATAACTTACAACACCTGTCCCTGGGCCCTGGAGGGTTGTGTCGACCCTGGAGTTTTAATATCTGATGGTTGAACTAATTTTAACAAAATGATCACCTCAAATTTTTATCGGATGGGTTTATCCATCCGATACACCAGAAGGCGGGGAGGGCGGGAGGGGCTAGTTGCCCTCCGATCTTTTTTCACTCTGAGAAAATGAACTACAACTTTTTCCATTTAAATGAATCCTCTCTGAAGTTTGTACGGGCGTCCCTTTCCTAAGAACCACATACCGCCCCAGGACATAGCTTACAATGCCCGACTCCCGGGCCCTGGGGGGATGTGTCGACACCGAAGATTTTGTTATCTGACCTTTCAACTATTTGAAAAAATGGATCTCTCAAAGTTCTTATCGGATTGGTTTTGGAAAAATACGGCGTGGAGAGGTGGACTAGAGTAGAAAGCTATCTTATAGTCGTGACGGGGCTCCTTATATGGGCATAGAGTCCCTAGGGAGAACACGTGGTTAATCAAAGTGGGTCAATGACCTCTTTTTCCAAGGTCGATTTATTTGTTGTTGTTGTTGTTTTGGCCAAGTGCACGCTCGGGGCGAATGTTAAGATCCAGGAATAGGAAAACAGGATCACGTGTTTCCCTTTCGTGAATCAATAATTCCCCTTAGAAACAACAAATTAATTCCCTTTTCTTGACAAATCAATCAACCATGACATCATCTGTCAGACATTAAAAAACTTCGCCACGGAAACAATTCTCCTGGTCGAACTCCAAAGATATTAATAAACTTCGCCCCGGAAACAATTCACCAAGAAACTCCGGCGAATGTTTTGATCTTAGAGATGAAGAGATTAACGTGGGAAAAGGTTTCTTAGTAATTTCAAATGTGACAGCGCAGGGATGCCAAAAACAAAGGGAACACGATGAAATTACGTTTAGAGATTATTTGGGCGAAACCGTTTTAGACATTTTAGGGAATTATTTCGGCGAAACAGTTAGAGACATTTTAAAAGATGATTTTAGAAGATGTTTTAGAAGAGGATTTGAGGGTGAAACTCTGTGGTCGTTATAATACACAAGTTCCATTTGAACAGTGTCGTGAGGTCCCCTACCACAACCCCAAAGGGCTCCGATCCCCCTACCCCAACCCAAAGGGCTCCGATCCCCCTACCCCAACCCCGAAGGAAGCCCCCGGTCCCCAAAGGGCCCCGGGATCCTAAAGGACCACCCGACCGCCCAGACCCCCAAAGGCCCTCCCCAGGCCCCCAAAGAGTCCCCTCCCTATTTTTTAATACTTTTTAAAGGCATTATTATATCATTTCAGAGCAAGTTCCTTTCTTAATGTCCCTCCTAAACCCATTTTTACATGTTGAAGCATCCTTCCTTTTCCCCCACAACTTTACTTTACAGCTTTTTGGATACCTCAACACCATGAAATACCTTTCAAAAGGCATTTCAGAGCAAGTTCCTTTCTTAATGTCCCTTCTAAACCCATTTTACAAGTTGAAGCATCCTTCCTTTTCACCCACAACTTTACTTTACAGCTTTTTGGATGCCTCAACAACAAGAAATACTTTTCAAAAGGCATTTCAGAGCAAGTTCCTTTCTTAATGTCCCTTCTAAACCCATTTTACAAGTTGAAGCATCCATCCTTTTCACCCACAACTATACTTTACAGCTTTTTGGATACCTCAACACAAAGAAATACCTTTCAAAAGGCATTTCAGAGCAAGTTCCTTTCTTAATGTCCCTTCTAAACCCATTTTCCAAGTTGAAGTACCCATCCTTTTCACCCACAACTTTACTTTACAGCTTTTTGGATACCTCAACAACAAGAAATACTTTTCAAAAGGCATTTCAGAGCAAGTTCCTTTCTTAATGTCCCTTCCAAACCCATTTTACAAGTTGAAGTACCCATCCTTTTCACCCACAACTTTACTTTACAGCTTTTTGGATACCTCAACACCAAGAAATACTTTTCAAAAGGCATTTCAGAGCAAGTTCCTTTCTTAATGTCCCTTCTAAACCCATTTTCCAACTTGAAGTACCCATCCTTTTTACCACAACTTTACTTTACGACGTTTTGCATACCCAAAACATCAAGCAATACTTTTCAAAAGACATTTCAGAGCAAGTTCCTTTCTTAATGTCCCTTCTAAACCTATTTTCCAACTTGAAGTACCCATTCTTTCCACCCAAAACTTTACTTTACAGCTTTTTGGAGTACCTCAGCACCAAGAAATACTTTTCAAAAGACATTTCAGAGCAAGTTCCTTTCTTAATGTCCCTCCTAAACTCATTTTACAAGTTGAAGCACTCATCCTTTTCAGCCACAACTTTACTTTACAACTTTTTGCATACTCAAAACATCAAGCAATACTTTTCAAAGGCTTTATTATATTTTTCAGAAGAAGTTCTTTATGTAATCCCCCTTCTAAACCAATTTTACAAGTTGAAGTACTCATCCTTTTCACCACAACTTTACTTTACGAATTTTTGAATACCACAACATCAAGCAATACTTTTCAAAAGGCTTTATTATACTTTTTAAAACAAGTTCTGTATGTAATGCCCCTTCTAAGCCAATTTTACAATTTGAAGCATCCATCGTATTCATCCACAACTTTACTTTACAGCTTTTTGGATACCACAACACAAAGCAATACTTTTCAAAAGACATTTCAGAGCAAGTTACTTTCTTAATGTCCCTCCTAAACTCATTTTACAAGTTGAAGCACTCATCCTTTTCAGCCACAACTTTACTTTACAACTTTTTGCATACTCAAAACATCAAGCAATACTTTTCAAAGGCTTTATTATATTTTTCAGAACAAGTTCTTTATGTAATCCCCCTTCTAAATCAATTTTACAAGTTGAAGTACTCATCCTTTTCACCACAACTTTACTTTACGAATTTTTGAATACCACAACATCAAGCAATACTTTTCAAAAGGCTTTATTATATTTTTTAAAACAAGTTCTTTATGTAATGCCCCTTCTAAGCCAATTTTACAATTTGAAGTACTCATCCTTTTCACCACAACTTTACTTTACGACTTTTTGAATACCACAATATCAAGCAATACATTTCAAAAGCTTTATTATATTTTTCAGAACAAGTTCTTTATGTAATGCCCCTTCTAAACCAATTTTACAACTTGAAGTACTCATCCTTTTCAGCCACAACTTTACTTTACGACTTTTTGCATACTCAAAACATCAAGCAATACTTTTCAAAAGGCCTTTCAGAACAAGTTCTTCACTTAATGCCCCTTCTAAACCAATTTTACAATTTGAAGTACTCATCCCTTTCACCACAACTTTACTTTACGAATTTTTGAATACCACAACATCAAGCAATACTTTTCAAAAGGCATTTCAGATCAAGTTCCTTATGTAATCCCCCTTCTAAACCAATTTTACAAGTTGAAGTACTCATCCTTTTCACCACAACTTTACTTTACGAATTTTTGAATACCACAACATCAAGCAATACTTTTCAAAAGGCATTTCAGAACAAGTTCTTCATTTAATGTCCAACCTAAGCCAATTTTACAATTTGAAGTACTCATCCTTTTCACCACAACTTTACTTTACGACTTTTTGAATACCACAATATCAAGCAATACATTTCAAAGGCTTTATTATATTTTTCAGAACAAGTTCTTTATGTAATGCCCCTTCTAAACCAATTTTACAAGTTGAAGTACTCATCCTTTTCACCACAACTTTACTTTACGACTTTTTGCATACCCAAAACATAAAGCAATACTTTTCAAAAGGCATTTCAGAACAAGTTCTTCATTTAATGTCCCTCCTAAACCAATTTTACAACTTGAAGTACTCATCCTTTTCACCCACAACTTTACTTTATGGCTTTTCGAATATCCCATCACCAAGCAATACTTTCAAAAGGCTTTTTTATTAAATGTTTACTGAACACACACAAATTTCTCTTAGAAATAATATTTTTCGTCAGTGATAACACTTTTTCTGTTCGAACTAGCAAGTTTTCTACCAAAGATACCAATTTTTTTCTTAGAAGTAACATTTTTTGATTGTGATAACAACTTTTCTGTCAGAAGTAGCAAGTTTTGCTTAACACTAACAAACATTCTCATCAAAGTAACGATATTTTACCTTAATACTAACATACTTTTACTGAACACACACACAAAGTTCTCTTAGAAATAATATTTTTCGTCAGTGATAACACTTTTTCTGTTCGAACTAGCAAGTTTTCTACCAAAGATACCAAATTTTTTCGTAGAAGTGACATTTTTTGATTGTGATAACAACTTTTCTCTCAGAAGTAGCAAGTTTTGCTTCACACTAACAGACATTCTCATCAAAGTAATGATATTTTACCTTAATACTAACATACTTTTACTGAACACACACAAATTTCTCTTAGAAATAATATTTTTCGTCAGTGATAACACTTTTTCTGTTCGAACTAGTAAGTTTTCTGTCAAAGATACCAAATTTTTTCGTAGAAGTAACATTTTTTGATTGTGATAACAACTTTTCTGTCAGAAGTAGCAAGTTTTGCATAACACTAACAAACCTTCTCATTAAAGTAACGACATTTTACCTTAATACTAACATACTTTTACTGAACACACACAAATTTCTCTTAGAAATAATATTTTTCGTCAGTGATAACACTTTTTCTGTTCGAACTAGCAAGTTTTCTGTCAAAGATACCAAATTTTTTCGTAGAAGTAACATTTTTGATTGTGATAACAACTTTTATGTCAGAAAAAGCAAGTTTTGCTTAACACTAACAAACCTTCTCATTAAAGTAACGACATTTTACCTTAATACTAACATACTTTTACTGAACACACACAAATTTCTCTTAGAAATAATATTTTTCATCAGTGATAACACTTTTTCTGTTCGAACTAGCAAGTTTTCTATCAAAGATACCAAATTTTTTCGTAGAAGTAACATTTTTTGATTGTGATAACTACTTTTCTGTCAGAAGTAGCAAGTTTTGCTTAGCACTAACAAACACTTCTCATCAAAGTAACGATATTTTACCTTAATACTAACATACTTTTACTGAACACACACAAAGTTCTCTTAGAAATAATATTTTTCGTCAGTGATAACACTTTTTCTGTTCGAACTAGCAAGTTTTCTGTCAAAGATACCAAATTTTTTCGTAGAAGTAACATTTTTTGATTGTGATAACAACTTTTCTGTCAGAAGTAGCAAGTTTTGCTTAACACTAACAAACACTCTCATCAAAGTAACGATATTTTACTTTAATACTAACATACTTTTACTGAACACACACAAATTTCTCTTAGAAATAATATTTTTCGTCAGTGATAACAATTTTTCTGTTCGAACTAGCAAGTTTTCTGTCAAAGATACCAAATTTTTTCATAGAAGTAACATTTTTTGATTGTGATAACAACTTTTCCGTCAGAAGTAGCAAGTTTTGCTTAACACTAACAAACCTTCTCATCAAAGTAATGATATTTTACCTTAATACTAACATACTTTTACTGAACACACACAAAGTTCTCGTAGAAATAATATTTTTCATCAGTGATAACACTTTTTCTGTTCGAACTAGCAAGTTTTCTACCAAAGATACCAAATTTTATCGTAGAAGTAACATTTTTTGATTGTGATAACAAGTTTTCTGTCAGAAGTAGCAAGTTTTGCTTAACACTAACAAACATTCTCATCAAAGTAATGATATTTTACCTTAATACTAACATACTTTTACTGAACACACACAAATTTCTCTTAGAAATAATATTTTTCATCAATGATAACACTTTTTCTGTTTGAACTAGTAAGTTTTCTACCACAGATACCAAATTTATTCTTAGAAGTAACATTTTTGGATTGTAATAACAAGTTTTCTGTCAGAAGTAGCAAGTTTTGCTTAACACTAACAAACATTCTCATCAAAGTAATGATATTTTACATTAATACTAACATACTTTTACTGAACAAACATAAATTTCTCTTAGAAATAATATTTTTACTACTACTACTACTAACAACTCATCGCAGCACCAAGCCGCCTGAGGCCAACACAGCTACGCACGCTCCTCCTCCACCCAATCTATTCAAAGCCTCCCTTTTTACACCCACCCACGAAGTTCCCATTTCCTTTAAATCTTTCTTTATGACGTCCTCCCAACCCAGACGGGGACGACCTGCTTTGCGTTTAGCCCTACATGGTTGGCCGAAAAGAACAATCTTCGGCAATCTGTCATCCTTCATCCGAAACAACATGCCCTAACCACCTCAACCTTTCTTTCATTATAGACCTAGAAAGCGGTATTGAACCACATTTTTCGTATAGCCTATTGTTTGAAATACGGTCAGTCAGCCGGGTACCCAGAAAAATCCTTAAGCAATTTCTCTGGAAAAACATCTAGCAAATCTTCATCCGCTTTTCGGAGCGTCCATGCTTCAGAGCCATATTTGACCACTGTCATCACTGTAGCTTCTAAGATTCTAATCTTGGTTTGCAGACTTATCTTCCTATTCTTCCAGACTTTTTTTAACTGTGAAAAAAACACCCTGAGCCTTGGCTATTCTATTTTTAACATCTTCACTGCTCCCACCATCTTACTAATAATACTACCAAGGTAAGTGAAACTGCCCACCTGATCAATCTTTTCATTACCCAACGTCACCTTTTCATCTTCACTTATTCCTAGCCTTAGTGACTTGGTCTTCCTAACATAATTTTCAAAACCAATACTAGCACCCTGAACTCGCAAAACCTCTAAAACTTCATTCATTTTGCTCACACTTTCATCTAGGATGCTTAAATCATCAGCATAATCAAGTCCAGGAGACTTTTTCCTCCCCATTTGATTCCGTGGTCTCCCATTGCCTTTCTTGTGCTCCTTAAAACAAAGTCCATCAAAATAATCCATATAAAGGCGCTGCTTAACTCCTGATTTAATACAAAACCAGCTGCTAACCTGATTTCCTACCTTAACCGCAGCAGTGTTATTCTCGTACATAGCACTAATCACTTTAATGTATTTGTCTGGTATACCATACAAGGATAAAACCTTTACTAAAGCCTCCTCTATCAACAGAATCGAACGCTTGCTCATAATCTATAAAACTGAGGACCAAAGGTGTTTGAAAACTTAGGCACTTCTCAATTATTAACCTAAGAGTGAAAAATTTGGTCAACACATCCTCTACCTTTTCTAAAACCACACTGCTCTTCTCTTAAAACTTTGTCGACGGCATCTCTCAGTCTAAAAAGTATCATATTACTAAGCAATTTGCTACCTACAGAGACCAGACTAATGCCTCGATAATTACCACACTCACTTTTATCACCTTTCTTATAAAGTGGCTTAATTAAGGTTTCCTAAAATCATTAGGTACTTCCCCTTTTTCAAAAATCATATTCATAATCTCCAATAACTTATTTCTAACCTCAGAGCCACCATATTTAAGAAACTCATTTACTACCCTATCAGCACCTGGAGCCTTATTATTCTTTAATCCTTTAGTACTGTTCAAATTCCTCCTCACAAAACAAATCTTCCTTCACATCCAAGGTATCACAAACTTTTTCATTTTCCTCTATATTTTTTCCTGCCAACTCTATCTCGGTTAAGCAAATTCTCAAAATGTTCGGCCCATCTCGCTTTAGCTTTTGTCTTATCGCTAATTGCCACCCCATTCCTATCTTTAACTGGGACAAGTCCGGATTGACTACTACCTCTCAATTTGTTAACGTGCCAGTACAATATTTACTATTATGCCGTCTAGCTGCATCTTCTAAATCCTCGGCAATTTTATCCATGGCCTCCACTTCACACCTCCTTAGTTCATATTTCAATGCTTTCTCCACTTTCTTTACATTTCTTTTGTTTTCATGTGATCTATCACTCAGATAATTCTTGTACAAGTCCTTTCTCCTTTCTATTAAACTTAAAGCTTTTTCACTAATATTCTTAGCTGCAGTTCTAGCTTTCTTCCCTAATACACCTTCAGCAACTTCACAAATTATTTTCTAAAATTATTCCAACCATCTTCCACATTATCAAATTTTAAACTCTCAAGTTTAGTATTCAACTGTTCCTGGAAAGTTTCTCTCAAATTCTCATCCTGGAGTCTACTAACATCATAACTTCCTGGGAGGTAATTACCCTTCCGATATTTCAGCTTTAAATTAACCCTTGACACTACTAGATGGTGATCTTTACTTTTAACATCAATAACAGCACTCCTATATACCCTAGTATCTTGTATTGATCCTGCCAGTCTTCGATTTCTATAACATAATCAATAAGGTTTGCTGTCTTACCATCACGTGAATACCATGTTAGCTTATGAGCCATTTTATGACCAAACACCGTATTGGTTATAACTAGATTGTTATACCTACAAAATTGCAAAAGTCTGTATCCATTACTGTTTTTTTCGTCAGTGATAACACTTTTTCTGTTCGAACTAGCAAGTTTTCTCTCAAAGATACCAAATTTTTTCTTAGAAGTAACTTTTTTTGATTGTGATAACAACTTTTCTGTCAGAAGTAGCAAGTTTTGCTTAACACTAACAAACCTTCTCATCAAAGTAACGACATTTTACCTTAATACTAACATACTTTTACTGAACACACACAAATTTCTCTTAGAAATAATATTTTTCGTCAGTGATAACACTTTTTCTGTTCGAACTAGCAAGTTTTCTACCAAAGATACCAAATTTTTTCGTAGAAGTAACATTTTTTGATGATGATAACAACTTTTCTGTCAGAAGTAGCAAGTTTTGCTTAACACTAACAAATCTTCTCATCAAAGTAGCGATATTTTACCTTAATACTAACATACTTTTACTGAACACACACAAAGTTCTCTTAGAAATAATATTTTTCGTCAGTGATAACACTTTTTCTGTTCGAACTAGCAAGTTTTCTGTCAAAGATACCAAATTTTTTCGTAGAAGTAACATTTTTTGATTGTGATAACTACTTTTCTGTAAGAAGTAGCAAGTTTTGCTTAGCACTAACAAACACTCTCATCAAAGTAACGATATTTTACTTTAATACTAACATACTTTTACTGAACACACACAAATTTCTCTTAGAAATAATATTTTTCGTCAGTGATAACACTTTTTCTGTTCGAACTAGCAAGTTTTCTGTCAAAGATACCAAATTTTTTCGTAGAAGTAACATTTTTTGATTGTGATAACAACTTTTCTGTCAGAAGTAGCAAGTTTTGCTTAACACTAACAAACCTTCTCATCAAAGTAATGATATTTTACCTTAATACTAACATACTTTTACTGAACACACACAAAGTTCTCTTAGAAATAATATTTTTCATCAGTGATAACACTTTTTCTGTTCGAACTAGCAAGTTTTCTACCAAAGATACCAAATTTTTTCGTAGAAGTAACATTTTTTGATTGTGATAACAACTTTTCTGTCAGAAGTAGCAAGTTTTGCTTAACACTAACAAACATTCTCATCAAAGTAATGATATTTTACCTTAATACTAACATACTTTTACTGAACACACACAAATTTCTCTTAGAAATAATATTTTTCATCAATGATAACACTTTTTCTGTTTGAACTAGTAAGTTTTCTACCAAAGATACCAAATTTTTCTTAGAAGTAACATTTTTTGATTGTAATAACAACTTTTCTGTCAGAAGTAGCAAGTTTTGCTTAACACTAACAAACATTCTCATCAAAGTAATGATATTTTACCTTAATACTAACATACTTTTACTGAACAAACACAAATTTCTCTTAGAAATAATATTTTTCGTCAGTGATAACACTTTTTCTGTTCGAACTAGCAAGTTTTCTATCAAAGATACCAAATTTTTTCTTAGAAGTAACATTTTTTGATTGTGATAACAACTTTTCTGTCAGAAGTAGCAAGTTTTGCTTAACACTAACAAACCTTCTCATCAAAGTAACGACATTTTACCTTAATACTAACATACTTTTACTGAACACACACAAATTTCTCTTAGAAATAATATTTTTCGTCAGTGATAACACTTTTTTTGTTCGAACTAGCAAGTTTTCTACCAAAGATACCAAATTTTTTCGTAGAAGTAACATTTTTTGATGATGATAACAACTTTTCTGTCAGAAGTAGCAAGTTTTGCTTAACACTAACAAACCTTCTCATCAAAGTAACAACATTTTAACATTCTCATCAAAGTAATGATATTTTACCTTAATACTAACATACTTTTACTGAACAAACACAAATTTCTCTTAGAAATAATATTTTTCGTCAGTGATAACACTTTTTCTGTTCGAACTAGCAAGTTTTCTACCAAAGATACCAAATTTTTTCTTAGAAGTAACATTTTTGATTGTGATAACAACTTTTCTGTCAGAAGTAGCAAGTTTTGCTTAACACTTACAAACATTCTCATCAAATTAATGATAATTTACATTAATACTAACATACTTTTACTGAACAAACACAAATTTCTCTTAGAAATAATATTTTTCGTCAGTGATAACACTTTTTCTATTCGAACTAGCAAGTTTTCTACCAAAGATACCAAATTTTTTCGTAGAAGTAACATTTTTTGATGATGATAACAACTTTATGGTCAGAAGTAGCAAGTTTTGCTTAACACTAACAAATCTTCTCATCAAAGTAACGATATTTTGCCTTAATACTAACATACTTTTAATGAACACACACAAATTTCTCTTAGAAATAATATTTTTCATCAGTGATAACACTTTTTCTGTTCGAACTAGCAAGTTTTCTACCAAAGATACCAAACTTTTTCATAGAAGTAACATTTTTTATTGTGATAACAACTTTTCGTCAGAAGTAGCAAGTTTTGACTTAACACTAACAAACATTCTCATCAAAGTAACGATATTTTACTTTAATACTAACATACTTTTACTGAACACACACAAATTTCTCTTAGAAATAATATTTTTCGTCAGTGATAACACTTTTTCTGTTCGAACTAGCAAGTTTTCTATCAAAGATACCAAATCTTTTCATAGAAGTATCATTTTTTGATTGTGATAACAACTTTTCTGTCAGAAGTAGCAAGTTTTGCTTAACACTAGCAAACATTCTCATCAAAGTAATGATATTTTACCTTAATACTAACATACTTTTACTGAACACACACAAATTTCTCTTAGAAATAATATTTTTGATCAGTGATAACACTTTTTCTGTTCGAACTAGCAAATTTTCTACCAAAGATACCAAATTTTTTCGTATAAGTAACATTTTATGATTGTGATAACAACTTTTCTGTCAGAAGTAGCAAGTTTTGCTTAACACTAACAAACCTTCTCATCAAAGTAACGACATTTTACCTTAATACTATTAGCTAAGTTAGATTAGGTTAGCTAAGTTAGGTTAGCTAGTAAACATTTCTCCATGTTTAAGTTAGGTTAGGTTAACTTATCATGTGCGCTCATGATAAGTTAACCTAACCTAACTAAAGCATGGTACAAAGTCGATATGGGGGATTTTCCGGTGATTATGGTTAGGTTAGGTTAGGCTAGATCAAGTTAGGTTAGGTTAAGTTAGGCTAGGTTAGGTGAGCCTACGTACGCGCGCGTACGTAGGCTCAAGATTTGTTAGTGTTAAGCAAAACTTGCTACTTCTGACCGAAAAGTTGTTATCACCATCAAAAAATGTTACTTCTACGAAAAAATTTGGTATCTTTGGTAGAAAACTTGCTAGTTCGAACAGAAAAAGTGTTATCACTGACGAAAAATATTATTTCTAAGAGAAATTTGTGTTTGTTCAGTAAAAGTATGTTAGTATTAATTTAAATTATCATTACTTTGATGAGAAGGTTTGTTAGTGTTAAGCAAAACTTGCTACTTCTGACAGAAAAGTTGTTATCACAATCAAAAATGTTACTTCTAAGAAAAAATTTGGTATCTTTGGTAGAAAACTTGCTAGTTCGAACGGAAAAAGTGTTATCACTGATGAAAAATATTATTTCTAAGATAAATTTGTGTTTGTTCAGTAAAAGTATGTTAGTATTAAGGTAAAATATCATTACTTTGATGAGAATGTTAAAATGTTGTTACTTTGATGAGAAGGTTTGTTAGTGTTAAGCAAAACTTGCTACTTCTGACCGAAAAGTTGTTATCATCATCAAAAATGTTACTTCTACGAAAAAATTTGGTATCTTTGGTAGAAAACTTGCTAATTCGAAGAGAAAAAGTGTTATCACTGACGAAAAATATTATTTCTAAGAGAAATTTGTGTGTGTTCAGTAAAAGTATGTTAGTATTAAGGTAAAATGTCGTTACTTTGATGAGAAGGTTTGTTAGTGTTAAACAAAACTTGCGACTTCTGACAGAAAAGTTGTTATTACAATAAAAAATGTTACTTCTAAGAAAAAATTTGGTATCTTTGGTAGAAAACTTACTAGTTCAAACAGAAAAAGTGTTATCATTGATGAAAAATATTATTTCTAAGAGAAATTTGTGTGTGTTCAGTAAAAGTATGTTAGTATTAAGGTAAAATATCATTACTTTGATGAGAATGTTTGTTAGTGTTAAGCAAAACTTGCTACTTCTGACAGAAAAGTTGTTATCACAATCAAAAAATGTTACTTCTACGATAAAATTTGGTATCTTTGGTAGAAAACTTGTTAGTTCGAACAGAAAAAGTGTTATCACTGATGAAAAATATTATTTCTAAGAGAACTTTGTGTGTGTTCAGTAAAAGTATGTTAGTATTAAGGTAAAATATCATTACTTTGATGAGAAGGTTTGTTAGTGTTATGCAAAACTTGCTACTTCTGACAGAAAAGTTGTTATCACAATCAAAAATGTTACTCCTACGAAAAAATTTGGTATCTTTGACAGAAAACTTGCTAGTTCGAACAGAAAAAGTGTTATCACTGACGAAAAATATTATTTCTAAGAGAAATTTGTGTGTGTTCAGTAAAAGTATGTTAGTATTAAAGTAAAATATCGTTACTTTGATGAGAATGTTTGTTAGTGTTAAGCAAAACTTGCTACTTCTGACAGAAAAGTTGTTATCACAATCAAAAAATGTTACTTCTATGAAAAAATTTGGTATCTTTGACAGAAAACTTGCTAGTTCGAACAGAAAAAGTGTTATCACTGACGAAAAATATTATTTCTAAGAGAAATTTGTGTGTGTTCAGTAAAAGTATGTTAGTATTAAAGTAAAATATCGTTACTTTGATGAGAGTGTTTGTTAGTGTTAAGCAAAACTTGCTTTTTCTGACAGAAAAGTTGTTATCACAATCAAAAAATGTTACTTCTACGAAAAAATTTGGTATCTTTGACAGAAAACTTGCTAGTTCGAACAGAAAAAGTGTTATCACTGACGAAAAATATTATTTCTAAGAGAACTTTGTGTGTGTTCAGTAAAAGTATGTTAGTATTAAGGTAAAATATCGTTACGTTGATGAGAAGATTTGTTAGTGTTAAGCAAAACTTGCTAGTTCTGACAGAAAAGTTGTTATCACAATCAAAAAAGTTACTTCTACGAAAAAATTTGGTATCTTTGATAGAAAACTTGCTAGTTCGAACAGAAAAGTGTTATCACTGATGAAAAATATTATTTCTAAGAGAAATTTGTGTTTGTTCAGTAAAAGTATGTTAGTATTAAGGGAAAATGTCGTTACTTTAATGAGAAGGTTTGTTAGTGTTAAGCAAAACTTGGTACTTCTGACATAAAAGTTGTTATCACAATCAAAAATGTTACTTCTACGAAAGAATTTGGTATCTTTGACAGAAAACTTGCTAGTTCGAACAGAAAAAGTGTTATCACTGACGAAAAATATTATTTCTAAGAGAAATTTGTGTGTGTTCAGTAAAAGTATGTTAGTATTAAGGTAAAATGTCGTTACTTTAATGAGAAGGTTTGTTAGTGTTATGCAAAACTTGCTACTTCTGACAGAAAAGTTGTTATCACAATCAAAAAAGTTACTTCTACGAAAAAATTTGGTATCTTTGATAGAAAACTTGCTAGTTCGAACAGAAAAAGTGTTATCACTGATGAAAAATATTATTTCTAAGAGAACTTTGTGTGTGTGTTCAGTAAAAGTATGTTAGTATTAAGGTAAAATGTCGTTACTTTAATGAGAAGGTTTGTTAGTGTTAAGCAAAACTTGCTACTTCTGACATAAAAGTTGTTATCACAATCAAAAATGTTACTTCTACGAAAAAATTTGGTATCTTTGACAGAAAACCTGCTAGTTCGAACAGAAAAAGTGTTATCACTGACGAAAAATATTATTTCTAAGAGAAATTTGTGTGTGTTCAGTAAAAGTATGTTAGTATTAAGGTAAAATGTCGTTACTTTAATGAGAAGGTTTGTTAGTGTTATGCAAAACTTGCTACTTCTGACAGAAAAGTTGTTATCACAATCAAAAAATGTTACTTCTACGAAAAAATTTGGTATCTTTGACAGAAAACTTACTAGTTCGAACAGAAAAAGTGTTATCACTGACGAAAAATATTGATTCTAAGAGACATTTGTGTGTGTTCAGTAAAAGTATGTTAGTATTAAGGTAAAATGTCATTACTTTGATGAGAATGTCTGTTAGTGTTAAGCAAAACTGGCTACTTCTGAGAGAAAAGTTGTTATCAAAATTAAAAAATGTCACTTCTACGAAAAAGTTTGGTATCTTTGGTAGAAAACTTGCTAGTTCGAACAGAAAAAGTGTTATCACTGACGAAAAATATTATTTCTAGGAGAAATTTGTGTGTGTTCAGTAAAAGTATGTTAGTATTAAAGTAAAATATCGTTACTTCGATGAGAATGTTTGTTAGTGTTAAGAAAAACTTGCTACTTCTGACAGAAAAGTTGTTATCACAATCAAAAATGTTAATTCTAAGAAAAAATTTGGTATCATTGGTAGAAAACTTGCTAGTTCGAACAGAAAAAGTGTTATCACTGACGAAAAATATTATTTCTAAGAGAACTTTGTGTGTGTGTTCAGTAAAAGTATGTTAGTATTAAGGTAAAATGTCGTTACTTTGATGAAAATGTTTGTTAGTGTTAAGCAAAACTTGCTACTTTTGACAGAAAAGTTGTTATCACAATCAAAAAATGTTACTTCTAAGAAAAAATTTGGTATCTTTGGTAGAAAACTAGTTCGAACAGAAAAAGTGTTATCACTGTCGAAAAATATTATTTCTAAGACAAATTAGTGTGTGTTCAGTAAACATTTAATAAAAAAGCCTTTTGAAAGAATTGCTTGGTGATAGGATATTCAAAAAGTCGTAAAGTAAAGTTGTGGTGAAAAGGATGAGTACTTCAAATTGTAAAATTGGTTTAGGAGGGACATTAAATGAAGAACTTGTTCTGAAATGCCTTTTGAAAAGTATTGCTTCATGTTTTGGGTATGCAAAAGGTCGTAAAATAAAGTTGTGGTGAAAAGGATGAGTACTTCAACTTGTAAAATTGGTTTAGAAGGGGCATTACATAAAGAACTTGTTCTGAAAAATATAATAAAGCCTTTGAAATGTATTGCTTGATATTGTGGTATTCAAAAAGTCGTAAAGTAAAGTTGTGGTGAAAAGGATGAGTACTTCAAATTGTAAAATTGGTTTAGGTGGGACATTAAATAAAGAACTTGTTCTGAAATGCCTTTTGAAAAGTATTGCTTGATGTTGTGGTATTCAAAAATTCGTAAAGTAAAGTTGTGGTGAAAAGGATGAGTACTTCAACTTGTAAAATTGGTTTAGAAGGGGGATTACATAAAGAACTTGATCTGAAATGCCTTTTGAAAAGTATTGCTTGATGTTTTGGTCTTCAAAAATTCGTAAAGTAAAGTTGTGGTGAAAGGGATGAGTACTTCAAATTGTAAAATTGGTTTAGAAGGGGCATTAAGTGAAGAACTTGTTCTGAAATGCCTTTTGAAAAGTATTGCTTGATGTTTTGAGTATGCAAAAAGTCGTAAAGTAAAGTTGTGGCTGAAAAGGATGAGTACTTCAAGTTCTAAAATTGGTTTAGAAGGGGCATTACATAAAGAACTTGTTCTGAAAAATATAATAAAGCTTTTGAAATGTATTGCTTGATATTGTGGTATTCAAAAAGTCGTAAAGTAAAGTTGTGGTGAAAAGGATGAGTACTTCAAATTGTAAAATTGGCTTAGAAGGGGTATGACATAAAGAACTTGTTTTAAAAAATATAATAAAGCCTTTTGAAAAGTATTGCTTGATGTTGTGGTATTCAAAAATTCGTAAAGTAAAGTTGTGGTGAAAAGGATGAGTACTTTAACTTGTAAAATTGGTTTAGAAGGGGGATTACATAAAGAACTTGTTCTGAAAAATATAATAAAGCCTTTGAAAAGTATTGCTTGATGTTTTGAGTATGCAAAAAGTTGTAAAGTAAAGTTGTGGCTGAAAAGGATGAGTGCTTCAACTTGTAAAATGAGTTTAGGAGGGACATTAAGAAAGTAACTTGCTCTGAAATGTCTTTTGAAAAGTATTGTTTTGTGTTGTGGTATCCAAAAAGCTGTAAAGTAAAGTTGTGGATGAATAGGATGGATGCTTCAACTTGTAAAATGGGTTTAGGAGGGACATTAAGAAAGGAACTTGCTCTGAAATGTCTTTTGAAAAGTATTTCTTGGTGTTGAGGTATCCAAAAAGCTGTAAAGTAAAGTTGTGGGTGAAAAGGATGGGTACTTCAACTTGTAAAATGGGTTTAGAAGGGACATTAAGAAAGGAACTTGCTCTGAAATGTCTTTTGAAAAGTATTGCTTGATGTTTTGGGTATGCAAAAAGTCGTAAAGTAAAGTTGTGGTGAAAAGGATGGGTACTTCAAGTTGGAAAATGGGTTTAGAAGGGACATTAAGAAAGGAACTTGCTCTGAAATGCCTTTTGAAAAGTATTTCTTGGTGTTGAGGTATCCAAAAAGCTGTAAAGTAAAGTTGTGGGTGAAAAGGATGGGTACTTCAACTTGTAAAATGTGGGACATTAAGAAAGGAACTTGCTCTGAAATGCATTTGAAAAGTATTTCTTGGTTTTGAGGTATCCAAAAAGCTGTAAAGTAAAGTTGTGGGTGAAAAGGATGGGTACTTCAACTTGGAAAATGGGTTTAGAAGGGACATAAAGAAAGGAATTTGCTCTGAAATGTCTTTTGAAAGGTATTTCTTTGTGTTGAGGTATCCAAAAAGCTGTAAAGTATAGTTGTGGGTGAAAAGGATGGATGCTTCAACTTGTAAAATGGGTTTAGAAGGGACATTAAGAAAGGAACTTGCTCTGAAATGTCTTTTGAAAGGTATTTCATAGTGTTGAGGTATCCAAAAAGCTGTAAAGTAAAGTTGTGGGTGAAAAGGAAGGATGCTTCAACTTGTAAAAATGGGTTTAGGAGGGACATTAAGAAAGGAACTTGCTCTGAAATGATATAATAATGCCTTAACAGAGTATTCAAAAATAGGGAGGGGACTCTTTGGGGCCTCGGGGAGGGCCTTTGGGGGTCTGAGGGGCCGGGTGGTCCTTTGGGAGCCCGGGGGCCCTTTGGGGACCGGGGGCTTCCTTCGGGGTTGGGGTAAGGGGATCGGAGCCCTTTGGGTTGGGGTAGGGGGATTTTTAATGTCTGACAGATGATGTCATGGTTGATTGATTTGTCATGAAAGGGGAATTAATTTGTTGTTTCTAAGGGGAATTATGGATTCACGAAAGGGAAACACGTGATCCTGTTTTCCTATTCCTGGATCTTAACATTCGCCCCGAGCGTGCACTTGGCCAAAACAACAACAACAACAAATAAATCGACCTTGGAAAAAGAGGTCATTGACCCACTTTGATTAACCACGTGTTCTCCCTAGGGACTCTATGTCCATATAAGGAGCCCCGTCACGACTATAAGATAGCTTTCTACTGACTAGTTGCCCTCCGATCTCTTTTGACTCTTAAAAAGTGAAGGAGAACTATCAATTTCCAATCATATGAGCCCTCCAAATTTAATACGAGCATACCCTCCATAAGAACCATATATACCCCAAGAGAAATACTTACAACATCTTCCCTGGGCCCTGGGGGAATTTTGATCGACACAGGAGGATTCCTTATCTGACCTTTGAACTATTTTTTAACGAAACGGTCATACGTAAAGGAGTTTTTGTTATATGATCTTTGAACTATTTTTAACAAAATGTCTACCTCAAATTCTTTATAAGATGTATTTGGGGAAAAAGGGCTTGGGGGGGGGCAGTTTCCCTCCGGTCAGTTTTGACTCTTAAAAAGGGCACTAGAACTCTCAAATTTCTATCGAATGAGCCCCCTTTGGAGTTTATAGACGGCCCCTTCTATTTTAAGTGCCTCTGGGAAAAAAATAAACGGAGTGCGGGGGGAGGCTAGCTGCCCTCCAATCACTTTTGACTCTTAAAAAGTGAATTACAACTGTCAATTTCCATTCAAATGAGCCCTCTAAGAGGTTTATACGAGCATCCCTTCCATAACAACCATATATGCCCCCAGGGCATAACTTACAACGCCTACCCCCGGGCTCTGGGGAGCTGTTTTGACACCGGAGATTTTCGTTATCAGAACTTTGAACTATTTTTAACATCAAATCTATCTCAAAATCTTTATCTGATACATTTAGGGCGTGGAGGAGGGGGGGGGGGGCTAGTTGCCCTCCGATCTCTTTTGACTCTTAAAAAGTGAACAAGAACTGTCTATTTCCAATCAAATGAACCCTCTTCGAAGTTTAAACGAGCATCCCTTCCATAAGAACCATATATGCCCCTAGAGCGTTACTCATAACGCCTGCCTCCGGGCCCTGGCGAGTTCCGTCGACAGAGGACTTTTTCTTATCTGACCTTTGAACTATTTTTAAGGAAAAGGCTATTATACAAATTTTATCGGATGGGCTTTGGAAAAAACGGTGTGGTGGGGGGGGGGCTAGTTGCCGTCGGATATTTCTTGACTCTTAAAAATTGAACTAAAACTTTCAAATGATCCCCCCTCCCTGAAGTTTATACGAGCGTCCCTTTCATAAGAACCATATACGCTCCCAGGACAACACTTACAACGCCTATACCCCCGGCCCCTGGGGGAGTATTGTTATCTAATTTTTCAACAATGTCCAAAAAACTTGCTATCTCAAAATTTGTAGCGGATAGGTTTGGGGAAAAAAGAGCGTGGTGGGGGGGCTAGTTGCCCTTAACTTTCTTGACTCTTAAAAAGTGAACTAGAACTTTTAATTTCCAATCAAGTTAGCCCTCTATGAAGTTTATACGAGTATCCCTTTCATAAGAACCATACATGCCCTTAGGGCATAAATTAGAACGCCTTCCCCTGGGTCCTGGGAGGTTGTATTGACACCGGATTTTTTCTTATCCGACCTTTGAACTATTTTTAACAAAATGTCTCTCTTAAAATTTTCATTAGATGGGTTTGGAAAATGAAGGCATGGGGGGGAGACTAGTTGCCCTCGGATATCTTTTGACTATTAAAAGTGAGCTCGAACTTTCAATTTACAATCAAATGAGCCCTCTCTGAAGTTTATACGAGCATCCCTTTCAAACGATCCATATATGCCCCAAGGCATAACTTACAACGCCTGCCCCCGGGCCCTGGGGGGTTGTGACGACATCTGAGCTTTTCTTATCTGACTTTTTAGCAATTTTTAACTTATTGGCTATCTCAAAATATTTATTGGATGCATTTGGGGACAAAGGGGCGTGGGGGATGGCTAGTTGCCCTCCAATCTCTTTTGACTCTAAAAACCTGAACTAGAACTTTCAATTTCCAATCAAATTAGCCATCTATGAAGTTTTTACGAGCATCCCTTCAATAAGAACCATATATTCCCCCAGGGCATAACTTACAACACCTGCCCTCGTGCCCTGGGGGGTTTTGTCGACCCCAGAGTTTTTTTTTATACGGTCTTTGAACTACTTTGGAAAAAAAAGCTATCTCAAAGTTCTTATCGGATGGGTTTGGCAAAAAAGGGTGTGGAGGGAGGGGGAGGGTTAGGTGCCCTCCAATCTCTTTTGACTCATAAAAAGTGAACTAGAACTTTCAATTTACAATCAAATAAGCCGTCTTTGAAGTTAATACGTGCATCCCTTCCATAAGACCCATATATGCCCCCAGGGCATAACTTACAACGCCTTCCCCCGGGTCCTGGGGGGTTGTGTCGACACCGGAATTTTTGCCATGTGATCTTTGAGCTATTTTAACGAAATAGCTGTCTTAAAATTTTTATTGGATTTATTTGGGAAAAAGAGGTTGGGAGGGGGAAGCTGGTTACCCTCCAATTTCTTTTGATGCTTAAAAAGTGAACTAGAACTTTCAATTTCCAATCAAATGAGCCCTCTCTGAAGTTTATATGAGCATTCCTTCCTTAAGAACCATATAGGCCCCCAGGGCATAACATATAAGCTTTGCCCCTGAAGACTGCTGGGGAAATGTCCTGCTCAAACATATAATTTCCAGAACTTTCAACTACGTTGAACAAATAGCTCTATCAAAATTTTGATTGGATGTGTTTGGGGAAATGGTGGAGGTGGAAGGGGTGTCAGTAGCCTTAGAATATCTTTAGACTATCATAATGGGAACTAGGCATTTAAACATCCAATTGAATGAGCCCTTTCTGAAGCTTCTAAGACAACGCTGTCAATACAAAACCTTATATGCCCCCAGGGCATAACTTACAACCCTTGCCCTGAGGGCTGTGGGGGTTTGTCATCCTCAAAGACCTAATTTCCAGAACTTAACACTACGTTGAATAAAATGGCTATATCAAAATTTTTATTGGATATGTTTGGGGAAAAGGGGGGCGTGAGAGGGGGGTTAGTTGCCCTCCAATTACTCTCGACTATTAAAAAGGGCACTAGCTCTTTGAATTTCCAATCGTATGAGCCTTTTTTGAAGTTTCTACGACAACGCCTTCTATAAAACCTTACATACTCCCAGGGCATAATGCACGACCCTTTCCCTGAAGGCTATGGGGGAGTGTCCTCTTCAATACATAATTTATATCTGGAAATCAACTACGCTGAACAAAATGGCTATCTCAAAATTTTGATTGTATGTGTTTCGGGAAATGGTGGTTGTGGAAGGGGTGTTAGTTGCCTTCCAATCACTTTCGACTATTAAAAAGGGCACAAGCCACTCAAATTATCAATTGAATGAGCCCTTTTCGAAGTTTCTACGACAAGTTCTTCGATACGAAGTGCCCTGCTCTAAAGGAAAAAAAAATAATGCGTTGTGCCAACATCGTTCTTGTATGGCCCCCGGGCATAACTTAAAACCCTTGCCCTGAGGGTTGTGGGGGAATGTCCTCCTCAAAAATATTTTTTCTATCCGGAAATCAACTACGCTGAACATAATGGCTATCTCAAAATTTTTATTGGATGTGTTTTGGGGAATTATGGGTGGGGGTTGGGGCTAGTTGCCCTCCAATCACTTTTGACCCTTAAAAAGGGCACTAGAACTCTCGATTTCCATTCGAATGAGCCCCCTTTGAAGTTTCTACGATGACCCCTTCCATATGAAGTGCCCCTGGAAAAAATGATAATAATAATAATTAAACATTGGAGCCTTTATTGTATGGCCTTTATTATAGGCAACGCTATAGCGTTGCCTCTGATCAAGAGTTAAAAAGTCATAATATAAACTTCACAAATCTAGCTATTACTTCCTATACTACGTAAAATTTCAAGTGATAATGCAAATTTATTAAGCTAGTCTTAACCAGGGGCGTAGCTACAGTCTTAACCAGGGGCGTAGCTTCAGTATTTTTATGGGGGGGGGCAAGAGGGGCTCATATCTGGATAGTTAAGGGACATGGGAAATATAATGATTTGTTCTCCAAATTATTGGGGGCAAATACCCCCCTGCCCTCCCCCAGACGACACCCTTAGTCCTAACACTTTACTAGCACCTTCACTTCACGTCTATCTAAAAACTAATAATCTGCAAGTCGTACCAAATAAAACGAATTCAAATCATACAAAAACATTCCTAATATATATGCAAAATGATCGTAACGTGCCTTATATGTCTGTTACAGGAAAAACCATATTTTGTTTTGTAGTTTCAGTCTGAAATGTTTTCTCTTAACACCTAAAACCTAAATATGCTAAAACCCCTAGTAGACCGATAAAATTGTCCAAGTAAAAACACAATAGAAAGAATGATTTGATGGATGTGTTTTACATTGTGATATGAAACAAGCCAATTATGACTGTCTTGAAAATTAACATCCGCAAAAAACTTAACGGTCAATTATTTGACTCAATCGAAAATACAATAGAACAAAATGAAAACTGCATGTGTTTGGCTTTGAAGCAAATTAATAGCAACTACCCTATTCATTAAAATCAACCGAAGTCCAAAACTCCAAACACTCAATTACTTAACTTAATAGAGCCGATACTTTGACATAGCTCATAGGTCATAGTTGTCTTGGATTAATGGAAGAAATTTAACTGGAAGTAATGTCCTGTCAATATAGCTCTTTAGTTGATTTGCATGCGCAGTTAATTTCTTCTTGTTCATAGTATGTGTTGTAATCTAGGTCTAAGTTCTGTAGTTTTTTTTTTTTTTAAGTTGCATGGAAAGTTTTTTCAACTGAAAGTAAGGAGAAACATTAAAACTCGAAACGGACAGATATTATTCCGTATATGAAGGAGATGCTCCCCTCATGAATACCTTGCTCTTCACGATAAAGTTTTTAGTCACTTCAAAAGAAGCTTTCTATTCTAATCAAACGGCCCTTGTGTTTCAGGAGTCATTCTAAAAAAATTGGGCAAATAGTCAAACTTCAGCGTAAAGAGCAAGGTATTGAGGAGGGGGCAACCCTTTCATATGTGGAATAACTTCTGTTCGTTTTGAGTTTTAATGTTGCTCCTTACTTTCAGTTGAAAAACTTGTTTTACTTATGTAATTTCGGATTGTTTTTCAACTAATGCCGATAAATCTGGCTCGCTCTCCACGAAAAACTATCTCCCCTTACGGGAAACTTCTCCGTGGAAGGTTTATCCCACGTAATATACGCACCCCTTAAAATTCCCTCAGGGCAATTCTATCCCCGCTGAACCCCCTCCCCCCTCCATAAAATTTCTTGCAAACGATTCAGCAATGTTTTTATTACTTGAAAAAGGGCACTACAATTTTTAATTTCCGTTCGAATGAAGCCTCTCCCAATGTTGTAGGACATCCTGGCGTTATTTAAAAAACGATCAGAATTTAAATTAAAAAAAAAAAGTTTTTTTCAACTGAAAGTAAGAAGCAACATTAAAACTTAAAACGAATAGAAGATTATTAAGTGTATGAGGGGGTTGCCCCCTCCTCAACACCTCGTTCTTTAAACTAAAGTTTAAATTTTGTCGCAATTCTTTAAAAACAAATCCTGAAACACTGGGGTAGTTTAACTAGAACAATAAGTAACTTTTTTAAAGTGCCGAAAAACTTTAGCGTAAAGAGCGAGGTGTTGATAATTTCTGATTGTTTCAAGTTTTAATGTTGTTCTTTACTTCAATTTGAAAAAACTTGTTTTTTATTTAATCAGTATAATAAGCCTATTCTTTTGATATATCTAATAATGTAAAAAATTCCGTTACTATTTTGTTACTATTTCGTTACTGTCCGTTACTATTTCCGTTACAATTTCTAGTTTCAGTTACTACTGAGCTACGTCGCTCCTTAATTACAGTTCATTTTCACGAACTGTTTTATATGTAGTTTTTTTGCTGTGTAGTTCTAAAGCCTGAGCTGCTCATTTCCACCAACAGTTCCAACAAGGCTTTATAGCTTCATCACTCTTTCAACTTATGATTTATCTCAAATAAAATACCTGCCTGTTTAAAGTTTGGAATTAAAAAAGAAATTAAACTAATTATAGAAAATTGGATTCTTAAACTTATTTATTGTTAATCGCTGAACTACACCAAAACAATATCATCAAAAAATGGACCATAATTCGGTAAATTCCTAATCCAAGGAAACTAACTTACACAAGTTTCCACAAGTTAAAGGTTTTTTTTATGTCCTGGGATTTTTAGTTACATATTCCACATCCAAATTACATAACGTGAGATGGAACAGCCTTAAATTCAATGTTTGACGAAGCATAGGAGAATCTAAGTCAAGAGTTCAATATTTTTCTATGTCTGTAAACTCCAGCATCCTGTGACTTCATAGGCCGGAGAACTGAAGTTTTCTTTTTCTGTTTATGCTAGTTCTTATACACTTTGTATTTATTCATGAGTGTCCAAACATGCCATCATTTTGGATCTTGTATTCTTCTTACCCCATTCTAATCTAGGTGTCCATCCAGAGCATATATGATGGTACTCCTTCCCATTTTTGTGGTGGGACACTGGTTAATGAAACTTGGATACTTACAGCGGCCCATTGTGCGAAAGGGTAACTATTGAATTTTTTTTTGTTGAAGCCGAATCCTACTGGAATTTAAATGTTTTTGGTAATTCCCGACTAAAATATTTGGCAAGCCGAAAAATGGCACAATAGATTTTGTTTCCAATCGGCTTCAAAATTATATTCATTGGTTCCTGGTCCAAGTCCAGCCAAATGCCGAAAAAAAAGTAAAAATAATTTAGGCTATATTGATTTCTGACGGTCAAAAACGTGCCCAAACT
Source organism: Artemia sinica (assembly GCA_027921565.1). NCBI lineage: Eukaryota > Metazoa > Arthropoda > Branchiopoda > Anostraca > Artemiidae > Artemia > Artemia sinica. The sequence continues at coordinate 24,449,068 of CM051265.1, read as the reverse complement.
TTGCCTCGTCACTGATAGGCCTGTAGCTTACAAGGCATAAAGACATTATTAGGAAGACCTAATGAAGACGAAACGGATGATGAATGGGTGAAACCTAAAACGAGTAGGAATTAACATTAAGCATCAAGTAAAACTTAGAGCGAGCAGTAAATACCACAAATAAGACAAGGGCTACCCCCCTAAAACCCCGGAAAGACTATAGTGTCATGTGCCTTTTAGCCAAAACATGTCTAAACAGTTTTTCTTTTATCACTATGAAATTTAAAATGAAAATTACTGAAATTCCAGGAATTAATACCATTTAACAGGAATTAATATCACGTTTTAAACAAACCGTCTAGTTACGTTAGTCTGTTATGCAGCAAGTTCTTACCCATACTTTTTTCGTTTTAAACCCATTCTTTTTAAATGCACGGAAAATCGATGGTAAATTATGTATTGATTCCTCAGTTCAAGATTTGGCTTCAAAAATTACCAGAACTGGTCCTGAAGTTTTATTTGGGGATCAATTTACTTATTGAATGAAAAAGTATTAAAAGAAAAAGTTCAGTAGAAATAGTGAAGATAGTAAATTTAATTTGAAGGTTTTAAATATGATTATTCTTATTTATTAATACATATAGTGTTAACTACAATGATTTTTAAATGTTATTCTATTCTAATCTTAATGTTAGCTAAATAAAATTTGCGCCAATAATGGATAACTAAACAATTTTTTTTCAAGTAAGTAAAAAAAAAAAATGCGTTATATGGACGGATACTTTGTGACAAACACTTATCTTACGAGAGAGAAAAAGGGGGAAAATTAGGAGAGAGAAGAAAAGAGAGAGAAAATGAAAGAGTGAGAGAGAGAGAGAGAGAGAGAGAGAGGAGAGAGAGAGAGAGAGAGAGAGAGAGAGAGAGAGAGAGAGAGAGAGAGAGAGAGAGAGAGAGAGAGAGAGAGAGAGAGAGAGAGAGAGAGAGAGAGAGAGAGAGAGAGAGAGAGAGAGAGAGAGAGAGAGAGAGAGAGAGAGAGAGAGAGAGAGAGAGAGAGAGAGAGAGAGAGAGAGAGAGAGAGAGAGAGAGAGAGAGAGAGAGAGAGAGAGAGAGAGGAGAGAGAGAGAGAGAGAGAGAGAGAGAGAGAGAGAGAGAGAGAGAGAGAGAGAGAGAGAGAGAGAGAGAGAGAGAGAGAGAGAGAGAGAGAGAGAGAGAGAGAGAGAGAGAGAGAGAGAAGAGAGAGAGAGAGAGAGAGAGAGAGGAGAGAGAGAGAGAGAGAGAGAGAGAGAGAGAGAGAGAGAGAGAGAGAGAGAGAGAGAGAGAGAGAGAGAGAGAGAGAAGAGAGAGAGAGAGAGAGAGAGAGAGAGAGAGAGAGAGAGAGAGAGAGAGAGAGAGAGAGAGAGAGAGAGAGAGAGAGAGAGAGAGAGAGAGAGAGAGAGAGAGAGAGAGAGAGAGAGAGAGAGAGAGAGAAAGAAAGAGAGAGAGAGAGAGAGAGAGAGAGAGAGAGAGAGAGAGAGAGAGAGAGAGAGAGAGAGAGAGAGAGAGAGAGAGAGAGAGAGAGAGAGAGAGAGAGAGAGAAAGAAAAGAGAGAGAGAGAGAGAGAGAGAGAGAGAGAGAGAGAGAGAGAGAGAGAGAGAGAGAGAGAGAGAGAGAGAGAGAGAGAGAGTAAAAGAAAGCTAACAGTTATTATTAGGTATCTTGCTTTGTTTTCATAGAACAATTATTTTTAGGCTTCGCAGAGATAATTCCGAATTCTTTTTGGGGTCACCACTGGTGTTGGTAAGGGTAAATAGAAGGTTACTTTTCGTTCCTTACTTTAGTAAGCAATGTTGGCTATGAAGAACTTGTCAAAGAAAATGAAAAAAATAATTCTTTACTGCTTTTCTTTTTTAATTCCAGAAGATAGGAAATTTGAAAAATTTGAAAAAAAATTCTGTTAACCGTTAAAAAAAATTAAGACGATGAGAGTATTTGGATCAATGTTCAGAGGAAGGGGGACTCTCTCTATCTCCTTCTGTATGTCTGTATATAGATTTTTTTTTTTTTTTAGCCATGATCCTTCAGATTTGCAAATAGTGGGTGGTGAGCTGGATCTCTTGAATCATAGCGGCTTTGAGCAGATTCGTCTTGGGAAGCGAATAGTCATTAACTTTGATTACGAGCTCAACGAATTCATGTACGACATTGCAATGATAGAGGTAAGTGTAGAGCCGATTTCAAACGATGAAACATTAGAGAAAGAAAAGCTGCGTTCAATCACGTCTACTCAGCCTAAAATTACATGAGGGCCATATTATTAGGATGGTGACTGGGGTCCACACGTTTCACTGTCATTTTAAAAATACAACCACCTTGTCTCACTAATTTGGACCATTTTGCTTGCAAACTGTAAAGCCCATGCGTATGTATAGCAAGCAGTGGCGGATCCAGGGGGGAGCGAAGGGGGCACCCCCCCCCCCCCCCCCCTAGCGTGGTCTAAAGTAGTGTAATTTACTTAATTAACTCAAGTTTGCGTTAATTAAACTTGCTCCTAACGCAAGTTTATCGGATCAACCTATTTCGCGCCCCCCCCCTAGTAAAAATTTTCGATCAACCTATTCCCCCCCCCCCCCCAAAAAAAAAAATCCTGGATCCGCCCCTGATAGCAAGTAATAGCAAATGTACCGGCCGTCCCAAAATTTGTACGGACGATCCCACGGAATCTGATATTTTTTGGTCCAATATATATACTTTTACTTACTTTCCTGTTCAAGCTCTTTACAGTTTTCACTGGGATTGTATTTCTAACAGCCAGAATATAGTTTGTACTTTACTGAAAAAATTCTTTTAAATGTTTTCAATTTTATAACTTTTAGAAATCAAAAATGAATTAAGGTTTTAAAGAATAAATATCAGCATATGCATATTAAAATGACAATGCACATTTTTTTTTAGTAAAGTACAAATTATATTCTGACTCTTAGAAATCAGAGGGTTTAGAACCCTACTCAGATTAATTTTTGCTCGTTTTGAGGTTGACTTATATTAATTTCTGTTACTTTTGGGTTCCATTTATTTATTAATACTAATTTGTGGTAGTTTTATGCTTGCTAGATTATTTGATTCTATTTTTGTTCAGCTTTGGTTTAATGAAGTTCTTTACTTTTTTTTGAAAAACTTATTTTATGCAAAAAGTTTTTTTGATTAATAAAGATAATGAAGACATGAAGGAATTCCCCCTAGAAAATTCCCTCGGAAAATTCCTCCCCCGTCGTGACATTCCCCGTATGGAAACTTTCTCTTTAAAGCACCGAAAATGAGCAGCCAAAAAGAAAGTAGAGCAAATCATAGGCAGCGCAGTAGCGCTGCCGAAGTAAAGAACGATGTTGGCACAGTGTATTATTTATTTATTTTTTGTCCTTTAGACCAGGGCACTTCGTATTGAAGAAATTGTCATAGAACTTCAAAAAGGGCTCATTGGATTGGGCCTTGGAGTGGCTTGTGCCTTTTTAAATAGTCAAAAGTGATCGGAAGGCAACTAATACCCCTTCTACGCCGACCATTTCCCCAGACACATCCAATCAAAATTTTGAGATAGCTATTTTGTTCAGCGTGGTTGATTTCCAGATAGAAATTATGTTTTTGAGGAGGACACTCCCCCATCACCCTCAGGGCAAGGGTTGTAAGTTATGCCCTGGGGGCATATAAGATTATTATAGGAAGCCTTGTCGTAGAAACTTCAAAAAGAGCTCATTCAATTGGAAATTCAACGGGATAGTGCCCTTTTTAATAGTCGAAAGTGATTGGAGGGCAACTAAACCCTCTCTCACGCCCACCTTTTCCCCAGACACATCCAATCAGAATTTTGAGATAGCCATTTTGTTCAACACAGTTGAAAGCTCTGAAAATTAGGTCTTTGAGGATGACAACCCCCCACAGCCCTCAGGGCAAGGGTTATAATTTTTGCCCTGGGGTTATATAAGGTTTTCATAGAAAGCATTGTGTCGTAGAAACTTCAAAATGGGCTCATTCGATTGGAAATTGAAATGGCTAGCGCCCTTTCTAATAGTCGAAAGTGATTGGAAGGCAACTAACACCCCCTTCACGCCCACCATTTCCCCAAACACATCCAAAAAAATTTTGAGATAGCCATTTTGTTCAATGTAGTTGAAAGTTTTGGAAATTATATCTTTGAGCAGGAAACTCCCCCCACAGTCTTCAGGAACCCTATTTTAGTAAAATACAAATTGTTAATGACCTTTTAAAGTACCCTTTTTTTAGTAAAGTACAAATTACATTCTGACTCTTAGAAAACATAGGGTTTTGAACCCTACTCAGATTAATTTCTGCTCGTTTTGAGTTTGACTTATTTTAATTTCTGTTTGTTTTGGGTTTCATTTATTAGTAGAGATAGCATAGGGAATATGAACCCTACAAGGAATCCTACACCTGAGGCATGAATATACAGTGCGGTTTAACCGGTACATTGACTTACCAAGGACAGTCACCTATTACTATGACCAATATATGATTTACCAGACTGGTTTCTGAGGCAACATCCATTTTTTGGGTGGCCAATCGGAGAGAGCGGAGGCTACTCCATATACGATAACTTGATTAGTAATTGGATTCAAATAAAGGGAGTGATTTTCATTGTAGTTCATATTAGTAAGAGAATTGAATTCAGAAAGAATAGTTTATTTGAGGCGATATTAGTAAGGAAAATGAGTGGAACATTTACACTATTTGAGCTTGATGGTGGAGCAGGTAGTAACAGCAATGATACATGGGTGAGAGTACCAAACGTGGCTATGGAAATAACACGAGGATGTAGACTACGCCTTGAATGGGACGATATGTATGCAAGATACGTGATATCATTGAGTAAATTTAAATTGGAGGAGCAATTATGCTTTGCTGCGAAACTGAACATTGTGAATATAAATAGACTTCAGGCAGCATTAGATGCACTAGTGACATATATTGATGAAAGCAAATTGAATCACTGATTATTATTCTTGTAATTATGCTCAATAAAACTGTTTCTAAATCGAAGATATTTTTCTTTCTATAGTAGGCTAGCGTATATTTTTTAGCGTAGAAAAAAAAGAATCCAGGCTAGTCTGAAGTTGGTTATGAGAGTGTTTGGACTCTAGAAACTGGATAGATGTGAGAAAGAGCGAATCATGGGGAATCTTATGTCTATAGAAAAACGTTTGACTCTAGATGAAGATTTTCTAGAGTTGCCCATTCAACGGAAGATATTTTCTCAGGGAATGCTTGTCGATATAATGAAAACTGATTCTCCGTCATTAGACTATTGCATGAAGCTTTTACATCGTGGTCCAAAGACATTTACACAATTTATTGACACATTAATCACAACAGGACAAAATGGTATTGTGGATATGCTTTTAAACACTAGCTTAGAAATTTAGGACTTTTTTCAAGAGAAATATGGTGTTCAAGGATGATCTACTCCTCTCTCTCTCTCTCTCTCTCTCTCTCTCTATCCCACTCAATTTGTTGATAGTAACTCAGTTTCATTTTGGCGGTGAGAGTGTCAACACATGAAAAAAATGTTCCACACATGTCCACTGTGCATGTATACACTGGGCAGCTGGTCTTCATGTGAGAATTGTACAATGATTGGTGAGTATGATGAAAAGTGCAGATTATGCAACCCGTGTGAATTGCATAGAGGATATGCTGTACAAATTAAAGGTTGTAATTCCTGTCTTGAAGGGGTGTTTGACTCTCATCCTAGAGGGTACCTTTGCTCTAATTGCCACTACGATAAATGTAATCAGTGGGAGAATACATATCCTGGTATGATTGGGAAGAATCCTAAGCGTGATTTTAGTTTATTAGAAGAATCCTAAGCGTGATTTAGTGATTTAGTGATTTTAGTTTATCGTCGTGGCTTAAGATTGTTATGGGAGGAGGAGCTAGGTCAGCGATGCAACTGTTGGAACAACAAAAGAATTTGGTTTCTACGTCATCGTTGTGAAGACAATGGCTACTATGATTATAAGTCCACTGATTTTTATTTGGCTGTGACGGAATGTGATTCGCCACTTGAGGACACTGTTTGTGACATTGCTTCAAATAGTCAAATTGAAACATGCGAATTCTACAAAATGAATGAGAATAGTTTCATTGACTATACAAAGAGATATAATAAGAGTGAAGCTACACTCTACTGTGGAAAATGTGACCCTGACATTGCAGCACATCAGGATCAGTATACCGTGAATTCAGATAATCTACCTACATTAGTTGTTCTCGACAAGTACCTATACGCAGTAGAAGATGAAATCTAAAGAGTAGAAAAGTCGTTTTTATCATGTATATACACTATTTTTATTAATAAACAATTTCACATACATATTTAGAACATTTTATTCGTAGGGCACTGAAATCAATATTAAACACGCTTGTAAGTACATTTTCCACTAGAAAGTAATTCAATCGAGGAAAGTCAACGTAAATGTTGAGAAACTGCTTGTAGGTATAGCCACGACATCTGAACATGAAAAAGAGTAGTGCATGAAAGCCGCATGTCTTAGTAGTTAAATCCTGCACTCTTCGTTGATTTTGAATAATAGTTTTCCCACTGCTCTCAATAAATTTGCTGATGTGTGGAGTGTCGAATTTATATGATAGGCCAAGAGGATCAAAAAATTCAATATTTTTCGCTGTTTGAAAGATGCATAGCCAATTGCCTGTCTTCAAAGACGATGGACTGCTATTAGCAATGATTAGGGTATTGTTAACACTCGGAATTTTTTCAATGAAGTCCGATGGTATGCAATAGGACTTGTACAGGGACATGTATGGATCCATATTAAATACGCTGATTATTTGGTTTGTGTCATGGTGCTAGGTCTAGTAGAAAACTGCCGTCGGATGTGATTTAATAATAGGCTTCAAATTGACTCAATGATATTAGTGTGATACTCTCAGTCAAAGTATCGGCAAATGTGCACTCTAAGCGTACATTCCCTGTTAGTACTATGCTCATAACCTGGGTCCCCGACAGGTCCAAAACAATTACACCAGGATTTTTTGAAAACATTGAATCGGTTATTCCATTTTCAAATAGTTGAGAGTCATGATATAGGGATTGCATGGTCAACTCATATAGAGTTCTAAAGGTTTTTTGTCAAATGATAGAGTGTACAGTAGAATACCATTCACTTTGCACACAAGGCTAGATAGACCAAAAAAATTAAAATCACGGGGGGATGCAGTCCAGGATCCAACGGCACTGCCACTCTTCACAAAGGCCAAAGCGAGTTTTGATGGGATTTCTCCATTGATAAATGGTGAATCGGTATAACTACGAGACCCGGTGGCAATGTTACGTTGATTGGTGATCGTATGGGGGACAAGAAGTTTAATGTTGTTGCCAAAGGATCTTAGCTTTTCTACTGCCAATGCAACAGAGCTCATAACCTGTTGTTTTCGAACATGAGGAATTGCCGATGTGATAATGACATTTGCATCGGGTGCTGCAGGAAGTGTTTTTCTCAAAATGAAATTCGATGGGGCTAGTTGCAACTTTATGTCAATCTTGACAATAGGGGGTAACCATTGGGATATATTGAATATCTCATGATTTAATTTTCCAACTAGATGATACTCCTGGGTCACTGCAGTAGTCGTCTCACCGTCAGTATCAACACCTGATGGATATTCATAGCCCAATGACTGTCCTCTCAACTCCTTATATGCCTTTGGTGTCATCATCATAAATTGTATGTAGCTTGCATAGTTGGATAAATTGTTGCTAGTGCTAATCAATGTTCCATTAATAAATACATTAATTTGTTTGAACAGGTTGTGTAGAATACAGTTTTCGTAGGAGAGACCATCGGCAGCAATTGGAGTTATATTATCTGACTTTTTCTTCGCCGCAACATTTAAATCAATAAATGTTGATGACAAATTAATGAAATAGTCTTCATTGGAAAATATTTTAAAGTGTATATATTTCCGAGAGGGTTTGCTGGGGGTGAAATTGTTCATAGTAGCCATACTTGACAGTGACATCAACATTTTCAGCATTGAACAGATTCAATGAGGAACTGATTGATGGATGTGCTTCCTTTTGGGGGAGATAAGTCATCTTAAGAGAAGAAATCCTTCTTTGATCTAACAATATTTTTCTTTTTCTTCTTCTTATTGGTCTTCTTCGTTTTATTCCTCAAAGTCCTTGTTGATGTCCTTCGCTTCCTGCCTGGGTAGAGACTGATGAGTGAATGACGTGCACGCATCCTTTTCAATCCCTTTCCATTTTGCTGAGATTTTAATTGCTCACCAACGGCTCTTGCTGAAGATCTAATATTTTCCTTAACACTCTCGTTGAAATTTTTGCCATACCCCCAGTCCTGTAGTGTGGAGGCAGCAAAATGTGATGCAGCAGGTACAAGATATTTTCTGAAAAGGGGTAGTGCAGAATAAAATAGCCTAGCAAACCAGCTACCAAGACCATAGCCAGACATTGTAGTACGCCCCTTGTATTGATCCAATTCATGACCTATTTGACGTGGAATCAGAGCACCAACATAGCAATTGATATCAGGACAGACAAATGGAGTTCTTCTATTGTTAATTTTAGGTTCTCTCGCCGATGACGGGTCGAAAACGACATGTAATCACTGCTAAACCTTTTGTTATTTCTAGAGAATCACCCAATTCACTTCTTAGTGTTAACTGACAGAGTTCCAAATATGAAGTGTTTACAGGAACATACTGAAGATGCTTTATATTATAGTTCATGGGTTGTTTTTCGTTCAAGAACACGTAGGAGGGGGATATTTGAAATACCAACTCTCGATGATTCCACAAAGGATGCATACAGAAATATACAAGAGTCCGAGGCGAAACCAGGTGGATAATCAACAAAAATAACCTGATCTATCCCGCTAAAAGTGCCTGCGGTTTTCCCATTGATCATATTCTGTTTAAAGCCAAGAGCGTCTCTCAGATTATCATTGAGATGAATCACTTCAGTGTAAACAGGTGAGGTAATGTAAATCCTATCGTGTTCCATTGAATAATTAAAATGGAATGTACCTTTCCTACGATATGAGATTTTTCTATTGATTGCACGACACAATTCCTTCATAGTACCATATTCTTTATATCTCAATGTAACATCTGGATATTCACTAGATTTAAATGCTTCAACCCATTCATACCCGACAACGAGTGACCAGTCGAATGGTACAATTTTTATATTATACACACGATCCTTTCTCAGGATGTCGTAGGTATTTTTGAGAATACAGTCGACAAGAGCCACTTCATACTTTCCGTCATCGAATTTAATGGCGGGGGAGAGTTTTGTACAAAAATCACTTGTTTTATTCAAGTCATTGTAGAGAGGATCGAAAACGTTGGACATAAATGTTACATAGAAATCATTGGGCATTGGCACTATCTTCAACACCGACCCAAGAATCAAAATCAGAGTTGTATCCTAGCCACCGAACAAGTAACTGTTTCTTACCCCTGCGAGTACGAGTCTTTAATATCTATTCAATTTGATAGATTTCACTATTATTTTTAACTTTTTTAGCTCATAGTCATAAAAGCCACCGAGAATCTCTTCATCTTTGGTATCGCACAGATGATAAGTTATGGGTTTAGTGTCTAGGATTTTTGCCACTTTAAAAAGTTCTGTGGACCACAATTAATTGCCTTTTCAAAAACATTAGTTGTTCTATTAATTCGAACAGTATCACCAACATTGAATTTTTTCTTGACAATCGTTTCATTGGAATATTGCTTAAGAAAAGTATCAATTGTATCATGATCAGAATGATCAACTTCCGTTGGGGTTGAGATGGACAATGATCGATGCGGTCGATGATTATAAATCAACATGATTTTATCTAAATCACGAATAAAAGCACGTGTATTTTTCAATGTACAATATCTTGAAATTAAAATTAGAATAGTTCTTATCAATCGTTCGGCCAATGCAGCCTTTATAGGACTATGACTATGATAGAACAGTGTATTATATTTCATTAGTACTTTTGAAACATGGGGATTGACAAATTCGCTACTGCGATCTGTTTGAATTTTTTATACGAATCCTGTTCGAGAATAATTTCAATAGCCTGAGCAACTTCAACACCTCTCTTTGACCGCAATGAAATTGCATATGCATAACGACTATAAACGCTGATTGCAAGTAGAATGTACTTGTATGGTGTATTGTGACGTCTTTGAATCTCATCTAGAGTTAAGAGATCTGCTTGTATTATATGCAGGGGGAAAAAGGCTTTAGTTTTTCGATAATGATTAGCACGAAGCCTATGATTTCTATGCAGAGTGTAACTTGATTCATTTTTTTGATAGTCTTGCACACTTTTAGTGTGAACACCAGTGACTTTGGAAAGAGTGGTGGGGAAACTTAAACTTACCGCTTCACCAATATTTTCATAAACATGTTTCAGAACTTAATCCATTTTGAACGTAAACACGTAGAGTAACGTCCGCTACCCTTTTGTATACTAGTGGTTGATGATGGTGGTGGTGACATTGACTTGATAAATCTTCGCTTTTTTCTAGCTATCAGTGGTGTGCTCCTCCTCGTTGTCAAATCAATGTTCCCACTAGGTGTGCTAGTATTTTCCAAGATTGATTTAAAGTCTTCTTCTTCTTCTTCATGCTCATATTTTAATGGTGTTGAGGGTGCATGTTCATTTAATTTTTTTAGAATTTGCCTATGGCTAATAAGGCTTTTGGGGAAGTTTAATGTATTTAGAAAGTTGTATAGATGAGCGTCAAATGATAATAGTCCTTTACGATTTTTAACCATATCGCATATTAAATCAAGTAGATTATGGCTCTTGCCCTGAATTATAATCCCTTTCCCATTGCTGTCAACTTGAATATGATCCTGACCAGTTTCCATGAGATATGCTATGAGTCGTTTACTTTGTTCACGATATGAGTGCGGCATTAGATTGCCAATGCTCGACACTATTGAATCAATTTCGTCCTTCTTTAATTGTGTTCCACCAGTGATAGCAGAAGAATCCTGAGGAGATGGTTCTTTTTTGTGATTAATGCCATTGGCTCTCGCACGATAAGGCTTACGTTTGTCCACTCGGCGAGGTGCATCTTGAAGTAAAAGCAGTTTTTTATCATCCTCAATATTCTCGTTGTCAATGAATTTACTCAGATTGTTCTCAAAGTGTTCTACGGGTGAGAGGGTGAGTTCTATTGGAGTCAATTTATAGGGTTTAGCCATCTAGAGAAAACCGTTTACAAGTCCTGCAATTATCGGCAGTAAAAGTGTGAAAAAGCTACCGCCCGCCTGAAGAAGACGTTTCCTTTTAAAATTCTTTCCTTTCTTTTTACAGGCCAATGTACGTACAATGGAACGATGTTGCTTTGCCTGTTGCTTAACTACTTCTGGCAGTTGAACATTGCCCTCGGTTAAATTTAAACAAAGTTCAGATATTATATTAATGAAATCATTGTCAATACCATGTTTGAGTATGGCTTTCCTAAGTGGGGGTTTTGAAGTGCTTAGAACGGAAAATAAATGTCTATTTTCATGTAGTTTCTTCAATGTCATGATGGTAACTAATAGCCTTTTTTACTGTTCACGGGGAGATATACTGTAATTTCATTGTCAAAAATATCTGTGACTACACGCAGATCCTCGGGTGTATTTTGATTAAGATCCAATAGGATGTAGCCGTAGGGTTTATTAGTTGCCTGATTGTGTGCTGAGAGCAGACATTTAGGGGCACCGGGGTATATTTGTTTATTGAAAGTTATTAGCGAGCTAGAATCACGAACGACTCTGTAGATGATATAGTAGGTGCAGTTCCATGCAAGTGTTCGCATACATTTGCTCGGATGAAAGAGGTTGTGTAGAACCTCTTTCATCAGGTTCTGTAATGAAAATCTGTTCATGATGAGAGCGAACAGTGAACAGTTTTAGCATTTCCTGGGACCATTGTTCAATAGATTCAGCTAAATCGTCAATAATCAGCCAAAAGTTTGGTTCAATAATGTTGAAAACATCAAGTCCCTGTATGAATTGTATCTGCACCAACCCCGATATGGCTATTGCTTTTATGTTATCGTATGACTACTGCCAAATTCTGTAACAATAGTAGATTTTCTTCAGCTTTTCAACAAACATTTTATCACAATTTTTAATTATTTTAGTTAAGAGAGTAGTTTTGCCTGACATAGATGGCCCACATAAAAACGACCTGAATGGTGTTTTATATTGATATATTCCCTTCAACAATTCACCTACAACTAACTCTAGTCTATAGACGTCTAATGACTATATAATTTCCCTATTAGTAGTACTACTACTACTACCAGTCCGTTCAAGAATAATGAGAAGAACAAAATCAATAAAGAATCATGTTTTCTTTTATTATATGCATAAAAGCAGCACTTTATAAATAATAATACATTGAACATGAAAAAAGCACATTAAACAAGAAAAATACACTTTTTTTTATTTATTTATAACAAAAATACAACATTTATTTTACATAAGCACTTAAAAAAAACACTTTAATAAATACACATTTTTTTAAATTTATTTGTAAAAAATACAACATTTATTAAAATATGCATACACTTAAAATAATAACATATTTTTAATTTGAAATGGGGCCCCCGGAGGGCGGCCACTGCGGCGGCCGAAGGCCGAGGGCGGCCGCTGCGGCAGCCGGGAAGCACCATGGGAGCCCGCTGCGGCGGGCCGGGGCGGGCCGGAGGGCGGCATTAAATAGCTAAATAGTCGAATTTATGTAGAAGAAATTGCTCTGCCTTGCACATATTGAAAACATCACCAACCACCCACCCACCCACCTTGTACTATTAAAGAATTTAAGTTAATTTTATAGACCGAGTTGTTTTCTGTTCTCTACACATTCAATTCAGTCTGAGATTAGATAGTGACCGTATGGTAGTACCTTCACAACATCCTCAAGTACATACACTTTGTCCAATATGGCCGACATGGCGTTTTTCTCAACTCTATCTGTGTAGTTTTTACATTGTAAAGAGCGAATCGCCATGACTTTCACTCTTGGGACTAAACTATGTTCCACACAGTTTCTATACACACTCATGTCGAAATTATTTTTTACAAAGTGTGTAGGTACCCCCTTGCAAACTTGTTCGATATCCTTGTTGTGCGTTTCCACACAGTATACCTTCGGCCCAGGAAACACGCCACTGGATATCAGATCGCTACCCGTTTCAGATTTTAACATTAACAATTGATTTGGGGCCTGGCGTTTCACTAGCTCTGTGTAGAGGGATTCATCCCAGTTGGTGTAGTCCATTCGTGAGCTAATGTACTCGCCGATTTCCAAATCATTCAATAAATTGTCAGTTTTAACTTTTAACAGGAGTGAATCAGTGTCCCCGTAATACACTTCAACTTGTCCCTCAATCGGCCATTGTATCTTGCATACATTATAATAAAATGACAACATGAGTTTTTTAGATATTTCAGTTATTGCACTCCCGCCTGCAATATTTTTATTTAAAACAACGATTCTTTTCTTACGATGTAGGAGCACCATATCAGAGTCTATGATTGTGAACGATGTGAAGTTTGGATCCGCAATGATTCGATCACAATCTTTGGGATTGGTTACAATGTCGCATCGACTTCTGTTTCGTACGCTTTCGCACATTTTACCGAAGGCTGAGTTCAAAATGAGTTTAAAGACTTTTTTTTCAGCCTTCGTTTTCGCTTGTGAACGCTTACTGACAAAGGTGTCAATAAACGTTTTCATATAAAGTTTTTGATCAAATTGGAGGGCTCTATGAATCTTTGTGACTTTGAAACCATTGGACACCATCCATTTCAATAGCACGTGATGAACAACGATATTCTGTTTCGGGTTGAGGTCCGCAATTAGTTTTTGTTTTGAAGGTACCCAGTGCATACGCCCATCCTCTACTAAAGATAAATTGTAGGGGCTCAGAGATTCCATACCCACCGGCCTATTTATGTACGGAAAAACAAAGTCTTTTACCGAGTCATTAATTTCCATGGGTATTTTACCGTCAATTTCAAAAAACCATCCCTTTGCCCCATTCTCCTCAACGCTAGCAATGTCGGGGAAATTCGAAGCACATGGATTGTTAAGCCATTTATAATTGCCACACGGCAAATAGTATTGAGACATTGCCGATGGTTAAAGGGAATTCATATCCAAAAAAACTGCGTCTGACTTTTCATTCATCGGTGTGCTGTCCGAAGGGATCAGTTTTCATGATACGGTCTCAGTGAAAAACATACCCACCCCTCATTGATCTCTCTACAAACAGATGCTGATCTACATCCGCAATCAGACCTATTTCTTCTTTGCTGATTTTAAGTATCAAGTCCATCACCAGATGTGGAGTGGAAAAATACTACCCTAAATCCAACCCTAATTCTCCATAGATTTTATCCGTATTTTTGCACACAATGTCCAGAAGAGTAAGTACGTCACTGGTCAAGTATAGTTTACAATAATCCCACCCATTTTTACATACCTTTTTGCCCAAACCCTCTTAGAAAATTCATATTCGCTAGTGGTGCACTCACTCTCAGTAAGAGAATTGTAAAAAGCTTCAATGGGTGGTAATGACTCCTCATCTAGCCTCGAGGCAGAGTTGTAATAATCATATGCATATATGCCCTTACACGTTAATAAATCATACATTTCTTCATCAGGGAAGCGCTGTTTAAGGAGGGGGAAGCTATCAAAATTGTCACTTTTCTGTACCTGAATCAATTGACTTAAGGACTTGGGGAAGAAGCTGAAAGAGTCTAAAAACGGATTTTATTTAGGCACGTGTTACCCTTGTCAACTGTTTTCCACATGAATTCTAGCAGCAGTAGCTTCTCCGATGATTTGGGTATGATATTATAAGAAAAAGAACCATTTATCCATGCGTTATCTACAACTCCACCCTTGGCAATGCGGGCCAACACCGGTAAAACAAACTTTAAGTCGTAATTGGTATTGTGCATAAAACCGGTACGAAATATTGCTGTCTAACGTTTAATTTGCACGACTGATGTGCAACCCCCTAAAGTTACTCCCCCCCCCCGATGTAACTTCCTGCCACAAATGATCATGGTCGATCACCTTCCTCCTCCCCCCATTCCCAACACCATCATCAAATTCTCCCTTGCAAACCCAACATATTTTACGATTTTTAATGGCCAATCTGTCATCTGGTGATAGGAGCATAGGATAGTTTGGGTAACGAAGGCGCGAAATTGCACCGTTCGCTGTTTTGATTAGAAAGACCAATGCTGAGCGCATGCAGTCTTTGCCGCCCAATGACTCAACTACATCCAACACTTGCATGGTGTTACTGGAGTCTCGTTGCGCATGAGCGTAAGAGACCCCTATGGCCTCATGTATTTTAACACGATTTTAATTTGACGAATCGTACTTGCCCCTTGAGTTTCGCTTCGCAGTCTAAAGTGACCTTATTGCTCTGTAGGAGCGTATTCTGGAAATTCTTAAAACGTGAGATCGCTCTATCTCCGCTTTCCGTTTCCACAGCCTGGTATCCATGACTTTTACAGTGTTTCATGTGATGCTTTAACTTTAAATCAGAGCGAAATCTTGAGAAACATGTCGGACAGTAATAACATACACCATTCCACTTTTAACCCTCCCTCAAAACCCTACTAATATCTGTAATTGGATTAAAATTTCCAATTGAATCAGGCTCTGTGGGTGGCGTGTATAGAAGCCACACCAACTGCTCCACTGATTCAATTGACGGAGCCCTCACTGGAAATAATACACCCTTCTTATCGAAACGCTGACCCTCCTCAAATTCTGTCTCATACTGCAACACCGTGACACCAATCTTTAAATGTGTATTAGCCCGCTCAAATATATCTATTCCTTTTAGTGTCACGAGAAATTGACCATTTAAACAATTAAAATATACTATTGGAAACTTTGAACCCTCCATCCCATTAACTGCTAATTTGTCCAACCTTTTCTTAGATGTATCTTTTTGAAGAGGTCTGTAGGAAGCAATCAAAAATGCATACTTGAAACACTGTAGCCTCGTATCGAAACAGATTCGTTGTACCCCCTGACACCCCTCTAAACCTGAATGACATTTTAAGTCAATTGCCTTCCCTCCCCCAGTCCCACCTCTTAAAATAAAATCCTTTTTATATCTACAGATATTAACGTTTAAACTCTCAATAAATAAAACCACCGAGCCGCTACCCCTTTGTTATAATTATCCCATTTAGTTTGAATGCTATTAACCCAATCTTAAAAAAACCTCCTCGTAATTTGATAAATGCGTGCGAATTACCAACATCTCTGTGTGCAAGTATTTCGAATACAGCTCGCTCTCATTTTCATTTAAAAAAATATTTTTAGTGCTATTGATGCTTTTAAACTGACCCCCACATCCCCATCTGTTGTTCAAGAAGGGCTCGAATCTTGTTAACATATAAATGGGTAATGTCCAGGGGATGTGTTATTATACCCCCTGACATTAAAGAGTTAAATGGGTCACCAAATTTGGCGCTGTAGACTTTTATATGGTGCAAGGCAGAGTTGGAAAGAAAAATATCTGGAAGTGGGGGTATTATATCATTTGTACTACTACTACTACAACTAGTACTACTACTACTACTACTACTACTACTACTACTACTACTACTACTACTACTACTACTACTACTACTACTACTAGTATCATTAATCACAATGGTGGGGAGTGGCATAGGATCGTCAATAGGACCACCCCCAGTCAGTTCAATTTCATTTGTTGGACGTGGGGTGAAATTGCCTAGGTTGCTTAATATATCTTCCAGGGCGTTTGGGGATAGCTGTTTAAGCCAGCCTGTATTTTCTTGTGATGGAATTTCTTTATGAGGACCCGGTTTAGATGCATTAGTACTACTACTACTAACATTACCTAAATGCTCTCTCATAAATCTATCTGTTCATTCCGGGCCCTCCATCATGTCTATGTCACATGTTAGATCATCTAGGCTGGCCATGTCCCCAAAACAATCATTTAAAAAATCCCTATGCCACTCCATATTGTCAACATGTAGAGTATCATCATCATCCCTAAACTCTAGGGGCGGTCTAATGGCTGGAGTATGTCCACTAAAAACAGATTCTTCAATACTCGATGGTGGTCTTGGTGGTGACAATTCACCGATCTATAAAAACCAGGGTTTATTTTCCATGTGAAATATCCATTATTTTATAAAGTTAAAAGACTTAGTTAATTTTTCATAGTCATAGTCCCACCACCTGAACAATTAAAAGAAACAAAGTTACATGGGCTATGTCTTTCATAATGACAACAGAAAAGTCATGTCAAATGAAGAACTTTTTTTGTAGAGTTGAATAAAAAGGGTTTAGTCAGGAAAATGAAGCCTTATTCTAGAAGCGTTATTCTTACAGATTAAGTTAGAACAAGAGAATGATGTATAAAGCTAATGGTTTTATTCAGATAATATATATAATGTTCAGAATAAAAATCCAAAATAGGGATCTAACTCCGGTATTTGCCCCTCCTGATCGTAGTTCTCCACAAAACTCGCCCATCGTTCAACCGAGGCGGTATGTTTTATAAAACAAGTCATGTCAAATGAAGAACTTTTTTTGTAGAGTTGAATAGAAAGGGTTTAGTCAGCAAACATGGACTAAATAAATTATTGTAAGAAAAAGAACTTTTTGTCCTTCATGATCTGTTTTCATATGCGAAATTGCAAATGTCCTATAATTTTTTTTCCACCCCACTCCTCCACACTATTTTTTTTCTACAATAATTAACCTCCTTGAGAAAATACATATACACTTATAAGTAGCTGATTCAAAATTATTATTATTATTATTATTACTCGAGTAAGCAATACCCCATTCGTTGAGTTTGCATTAATTTTGACTATTCACCTCATATATTATTTATCCAGAACATTAATGTGGGGCGCCCCCTTCCCCCAAGTCCTCTTTATTACCCACCTGAGTAAATACAAACGTGTGCATTTTCAGTTTTTTCACTAGGTAGCTTATAATCTTATAGGCCTAAATTTCAATCATCTTAAAACATATATAAAAAAAAGAACGCCACTTCAACGTATGATAAAAGAAAATAGAAAAATTTTTAACTATTAGCTACGTTTGATATTTATTCAGAATATTAATGGAGGGGTTGCACCCCTCACACGTTTCTTTGAGTTTACATTAATTTTGACTATTTACCTCATATATTATTCATTCAGTATAATATTAAGGTCTCATAGTTTTTTAGCAATCGCTGACAATAACTCTGATTAATCCATAATTGTTATCTGTTGGTTAAAATAGAATATGTATTTGCAAATAGCTATTTCAGGCAAATACATGGACAGCAGATATATAAATAGCGGAAAAGATGATTTGAAATTATTATTATTATTATTACTCGAGTAAGCAATCCCCCTTTCGTTGAGTTTGCATAATTAAAATCATCCCTAAATAGATTTTATTGTCAATTGCATTAAGTCAGGTTTCACTGCATTGCATATTATTTACAAGTCAAACTCGAAAGAGTCCTATTGACCTCAATTATAGAAGGAAATCGATTTAATAAACTATTATATAAATTTCAGAATATCTATTTGCACTAACGTAAAAAATCACAGCTAGGTCGTTAGATACTCTCCTGTCTTGAATGAGTGCGTATTGGATAATAATCCTCCTGTCTTGACGGGGTGCATATTGAAGTACACTCTCCATCATGGAGTTCATAATTTTGCTCGTGTTATCAGTCTTCGAGCGCTTTTGGCTCCTTGTTGTCTGTGTTGTATCAGTGTCCTGGAATCAAAAAATAATTTCAGTTAAAAAAATGTTGATATTTGTTCAGAATATTAATGGTTGGCTTGCACCCCTCACACCCCCCTAAATTAGCAATTAAAACCCTCTTCCTCCATTCCCCACCACTAATAAATTTATCTAGCTTTAATCGTGTCAAATATATGCTTTAACATCAAAATACATGTCATATATTTTAAAATGCTTTTCTTATTATAACGGCTTGCTAGACGATTAACATTCGTAATGTGTTTAAGGGAATGAACCTCAATTATCGTACAATGTTAAAACCCTCGATAACCCGATATATCAATAAATGATTATGGAAAAAGGTTCTTCTTCTGTATTGACTGATAAAGGGTTTCGCACCTGCCATTGTATGGGAAAATTTACGGCTTTAGTTAAAATTATGTAAAAAGTACGTTATTTATGTGTTTAATATGTTGGAGGTGGGGGATTTTTCTAAATGGTAAATACATATGCTAAAACAGGAACACTATGCGACATCCCCCCTCCTCCCTAATAAGGTCATATATAAGCCTAGGTTAAAGACTAGAAGTCTAGTGAATATCTGATTTTACAGAAGATATTTTCTCAGGGAATGCTTCTTGTAGTACCCTAACTCTCCAAAAATTCAAGTTTGGTTCTTTTTGATATGTTAAAAAGGGCTTAGGTTGGGAGAAATGGGATAAATCTACTATGTAGCATACGGTCTGGGTGGGTATTTTGAGCTTTGTACAATCCTATTTTATAACCATTTAAATAAATAAGTTTAAATTAGCAATTAAAACCCTCTTCCTCCATCCCCTCACGACTAATAAATTTATCTAGCTTTAATCGTGTCAAATATATGCTTTAACATAAAAATACATGTCACCTATTTTAAAATTATTTTCTTATTATAACAGCTTGCTAGACGATTAACATTCGTAATGTATTTAAGGGAATGAACCTCAATTATCATACAATGTTAAAACCGTCGATAACCCGGTATATCATTAAATGATTATGGAAAAAGGTTCTTCTTCTGTATTGACTGATAAATGGTTTTGCACCTGCCATTGTATGGGAAAATTTACAACTTTAGTTAAAATGATGTAAGAAGTGCGTTATTCATGTGTTCAATATGTAGGAGGTGGGGGGATTTTTCTAAATGGTAAATACAAATGCTAAAACAGGAACACTATGCGACACCCCCTCCCCCCTAATAAGGTCATATATAGGCCTAGGTTAAAGACTTAAAGTCTAGTGAATGTCTGATTTTTTCCTCTAGAGTGTCCAGTTTATTTTACACATTTCAAAAAAGTTGCTTCTTGTAGTACCCTAACTCACCAAAAATTCAAGTTTGGTACTTTTTGATATGTTAAACAGGGCTTAGGTTTGGGGAAATGGGATAAATCTACTATGTAGCGTTAACTTAATGACGAGACAAAATGGATTTCTTTTTATTATAATACAAGAAAAATTTACTCACCAGAACTCGCTTAGAACTCTCCATATCTCTACCAATACAAATGATTAATAAACAAATCTATAGATACAATGAATGAGCTATTCAAAATGTAAAAAATTCTAATTTGAATCTCTATTTTATAGTCAAAAACTGAATATATTAACACATAACCAAGATGGTCCGTTTTTTTTGGGGGGGGGATAATGAACTTACCTTAAAAGGCGTGCAGGTCGTATATATTATGAAGTAGAAATCTGACTAACATGACTGACGAGTCAGAAACCTGTCCCCCATCGCATATACCAGTAGTCATATTATGGAATCACTCATAGAATCATAGGTGACTGCACCCTCGTAAGATGTGACTACCCTTGGTAAGTCAATGTACCGGTTAAACCGCACTGTATATTCATGCCTCAGGTGTAGGATTCCTTGTAGGGTTCATATTCCCTATACTATCACTACCCTTATTTATTAATACTAATTTGTGGTAGTTGTATACATGCTGGATTATTTGATTCAGTTTTTATTCATTGTTGGTTTAATGGAGTCCTTTACTTTTTTTGAGAAACTTATTTTATGCAAAAAGTTTTTTGATTAATAAAGATAATGAAAACATGAAGGAATTCTGGAGCATTCTACCTATATTCCAAAATACTCGCAGAATGTATGGTTTAGAATGGCCTATAGTTTATACTTTTCATTTTAATTTATTTTAGTTCTTTATCTGTGTTTTGGGATTTGACTTATCATAGCGACTCATAGCGATAGAGCCTAAAGAAAATAATTCGAAAATATAAAATCTGTGCCAACAGTAGAAAAGTTGCCTTTTGATGGAAGTAAACAAAGATAACAGGCTGGGACTAAGAAATACGTGTAGTTATTTTCCATGGATATGGTCTGGTACTGATCCGCTAACGAGAGGTATCACTAGCCAAAATGTTTTTTTTGGTGGGGGGGGGAATCAATTTTACCGACTAGCTGGTGATTTTTACCGTTTGATATGTGTTATATTGCTATTAAAATAAATTCGTTTTTTGTTCTTTACCGACTGAGACTGATATTCTTTAATTGATTTTACGTTATATATTTCCATCAGCGCATTTGCCCCCCCCCAAAAAAAGGAGTCAGCAAAATATTCATGCTTCGCACCACTATTCTACTGACTCAAATGTTTTGTCTGACTCCCTGATAACATTGAAGGAGGCCCCCTCCTCCCCGCACGCGTGTAGCCCTGCCGACAACTACAATACATTATACAATTTCACCCCTTGCGATCGAGAACAAGTCCATCAAAATTTTTGTCCCGTCTGAAGTGGCTTTAATGGCCATTTTTTTAATCTAATTTAATAACAGGAGTCAATCTCTAGTTAGAACCAAGCAAATTTAAAATTGGCAGATCTCCTTATTTGAAATAAGCAAGAAATAGTTTAAGTGAAAAAATCTTTCGAAAAGTCATCAAGCCCTGATCACAAAAAGGTGTGAAGTGGAGTTGATGTATAGGATTGCTCATGACAT
Organism: Artemia sinica; assembly: GCA_027921565.1. Taxonomy (NCBI): domain Eukaryota; kingdom Metazoa; phylum Arthropoda; class Branchiopoda; order Anostraca; family Artemiidae; genus Artemia; species Artemia sinica. The sequence goes on along the minus strand of CM051265.1, from coordinate 24,427,282 downwards.
TGAAGATGCAGCCAGACGGCAGGAGAGTAGAATATTGTACTGGCATGTTAATAAATTGAGGGAGAATAGTCAGTCTGGGCTTTTCCTAGTTAAATGCAGGAAAGGGGCCAGAATTAGAGATGAAGAAAGAGTTAAAGAGAAGGATGGGCAGAACATTTTGATATTGTTCTAGACCGTGATAGTGCTACAGGAAAAGATGAAGAAAATAGTGAAAAAGTTGTTGACACTTTGGATGTGAAGGACGATTTATTTTGTGAGTGTGCTAAAAGGATTAAAAGTTAAAAAGCCCGCTGGCACCGATAGTATGATAAATGAGTTTTTTTTGTAATATGATGGTTGTGAGGCTGGAGATAAATTAATAAAGATTATAGATATGATTTTTGATAAAAGGGAAGTACCTAGCGATCCAAGGAAAACTCTAATTTAAACCCCTCAATATGCAAGATGATAAGAGTGAGTGTGGTAATTATACAGGCATTAGCTTTGTTTCTATGGGAAGCAAATTCCTCAGTATGGTGATTCATTTTACACTGAAAGTTGCTGTAGCTAAAGTTTTAAGAAAAGAACAGTACGGTCTTATGAAGAGAGAGGATGCATTGACAAAATTTTTATTTTTAGATTGATAATTGAGAAGTGCTGGAGTCATCCCCCCCCCTAGTCCTCAGTATCAATAAAATATTTTGATGACTAAATAAATAATAATTAAATAATAAATTAAATCATGAACATCAGTAGTTATCTAGGTACCATTTCTGATGGCCCTATAGCAATCTCCATGTTATTCTAAGGGCTTATGTTCCTTCCATGCTATTCTATGTTTCTTCCATTGTTATTCTATGGGACCTCTACACGTGATTAAACACGTCATGAAACTACGTGCTATTCGCTTATGTCCTGTTGGTACCATTCCAAACGAGTGGGTATTCCCCGCCTGTTCCTAAACATTGCAAAAAAGATAACAGTATGAACGGGGGATTCCCCGCACAAATTTTTTTCAACTCCAAGTTTTTTTTTCAACCAGAGTGTTTTTTTTCAAGCTGACACCTGTTTTTTAGGCAGCCAATCAGAGACAACGGAGTTATTTACTCCTCTCTCTCTCTCTCTCAATTTTTTTTGTTGTTGCTAGCTCAGTTTCATTGTGACGGTGAGAGTGTCAACACATGAAAAAATGTTCCATACATGTCCACTATGTATGTACACACTGGGCAGCTGGTCATCATGTGAGAATTGCACAATGATTGATGAGTATGATGAAAAGTGTAGATTATGCAACCCGTGTAAATTGCATAAAGGATATGCTGTACAAATTAAAGGTTGTAATTCCTGTCATGAAGAGGTGTGTGACTCTCATCCTAGAGGCCACCTATGCTCCAATTGTCATTAAGATAAATGTAATCAGTGGGAGAATACATATCCCGGTATGATTGGAAAGAATCCTAAGCGTGATTTTAGTTTATTGCTAAGAGATTGGAATCGTCGTGGTTTTAGATTGTTCTGGGAGGAGGAAACGGGTCAACGATTCAACTGTTGGAACAACAAAAGAATTTGGTTTCTACGTCATCGTTGTGAAGACAATGACTACTATGATTATAAGCCCACTGATTTTTATTTGGCTGTGACGGAATGTGATTCGCCGCTTGAGGACACTATTTGTGACATTGCTTCAAATAGGCAAATTGAAACATGCGAATTCTACAAAATAAATGAGAATAGTATCATTGACTATACAAAGAGATATAATAAGAGTGAAGTTACACTCTACTGTAGAAAATGTGACCCTGACATTGCACTACATCAGGATCAGTACACTGTGAATTCAGATAATCTACCTGCACTAGTTGTTGTCGACAAATACCTATACCTAGTAGAAGATGAAATCTAAAGAGTAGAAAAGTCGTTTTATCATGTATATAAATTTTTATTAATAAACAGTTTCACATACATTTTTAGAACATTTAATTCGTAGGGCACTAAAATCAATATTAAATACGCTTGTAAGTATATTTTCTACTAGAAAGTCGTTCAATCGAGGTAAGTCAACGTAGATGTCGAGAAACTGCTTGTAGGTGTAGCCACGACATCTGAACATGAAAAAGAGTAGTGAATGAAAGCCACATGTCTTAGTCGTTAAATCCTGTACTTTTCGTTGATTTTGAATAATCGTTTTCCCACTGCTTTCAATAAAGTTGCTGATGTTTGGTGTGTAGAATTTATACGATAGACCAAGAGGGTCGAAAAATTCAATATTTTTCGCTGTTTGAAAGATGCAAAGCAAATGGCCGGTCTTCAAAGTCGATGGACTGCTATTAACAATGATTAGGGTATTGTTAACACTTGGAATTTTTTCAATGAAGTCCGAAGGTATGCAATAGGACTTGTACTGGGACATGTATGGATCCATACTAAATACGTTGATTATTTGGTTTGTGTTCATGGTGCTAAGTCTAGTAGAACACTGCCGTCGGGAGTGATTTCCCAATAGGTTTCAAATTGACTCAGTGATATTAGCGTGATACTCTCAGTCAAAGCATCGGCAAATGTACACTCTAAACGTACATTCCCTGTTCGCACTATGCTCATATCCTGAGTCCCCGACAAGTCCAAAACAATTACTCCATGATTTTTTGAAAACATTGAATCGGTTATTCCATTTTCAAATAGTTGAGAGTCATGATCTAGGGATTGCATGGTCAACTCGTACAGAGTTCTATAGGATTTTTTGTCAAATGATAGAGTGTACAGTGGAATACCATTCACTTTGCACACAAGGCTAGATAGACGGAAAAAATTAAAATCTTGGGGGGATTCAGTCCAGGATCCAACCGCACTTCCACTCTTCACAAAGGCCAAAGCCAATTTTGATGGGATTTCTCCATTGATAAATGATGAATCGCTATAGCTACGAGAGCCGGTGGCAATGTGACGTTGATTGGTGATCGTATGGGGGACAAGAAGTTTAATGTTGTTGCCATTGGCTCTTAGCTTTTCCACTGCCAATGCAGCAGAGCTCATAACTTGTTGTTTTCGGACGTGGAGAATTGCCGGTGTGATAATGACATTTGCATCGGGTGCTGCAGGAAGTGTTTTTCTCAAAATGAAATTCGATGGGGCCATCTGTAACTTTATGTCAATCTTGACATTAGGGGGTAGCCATTGGGATATATTGAATATCTCATGATTTAATTTTCCAACCAGATGATACTCTTGGGTCACTGCAGTAGTCAACTCACCGTCAGTATCAACACCTGATCGATATTCATAGCCCAATGATTGTCCTCTCAACTCCTTGTATGCCTTTGGTGTCATCATCATAAATTGTATGTAGCTTGCATAGTTTGATAAATTATTGCTAGTGCTCACCAATGTTCCATTAATAAATACATTAATTTGTTTGAATAGATTGTGTAGAATACATTTCTCGTAGGAGAGACTACGGCAGCATTTGGAGTTGTATTATCGGACTTTTTCTTCACCGCAATATTTAAATCAATAAATGTTGATGACAAATCATTGAAATAGTCTTCATTGGAAAATATTTGAAAGTGTATATTTTCCGAGAGGGGTTGTTGGGGGTGAAATTGTTCATAGTAGCCATACTTGACACTGACATCAACATCTTCAGCATTGAATAGATTCAATGAGAAACTAATTGATGGATATGATTCCTTGTGGGGGAGATAAGTCATCTTAAGAGAAGAAATCCTTCTTTGATCTAACAATCTTTTTCTTTTTCTTCTTCTGCTTATTGGTCTTCCTTGTTTTCTTCCTCAAAGTCCTTGTTGATGTCCTTCGCTTCCCGCCTGGGTGGAGACTGATGAGTGAATGACGTGCACGCATCCTTTTCAATCCCTCCCCATTTTGTCGAGATTTTAATTGCTCACCAACGGCTCTTGCTGAATATCTAATATTTTCCTTAACACTCTCCTTGAAATTCTTGCCCGACCCCCAGTCCTGTAGTGTGGAGGCAGCAAAATGTGATGCAGCAGGTACAAGATATTTTCTGGCAAGGGGTAGTGCAGAACGAAATAGCCTAGCAAACCAGCTACCAAGACCATAGCCAGACATTGTAGTACGACCCTTGTAGTAGTCCAATCCATTGCCTATTTGACGTGGACTCAAAGCACCAACATAGCAATCGATATCGGGACAGACAAATGGAATTCTCCTATTGTTCATTTTAGGTAATTGTGCTATCGCCAACAATGGGTCGAAAATGACATGTAATCACTGCTAAGCCTTTTGAAATTGCTAGAGGATCACCTAATTCAGTTCTTAGTGTTAACTGACAGAGTTCCAAATAGGAAGTGTTTACGGGAATATACTGAAGATGCTTTATATTGTAGTGATGAATATGCTCTTGATTGGTTTTTCGTTCAAGAACTCGTAGGAGGGGAATATTGGAATTACCGACTCTCGATGTTTCCACAAAGGATGTATAGAGAAATATACAAGTGTCTGTGGAGAAGGCAGGTGGGTAGTCAGCAAAAATGAAATTAGTGTTTCCGGCACTTTTACCGTTGATTATATTGAGCTTAAAGCCAAGAACATCCTTTAGGTTATAATTGAGAATAACCTTTTCATTGGCAATAGGTGAACTAATGTAGATCTTGCCCTCCTCCTTTGAATAGTTGAAATGAAAAGCTCTTTTTTTACGAGCGGAAATTCTTTTATTGATAGTACGACATAAATCATTCATACAGGTGAGTTCCTCATAGGGTAATTCAATATGTGGATAATCAATCCAATTGATTTTTGAATTTGTTCTTTTTTTGAATTTGATCACCTGAAGGTGGTAGTGGCCAATCATAGGGTCTAATTTTTATATCATATTTACGATCCTTTCTCAGGATGTCATAGGTATTTTTGAGAATACAGTCGACAAGAGCCACTTCATACGCACCGTCAAATTTGATGGCGGGGGAGAGTTTTGTCCAAAAATCACTTGTTCTATTCAAGTCGTTGTAGAGAGTATCGGAAACATTGGACATGAAAGTTACATAGAAATCAGTGGGCATTGTCAATATCTTCAACACCGATCCAAGAATCAAAATCAGAGTTGTATCCTAGCCACCGAACAAGTAACTGTTTCCTACCCCTGTGAGTATGAGTCTTTAATATCTTTTCAATTTGATAGATTTCACTATTATTTTAACTTTTTGTAGTTCATAGTCATAAAAGCCGCCGAGAATCTCTTCATCTTTGGTATCGCGCAAACGATAAGTTATGGGTTTAGTGTCTAGGAGTTTTGCCACTTTAAAAAGTTCGGTGGACCACAAGTAATTCCCCTTTTCAAAAACATTAGTTGTCCTATTAATTCGAACAGTATCACCAACATTGAATTTATTTTTCATCTTGACAATCGTTTCATTGGAATACTGATTAAGAAATATGTCAATTGTATCATGATCAGAATGATGAACTTCCGTTGGCGTAGAGTTGGACAATGATCGATGAGGTCGTTGATTATAAATCAACATGATTTTATCTAAATCATAAATAAAAGCCGGTGTATTTTTCAATGTGCAATATCTTGAAATTAAAAGTGGAATAGTTCTTATCAATCGTTTGGCCAATGCAGCCTTTATAGGACTATGACTATGATAGAGCAGTGTACTATATTTTACTAGTACTTTTGCAACATGGGGATTAACAAATTCACTACCACGATCCGTTTGAATTGTTTTATATTAATCCTGTTCGAGAATACTTTCAATGGCCTGAGCAACTTCAACGCCTCTCTTTGATCGCAATGGACTGGCATATGCATAGCGACTAAAAACACTGACTGCAAGTAGAATGTACTTGTACGGTGTACTGTGACGTCGTTGAACCTCATCTAGAGTCAGGAGATCTGCTTGCATTATATGCAGTGGGTAAAAGGCTTTAGTTTTTCGATATTGATTAGCACGAAGTCTATGATTTGTATGCAGAGTGTAACTTGATTCATTTTGTAGATAGTCTTGTACACTTTTAGTGTGAACACCAGTGACCTTGGAAAGAGTGGTGGGTGAACTTAAACTTCCACCTCACCAATATTTTCATAAACACCTTTCAGAACTTCAACCATTTTGAACGTAAACACGTTGTGTAACGTCCAATACCCTTTTGTATACTGACGGTTGGTGGTGGTGGTGGTGACGTTGACTTGATACATCTTCGCTTTTGTCTAGCTATCAGTGGTGTGCTAGTATTTTCCAAAATTGATTTAAAATCTTCTTCTTCTTCATATTTTAATGGTGGTGGTGTTGACAATGATGCATGTTCATTTAATTTTTTTAGAATTTGTCTATCGCTAATAAGACTTTTGGGAAAGTTTAATGTATTTAGAAATTTGTATAGATGAGCGTCAAATGATAATAGTCCTTTACGATTTGTAACCATATCATAGGTTAAATCAAGTAGATTATAGCTCTTGCCCTGAATTATAATCCCTTTCCCATTGCTCTCAACTTGAATATGATCTTGACCACTTTCCATGAGATAGGCTAGGAGTCGTTTACTTTGTTCACGATATGAGTGGGGCATTAGATTTCCAATTTTCAATACAATTGAATCCAATTCCTCCTTCTTTAATTGTGTTCCAGCAGCAGACTCTTGAGGAGATGATTCTTTTTTGTGATCAGCAGCAGCAGTGGCCTTCACATGATAGGACTTATGTTTCTCCACTCGGCGAAGTGCATCTTGAAGTAAAAGCAGTTTTTTATCATCCTCAATATTCTCGTTGTCAAGGAATTTACTCAGATTATTCTCAAAGTGTTCGACGGGTGAGAGAGCGAGTTCTATTGGAGATAATTTATAGGGTTTTGCCATTCTCTAGAGAAAACTGTTTACAAGTCCTGCAATTATTGGCAGTAAAAGTGTGAAAAAGCTACCGCCCGCCTGAAGAAGTCGTTTTTTTTTAAAATTCTTTCCTTTCTTTTTAGAGGCCAATGTACGTACAATGGAACGATGTTGCTTTGCCCGTTCCTTAACTACTTCTGGCAGTTGAACATTACCCTCGGTCAAATTTAAACAAAGTTCAGATATTAGATTAATGAAATCATTGTCAATACCATGTTTGAGTATGGCTTTCCTAAGCGAGGGTTTTGAAGTGCTTAGAACTGAAAACAAATGTCTATTTTCATGTAGTTTCTTCAGTGTCATGATAGTGACTAATAGGTCTTTTTAGTGTTCACGGGGAGATATACTGTAATTTCATTGTCGAAAATATCTGTGACTACACGCAGATCCTCGGGTGTATTTTGATTAAGATCCAATAGGATATAGCCGTGGGGTATCTTAGTTGCCTGATTGTATGCTGAGAGCAGAAATTTAGGGGCGCCTGGATAGATTTGTTTATTGAGGGTTATTAGTGAGCTAGAATCACGAACAACTCTGTAGATGATATAGTAGGTGCAGTTCAATGCAAGTGTTCGCATACATTTGCTCTGCTGAAAGATATTGTGTAGAACCAGAGTAACGGAAATCTGTTCGTGATGAGAGCGAACAGTGAACAATTGTAGCATTTCCTGGGACCATTGTTCAATAGATTCAGCCAGATCGTCAATGATCAGCCAAGAGTTTGGTTCAATAATGCTGAAAACATCAAGTCCCTGTATGAATTGTATCTGCACCAATCCCATGGTGGTGGCAGCAATTGCTTTTATTTTATCGTATGACTCCTGCCAAATACTGTAACAATAGTAGATTTTTTCGGCTTTTCCACAAACATTTTATCGCAATTTTTAATTATTTTAGTTAAGAGTGTTGTTTTGCCTAACATTGACGGCCCACACAGAAACGATCGGAATTGTGTTTTAAATTGATACATGTTCCTTTCAATAGTTCACCTGAACAACTAACTGTAGACCATAGTTGTCTAATGACTAAATAATTTCCCTACTACTCCGTTCAAGAATAATATGAAGAAGAAGAAGACGAATAAAGAATAATATTTTCTTTTATTATATGCATAAAAAAGTAACAATACTTAAAAAATACTACATTGAAAAAAAAGCACATTAAACATGAAAAAAATACACTTTTTTTTAATTTATTTATAATAAAAAATACAACATTTACATGGGCATAGAGAAAAAACACTTAAATAAATACACTTTTTTGTTTATAGAAAAAATACAACATTTATTAGAATAAAGCACTTAAAATAATATCACTTTTTTTTAATTTGAATGCAACATGTACAAAAGCACAAAAAAAATCTGCTCTAAGTCCAAAAAAAAGATAACTTTGGTAGTGGCTGGCGGTGCGCCCCCCACTCGCGGCCGCCCCCCCCCCCCGGGCCACGAGCCCCCCCCAAAGGCCGCGAGGCCCCCAAAGGTTTTAGGAAAAAAAAAATTTACTGGACTTTATTCAAACCGAGACTTTCCCTATGGATAACACACTCGGCCCGGTCTGAAGTTAAATAGTGCCCAAGGGGAAGGATAGTCACACCGTCTTGACAAACATAGATCTTGTCGGAGATGGTACTCATGACAATTTTCTCTACATTTACAGTGAAGTTCCTGTAGTTGATGGAACGAATTGCCAGCAATTTGGCTCGTGGAATTGTATTTTGAACAATACAATTCCTATAGATGTCCATGTTGAAATTCTTATCCACATAGCGCGTGGGTACTCCTTTGCAACGTTTCTTGATTTCCTCGTCGTGTGTCTGCATAAAGTACACCTTCAGACTTACAAACACACCACTGGAAATCATGTCGCTTCCCGTTTCAGATTTAAAAAATAAAAGCTGATTTGGCGCCCGACGTTTCACTAACTCTGGCTATAGCCCACTCCAATTGGTGTAGTCCATCTGTGAGCTGATAATTTCACCGTGCGCCAAATCATCAATTAGATTTGGGGTTTTTACTTTTAACAGTAGAGAATCTGTGTCCCCGTAGCAGACCTCTACTTGCCCCTTCTCCGGCCACTGTACCCTAGCCACATTGTAGTAGAATTCCAACATGAGCTTTTTTGAGATCTCCAAGATCGCACTGCCTGCAAAAATATTTTTATTCAGGACAATGCGTCTTTTTTTCCTATTCAATAGTACCATGTCCGGGCCAATGATTGTGAAGGAAGTGTAATTTGGATCGGCAATAATTCGAGCACATTGTTTGGGGTCAGTCACGACGTCACAACGATTCCTATTGCGAACACTCTCACACATTTTGCCGAAAGCCGAATTCAAAATGAGTTTATAAATTACTTTTTCGGCTTTCATCTGCGCTTCAGAACGTTTCTTGACAAAGGTGTCAACAAACGTTTTTAGATATGGTTTTTGGCTAAACTGGAGCGCTCTGTGAACCTTTGTGACGTTGAAACCTTTGTTGCACATCCATTTTAAGGCTACATGATTTACAACAACATTTTTTTTCGGCAGAAAGTCAGCAATAAGTTTTTGTTTTGAAGGTGACCAGTGCAATCCGTCCTCCTCGACTAAACGTCTATTGCAGGGGCTCAAAGAGTCCCTAGTCACAGATCTATTGATCCACGGGAAAACAAAATCCTTTACTGAATCGTGAAGCTAAACTAGTATTTCCCCATCAATTTCAAAAAACCATCCAACCGGTCCATTCTCCTCAACACTGTTGTCAATGTTGGGGAAATGGGGAGCTTGAGGGTCATTGAGCCATTTATAGTCACCGCAAGGTAGCGCATAATGGGACATGGCCGAGGGATAGAGAGAATTCATATCAAGGAAAACTGCATCCGATTTTGTCCCCGTCTTCTCTCCAGTTGGATCAGTTTCCAAGTGAAAAACACGATCCCCGTGAAAAACAAATCCACCCCTCATTGACCTTTCAATGAACAGATGCTGATCAATGTCTGTGATTAGCCCGATTTTTCCCCACTAATTTTTAGGGTGAGGTCCATCACCAGATGATGATATGAAAAATAATAGCCCAAATCAAGATTAAATTCCCCATAGATTTTGTCCGTATTTTTACACATAATGTCTAACAAAGTTAACACATCACTCGACAAATACAGCTTGCAGTAGTCAAACCCGTTTTTACACCCTCCCTCTGCCCAAACTTTTTTAGCAAAACTGTATTCATCGGGGGTGCACCTACGGTCATGTAGACTGTCGTAAAACGATTCAATCGAAGGAATAACATCTCGACATGGAACAATAATAATCATAAGGATAGATGCCCTTGACCGTCAACAAATCATATAAATCATTTGGAAATTGTTTCTTGAGAAGGGGGAAAGCGTTGCAGCCGTCATCGTTTTTCTGCACTTGAATTAATTCACTCAATGATTTGGGGAAAAAACTGTAGGAATCTAAAAAGCGAATTTTGTTCGTGTACTCAACGTCGGCTTCAACAAATTTCCACATAAATTCCAAAACAAGCAACTTTTCCGATGATTTAGGAATGATTTTGTAGGAAAAGCTGTCTATCACCCATAAATCATCCACTGTTCCATTTCTTTGAAGATGTGCCATTGCTGGTAGCACATACTTCAGATCGTAGTTAGAGTTATGTATAAAAACCGGAAGAAAGAGTTGCTATTTAATTTTTAAGTTACATGAATTGTGAGCCCACCCCCGAAAGTTACTTTTTCCCGTTGAATTGGGGTCAGTAAGGTGATTGTGATCCTGGACTGCGTCTTTTGGGGCAAGAACACCTCTACAAACCCAGCAAATTGTCCCCTCTTCTAGTGCCAGTTGCTCCTTATCTGATAATGTCATTGGGTAGTTGGTGTGACGCAATCGTGAAATTGCGCCGTTTGCTGTTTTTATTAAAGATATCAATAACTTTTCCATACTACCCTCCTCATCCATAGCCAAAAAAACTCTTCCAACTGCATTTTATTGTTGGAATCGCGACGGGCATGCGCGTAGGAACACGCAACTACTTTGTGTTCCTTTACTATATTTGGCCTTGATGGGTCTGATACCTCAACCAGTCTTGATTCACAATCCAAAGACACTTTATCAACTTGTAGCAGGGAATTTTGGAAATTTTTAAATTGTAAAGTATCTTTGCCTTCTGCCGGCATTTCTATTCGTTGATTCCCATGAATTTTGCAATGCCCCATGTGATCCAAGAATTTTCGCTCAGATCTAAATGGGGAAAGGCACATGGGACAATAGAGACGTTCCCCTTTCTGAACGCCTTGGGATAGGAGTCGACTTATTGCTGTAACGGGGAAAAAATGACCATAGGAATTTACATATTTGGGAGGCTCGTAAATAACCCAAACCCAATTTTTAACATTATCCACCATCGGTGTTCTAACTGAATACAAAACCCCTTTTTTATTTGGTTTCTTTCCCCCATCTACAAATTCCGTGTCATACTGGAGAACAACCACCCCCAACCCAAGATTTTCATTTGCTTTTTCAAATACGGTTATTTCTTTCAAGGACACCGGATACTTCCCCTCTAAACAATCAAAATTTACTTTAGGGAAATTTTCTCCACCGTTACGAGCAAGTCCGTCGAGATTATTCATTGATGAATCTATTCTTAATGTTTTATGGGCTGCTGCTAAAAATGCGTATTTAAAGCATTGCAGCCCCGTTTCAAATTCGAAACTCTGAACCCCTTTGGTAGCCAACAAATCTGGGTGACATTTTATTCGTCGACTACCCCGCTCTCCCCTTAAAATAAAGTTTTTTTTTAAATCTACTGACATTCAGATCCATTTATTCAATGTATAAAATTGTGGACCCACTTCCCCTCTCGTTAAACGTGTCCAAAGTCGAAATTAGTTTATTTACCCAGTTAAAAAAGTTGCTCTCAAATTCGTTTAGACCAGGGTAAAAAGTCTGGTTGCCAGTTGAAAAATGAAAATAAAAAATTTCCCCAGATGTCCCCTTTTGTGAATAAACTTTTTGATTAACTGATGCTTTAACCCCCCTCCCCCCTTGACCCTCCCATTTCTGAATCTGAATCTCAATTTGTGCTCGAATTCTGTCGATGTAGCTATGGAGAACATTCACGGGGTCTGTTAAAATAATGCCCTCGTCAACCGCGTTTTCCTCGGGGGGATTAAAATCTACCCTGTATGTTTGCAAGTGACCTAGAGCAGATTCTAACAAATAAAATTCACGTAATTCCGGGGACGTGTCATTATTTTCATGTCCTGCACCTATTTGTACAGGACCCAATTCACTAATTGTAAAACTATCGTCAAAATGTCCCCGGGGACATTAGGTTCAACAATTTGCATAAGACTGTCAATTTCTTCAGCTGTAAATTGAAAATCCAGGGGGATATTAAATGGCATACCTTCACTAACATCATCATCATCCGGTGAGAGGGGACAATTACCCATGATACTTTGAAGTCCCGGACCAGGGAAGGCAGAAGTTTTCACAGCTTCCCCCTGAAACTAGAAAATGAATGGATTAAGTTTTTTTCTTTGACGAAAGTTTTATCACAATTATAACACACTTTTTTTTATAGCATTATTTATCAAACGAATGCATAATAAATTACAAATTTTTGCTTGTAGCATTATTTACAAAACAATGAATAATAAATTACAAATTTTGTTAATAACACACATGCGCACACACGCACACACACACACACACACGCTGAAATATTCTTAAAGGTTGAAATTGCGTTTCTAACCCCTTAGCCTATATTCCATTAGCCTATAACTTGCTGCGGAAACAGCATCAGATAGAAATGCGCTGTGGAATCAATTTATGGGAGGTCTGAATTTCTACTTCAAAAATTCTTAGTTTTCTCATAACTTTTGATGGATTAAGGTAAACGAAATAATTTAAAGATATTCAAAATCAGCATTAAAATACAATTCAGTTGATATGTATAGTGAAAAAATTTCAGCGCTCGGATCAAAACATAAGAAATAATGATATGGAAATAAATGCCATTCAATCATTACATCGATATTGAATTTACACTGTTTCAATGAATTATCGAGTAGACGCGGCTCATGCACCGCTCACACACGCACACACACACACACACACACACACACACACACACACACACACACACACACACACACACACACACACACACACACACACACACACACACACACACACACACACACACACACACACACACACACACACAAACACACACACACACATACAACAATCATTACGCCGTTATTGAATTTGCAATATTCTTTATACTATCTCAATGAATTATCGAGTAGATACGGCGCATGTACCGCTCACACACACACACACACACACACACACACACACATACAACAATCATTATGCCGTTATTGAATTTGCAATATTCTTTATACTATCTCAATGAATTATAGAGTAGATGCGGCGCATGCACCACTCACACACACACACATACAACAATCATTACGCCGCTATTGAATTTGCAATATTCTTTATACTATATCAATGAATTATCGAGTAGATGCGGCGCATGCACCGCTCACACACACACACACACACAAACACACACACACATAGAACAATCATTACGCCGTTATTGAATTTGCAATATTCTTTATACTATCTCAATGAATTATTGAGTAGATGCGGCGCATGCACTGCTCCCACACACACACACACACACACACACACACACACATACAACAATTATTACGCCGTTATTGAATTTGCGATATTCTTTATACTGTCTCAATGAATTATCGAGTAGATGCGGCGCATGCACCGCTCACACACACACACACACACACACACACACACACAAACACACACACACACACACACACACATACAACAATCATTACGCCGTTATTGAATTTGCAATATTCTTTATACTATCTCAATGAATTATCGAGTAGATGCGGCGCATGCACCGCTCACACACACACACACACACACACACACACACACACACACACACACACACACACACACACATACAACAATCATTACGCCGTTATTGAATTTGCAATATTCTTTATACTATCTCAATGAATTATCGAGTAGATGCGGCGCATGCACCGCTCACACACGCACACACACACACACACACACACACACACACACACACACACACACACACACACACACATAAACACACACACACACACACACACACACACACACACAAAAATCATTACGACGTTATTGAATTATCAGGTATACAGAAAAATAAGCGGCACATGCACCGCACACACACACACCTTCAAATTGACTGGGGAAAAAAGAATCATTAGCAAAAAATAATATCTGAAAACTCACATTTAAATTTGCAGCTTGCATTTCGAGGGCTGTAGGAGCCACATCATTCTCGCCTTGCATTGGTCGTGAAGGGCCCGGCAATGCTTGATAGGGGGTGACCCCCCGATCTTGACTAGATGAGACTGATGCATTATGAGAATCTATCCATTCTCTTTTGAATTTTCTGCCAGGTTGCATAGAGATTCGTGTAGAGCTGACACTGGCTTGAGAGGCTCCTGGCTGGTCCTTAGAACTTGTAATGGATTGCCCTGTAGCTTGCATCGATGTGATATCACCCCATCTTGGTCTCTTTTCGGAGGGAGGGTAATTGCATGAATCCACCTCAACATCCTTAAAAAAGAAGAAAAATTTAGTAATGAAATAATAATAAGCCCTCTTTTACAGATAAATTGCCCTCTAAAGTTTATTCTGGTGTTTGTAGCACTCTATGTCTTAGCACTTTAGAAATATTTAAAAAGAAAAGCTTTTAAAGTAAAATTTTGGAAAATTTTGAGTTAGGAGGGAAGGGGGATTTCAAAAACATCTCCCCATAATATAATTTGACCTATAAAGTCAATTCTGATGTTTGTAGTGCTATAACTATTAGCACTTTAGAAATATTTAAAAAGAAAAGCTTTTAAAGTAAAATTTTGGAAAATTTTGAGTTTGGAGGGAAGGGGGATTTCAAAAACATCTCCCCATAATATAATTTGACCTATAAAGTCAATTCTGATGTTTATAGTGCTATAACTATTAGCACTTTAAAAATATTTAAAAAGAAAAGCTTTTAAAGTAAAATTTGGAAAATTTTGAGTTTGGAGGGAAGGGAGATTTCAAAAACATCTCCCCATAATATAATTTGACCTATAAAGTCAATTCTGATGTTTGTAGTGCTATAACTTTTAGCACTTTAGAAATATTTAAAAAGAAAAGCTTTTAAAGTAAAATTTTGGAAAATTTTGAGTTTGGAGGGAAGGGGGATTTCAAAAACATCTCCCCATAATATAATTTGACCTATAAAGTCAATTCTGATATTTCTAGCACTCTCTATCTATTAGCACTTTAGAAATAATTAAAAAGGCTTAGATAAAAACACACAGAATGTGGCATCGTTCCATCTTGCCCCTCCCCCCTATCAATTCTGAGTTTTGGCTAGAATTAGACAAAGCCCGTTTTAATCACCAAGCTTTTTGTTTTCAGATACGTTGAAGTTTGGTTCCAAAATAGGACCCTTTTCTGTAATTATAAACACATATGGTTTTAATCTCTGTGATAGCAAGAGCGTGTGAAGTTTTAGTCCCAAAACTGTCACTCTCTTTGTAACATCGAAGGTTTTCATTCAAACCGGAAAAAGACAGCACATTTTAAACGCACGATTGGAAAAAGGATAATTCTGAATGATAAAGAACTGTTTTTCAAAACAATTAAAACTTGTAAACATAGCTGTGGAGGAGAGATTTTATTTACATAATAGAAAAAAGCATACTTAGCGTTTTCTATCGAATGTGCTCATTATATTCTTAAGGTTTTGTATTGTTGGAGGGGAGGGGGGCTAAGTCCCCCTGAAATTTGAATTTACTAGTAAAACAATTTTTTTTTTTGGAAATAAAGAATGAAAGTCTACTCAACTCACATTGAAAATAGAAATATCTATTGTTTCAGAGTTAATAAAATCCAGTGTACTATGCTTGATATGCTAATACATAATGAAAATTGAATTCCAAAGCATGAACATTTTATACGGGGTTTCAATGACGAATTGTTAAGCAGTTCCCTGATTGGCTGCCAAAAAAACAGGTGTCAGCTTGAAAAAAAACCAATCTGGTTGAAAAAAAACTTGGAGTTGAAACAAATGTGTGCGGGGAATCCCCCGTTCATACTGTTATCTTTTTGCAATGTTTAAGAACAGGCGGGGAGTCCCCACTCGTTTGGAATGGTACCAACAGGACATAAGCAAATAGCACGTAGTTTCATGACATGTTTAATCACGTGAAGAGGTCCCATAGAATAACAATGGAAGAAACATAGAATAGCATGGAAGGAACATAAGCTCTTAGAATAACATGGAGATTGCTATAGGGCCATCAGAAATGGTACCTAGATAACTACTAACATCGTTAAAGTTGAAAGTCTGGTTATATAATCCTTATATTGTTGCCATGTTTTTCTGAGTTTTGGTGGGTTTTACCCACATAATAATTCCCGCAGTCACATGGTATATTGATACACCCCTCTTTGACGAGCAACTGGGGTCTAATCTTTACCAGAGTTAAAGAAATTCATGATTTTTAAATTACTAGTAGAAACTACATACATCAATTTTTTTCAATTCTGCTGTGTTTTTTTCAATTCCTAAATAATAATTAAATAAATGTTTTGATGACTAAAATTAAATTTTAGTCATCAAACCCCCCTAGTCCTCAGTATTATAGATTATGAGCAAGCGTCTGATTCAACTGATAGACGAGCCCTATTGAAGGTCTGATCCTTGTATGGTGTTAAGTAAATAAAAAAAGATGGCAACTAAAAGTAAAGAGCAACATTAAAATTCAAAACGAACAGAAATTATTCTGTATATGAGGGTGTTGCCCCTCCTCAGTACCTTGCTCTTAATGGTAAAGTTCTAAGCGCTTTTAAAAAAAGCTTCCTATTCTAATTAAACGACCCTTGTGTTTCAGGAATCGTTCTTAAAACATTGGGACACACAGTCAAGCTTAAGGGTTACAGTTGTCCTTTTAGCGTTACTAGATTCAGCCTTTAATGAATTATTTTTATGATTTTAATGTTCGTGTTCCCGCTCTCATCCAGTGGCTAAAGCGGTTCGTAGTTTGAACTGCGAAGGGATATATTTTTAATAAGATTGAAAATCCTTTCCACAGCAAACAAACTTAAATTAGCTTAAGTAATTTTTGAAATATGAAGAACCAACTTATTTTTAATAGAAAAATTAAGAAAACGTATTTTTCCTCTGATGACAGTATAATCTAGTTCTCTTTCATTTGTTTGTTTGTTTGATGGCAAGGGCGTCGGAAGAAAATTCTCCGGGGGGGGGGGGGGGTAACGCCAAAATATGAGTGACGGTTGGTTGACAGGGGACCCTCTCTCTTTTTATTGTAATTTTCAACTAAATAAAATGGAACAGGTTCAAAAAAATTTGTGATAAAAAAAAAACTGGAAGTACAAAGTGACTTGGACCAATATTCACCAAAACTAAAAAGAGAATTCTCAAGACAATTGCTACATCGGCAGTATTGGCTTTTACGCTGTTTCTAAATATATAAAATTCTTTCAGTTTGTTGTTACCCAAACTGAATGTTCGTGTTTCCCGCTCTCGTCCAGTGGCTAAAGCGGTTCATAGTTTGAACTGCGAAGGGATATATTTTTAATAAGATTTAAAATCCTTTCCACAGCAAACAAACTTAAATTAGCTTAGGTAATTTTTGAAATATGAAGAACCAGCGTATTTTTAATAAAAAAATTAACAAAACGTATTTTTCCTCTGATGACAGTATAATCTAGTTCTCTTTCATTTGTTTGTTTGTTTGATGGCAAGGGCGTCGGAAGAAAATTCTCCGGGGGGGGGGGGGGCAACTCCAAAATATGAGTGACGGTTGGGTGACAGGGGACCCTCTCTCTTTTTATTGTAATTTTCAACTAAATAAAATGGAACAGGTTCAAAAAAATTTGTGATAAAAAAAAAACTGGAAGTACAAAGGGACTTGGACCAGTATTCACCAAAACTAAAAAGGGAATTCTCAAGACAATTGCTACATAGGCAGTATTGGCTTTTACGCTGTTTCTAAATATATGAAATTCTTTCAGTTTGTTGTTACCCACCCAAAACCAAAAATCTGAGAAAATTTGCCTGATTTTTGAAAAAAGGGGAAACACCCCCAAAAAAGCAAGCTATCTTATTGAAAATCCCTTTATTAGATACATCATATCAGAGAACCCTACCATAGAGGCTTCAAGCTCCAATCTTCAAAATCTGGAATTTCACATTTTTTTTTTCAGAAGAAACATCGTCGATGCATGTTTATTTGTTTTGCTTTTTCCCAGGGGTGATTGTATCAAATCGAAGGTTCAAGATAATTGGGGGGGGGGGGCTCATTAAAACGTAAATTTAAAGCTGTTTATTAAGTGACCATGCACATTGGGTAAGGGGAAAGTCTCGTTTTCTTGCTATTTTAGGGCACCAAACTACGACTTTACCCCAAAGATGACGAATTTGCCATCAATTTAAAATTCTCAGAAGCTAATAGATTTAAAAGTATCAATTTAGGCTTCCTAGTTGCAAAAGAAGTAATGCCACACGGTGGCAGTACTGAAATCAACCAAATTGATTCGCTTCATTTGTAATTAATTAAAAAAAAACTTTCCGAAAAACAAGCTTTTCAAAGAAAAGTTAAGGCTATTTTAAATTTATCCTCAGCAGATACGAATACCTTTTAAAATTCAAACTCAAAACGACCACAAATTACTATTAAAGAATAAATGAAACCCTAAACGAAGAAAAATTGAATGAAAAATCATAGCAAAAACATACAACTAGTAATAATATAAATGAATAAATAAATCTTAAAGCGAATAATGCTTAGATTGAATATGAAAATCAAGCTTAAAACGAAAAAAAATATTTTCCTATTGAAGTATAAATAAAACTTAAAACGAACAGAAATTAAATAAACGGTCAATGCAAACAAACATGCAATAGATATTATTGTAAATTAATAAATAAATCTTAAAACGAGTGAAACTTAAATTGAATATGCAACTCAAGCTTGAAACGAACAAAAATCACCACAAACAAGAGTTTGGGTATGACCTCCTTCTCTCACCGTAAAAGTCTAAAACCTACTGCGTCATTGGCGCTTTACTGAAAACTATATGCTTCTTGAACAATCTTGGAAAGTATAAACAGCATCAAATTGAATATTTGGTGTATAATGACATTAATTGTTGAAATATCCATCAGTTCAAGAATTTATTTCACTGTAATTGTATTTTTATTTTCAATGCTGTAAGAACTAGAAAAGAAAATATTTGTAATATAACCCGTTTTCAGTTAAGCGCCAATGACGCAGTAGGCTTTTGGTTTTTATTTACAGTTAGGAAAGGAGGCAGTATCAAATCACTTGTTTGTAGGGAAACTATATTCGTCTTTAACAACTTTAAAAAGAGCTAATAAATTAAACTGAATATTTGACGCATAATTATATTAATTGCAGAAAGCTCATCAGTTCAAAATGTTACTATAATTTTAATGTTTATTTTCAATATTAAGTACCAAAGAAAATATTTGTCACAAAATTGGTTTTTGTGACAAATATTTTCACAAGAATTTTTTTTATCTGACCTTTGAACTATTTTTAATGAAATGGGTATTATAAAAATTTTATCGGATGGGCTTGGGGAAAAAAGTGTGTGGTGGGGACTAGTTGCCCTCGCGTATCTTTTGACTCTTAAAAATTGAACTAGAACTTTCAATTTTCAATCAAATGAGCCCCCTCTGAAGTTTATCCGAGCATCCCTTTCATAAGAAACATATACGCCCCCAGGACAACACTTACAACCCTTGCTTCTGAAGACTGTGGGGGGAGTGTCCTGCTCAAACATATAATTTCCAGAACTTTCAACTACATTGAAGAAAATGGCTATATCAAAATTTTGATTGGATGTGTTTGGGGAAATGATGGGCGTGGAAGGGGTGTCAGTTGCCTTAAAATCACTTTCGACTATTAAAAAGGTAACTAGCCATTTAAATTTCCAGTCGAATGAGTCCTTTCTGGAGTTTCTATGACAACGTTGTCTATACAAAACCTTATATGCCCCCAGGGCATAACTTAGAACCCTCGCCCTGAGGGCTGTGGGGAAGTTTTCATCCTCAAAGACCTAATTTCCAGAACTTAAAACTACGTTTAATAAAATGGCTATCTCAAAATTTTGATTGGATATGTTTGGGGGAATGATGGGCATGGGGGGGGACTAGCTGCCCTCCAATCACTTTCGACTATTAAAAAGGCACTAGCCCTTTGAATTTCTAATCAAATGAGCCTTTTTTGAAGTTTCTACGACAACGCCTTCTATAAAAACCTTATATGCCCCAAGGGCATAACTTAAAACCCTTGTCCTGAGGGTTGTGGGGGATTTTTTTCCTCAAAAACATATTTTCTATGTGGAAATCAACCACGCTGAACAAAATGGATATCTCAAAATTTTGATTGGATGTGTATGGGGGAATGATGGGCGTGGGGGGGCTAGTTGCCCTCCAATCACTTTCGACTATTAAAAAGGGCACTATCCCTTTTAATTTCCAATCAAATGAGCCTTTTTTGAAGTTTCTACGACACCGCCTTCTATAAAAACCTTATATGCCCCCAGGGCATAACTTAAAACCCTTGCCCTGAGGGTTTTGGGGGAGTGTCCTCCTCAAAAACATATTTTCTATCTGGAAATCAACTACGCTGAACAAAATGGCTATCTCAAAATTTTGATTGGATGTGTTTGGGGAAATGATGAGCGTGGGGGGGGGGCTAGTTGCCCTCCAATCACTTTCGACTATTAAAAAGGGCACCAGCCCTTTGAATTTCCAATCAAATGAGCCTTTTTTGAAGTTTCTACGACACCGCCTTCTATAAAAACCTTATATGCCCCCAGGGCATAACTTAAAACCCTTGCCCTGAGGGTTGTGGGGGAGTTTCCTCCTCAAAAAATACATTTTCTATCTGGAAATCAACTACACTGAACAAAAGGGCTATCTCAAAATTTTGATTGGATGTGTTAGGGGGAATGATGGGCGTGGGGGGGGGGCCTTGCTACCCTCCAATCATTTTCTACTATTAAAAAGGGCACTAGAACTCTCGATTTCCAATCGACAGAGCCCCCTTTGAAATTTCTACGACGATCCCCTCCATATGAAGTGCCTCTGGGAAACAATAATAATAATAAATAAATAATAAAACATTGGAGCCGTATGGCCTTTACTAAAGGCAACGCTGTAGCGTTGCCTCTGGTGAAATTAGGCTATGTTTGGTTGTCTTTAATTGCGTATCAGCTATAATGAGGGGGGCGAGTCATTGTTTAGGTGGGGATAGAGTAGATTCTAAAAAAGTGCATTTTAATCGACAAACTCATTAGGCTTCAGATGAATGTTCAAAGAGGTAGGGCGGGAGTATAAATTAATTAAATTGTTTCTCTATGCAGCTAAAATGTTACATTCTCTTATCTACTAGCACAGAGGTGGAAAAAGCAAGGCAGGTCATCTTCAGCCCCGCCAGGAAATTTTTTTGGGATGGCAAATACTGCTAGGAACTTAATTTTCAGCAATTCTAAATGGTGTTATTTTCTTTTTCTATTTATATGAAGTACTTTAATATATTTAAAGAAATGTATGCCATGTATTTATCGATAAGAAAATCCTATTGCAGAGGCTGTGATGGCTTCAGTAATGTAAAAGACCAAAGTTTCTTAGTATTTCCATTCATACAAACAATAATACTCCTTTTCATCCCACCGAAATTCCTTAGTACTAATATTATCAAGGACTTTTTACCAAAATTACTATTAACCGCTAATTTTTTAAGTATATTCAAATTTTATCCAAAATTGATATTGCAAATTTAAACGTGGGACGATAATAATAAACGTACACTTATTGATTTAAACATAAAAGCAATGAAGGGGGGATTTAAGGGACCGGTAAATCAAATTATATCTTGGTTAGGCCTGGGTATGATTTGGAAAACAATCAAAAATTAAGTAGAAAAAGAGCTTTCCAAATGAAAGCAAGGAATAGATTTGAAACTTATTTGAACAGAGTATTCTTTATATGAAGGGGACTGTCTCCTCCTTAGCTCCCTACTCTTCACTGTGAAGATTGGCTTTTTTCAAATTTTTTAAGAAAATTTCCAGTTGGAAAGATAAGATTTTTCAAAGCACTAAAAAAACTTTTGTTTAATGAGCAAGGTGTTGAGAAGGGGGCAGTCCCCCTCATGCACAGAGTAATTTATATTTATTTTAAGTTTTAAACTTGCTCTTTAATTTAGCTGAAAAACCTTTCCTATTTGTTTAATTACATCTCATGAAACAGTAAAGTTTTATGAATACAACACTTTTGGTAACTCAGAAACAACGATCAATATTTCCATGATCTCTGTTTGGATTTTGATGGGTAATACAAAAGTTCGTGGTAACGAACTGTAAGCAGCAAGCCGGCTCAATAGTAACCAAAACTTTAAAAAATGAAACTTGAATGACCACCTCGAAGTCATAGAATTTGAATGAAAATCACACAATCGGATCCAGTGTATCAAAAAACCCTACTGTTGAGGTTTCAAGCTCATATCTGCAAAAATGTGGAATTTTGTAATTTTTGCCAGAGGAAAGATCACGGATGCGTGTTTATTTGTTTCTTTGTTGTTTTTTTTCCGAGGGTGATCGTATCGACCCAATGGAACGTCGAGAGAGGGCTCATTCTGGTGGAAATGAAAAGTACTAGTGCCCTTTTTAAGTGACCAAAAAATTGGAGGGCAACTAAGCCCCCTACCACACCATTTTTTCTCAAAATCGTCCGACCAAAATTTTGAGATAATCTTTTACTTCAGCACAGTTGAAAGGCCGAATAACTACGTCCTTAGAGATAAAATGACCCCCCCCCCCTACAGCCCCTGGGGAAAGGTTTATAAGTTATAAAATTTACCCATTGTTTAATTTATTATTGGGAAGTATGTATACATTTTTCGGGTGGGGAGGGAAGGACGAATTTTCTGCTGTGAGGATTTTGCACGGGGATAATTTTCCATGGAGAGTGAAGTTTCCAGGGGGTGAACTTTTCAGGGGAAAGTTTACACTGGGTGAATTTGCCAGAATTCCTATACGAACTTTCTTTAAATGTCTTGCTTTCTCTTTACATATTCAATTTTAGGCGTGGAGGTGATAAGGGTAATTATCCGGGGTAAATTTCTTACCAGGATTGAATTGCCCAGAGGATACTTCTGTGGGGAGGGAGATTTTTCTGTGGAGGTGGATCCAGGTATGCTGGAGTTATTTGAAAAACGATTAGAAACTAAATGAAAAACAAGCTGTTTCAACTAAAAGTAAGGAGCAACATTAAAACCTAAGACGAACAGAAATTATTACGTATATGAGGGGGTTGCTCCCTTCTCAACACCTCACTTTTTACGTTAAAGTTTTGAATTGTGTCCCAATTCTTTAAAAACAACTATTGAAACACAAGGGCCGTTTAATTAGAACAATAAGTTACTTTACTTATTAAGTTTTTTAACGTAAACCTCCAGTCCATAGGAGGTTTGGAATATCAACGTGATTACAGCAATAATGTAGAAAGATGATTTTCATTTATATATGATGGATTCATCAAGTGAAACGTGTCATATGCCACAAATATGTCGTATAATACAACATGTCAAATCACTAATACTGCATACATATTACAAAATCATATTATTAAAATTACTATTAAAAATTTATTACACAAAACAATCGTTATTGAAAAACTTGGAATGAATGTTCAAACTTTACCGAACCTTCAAATTATAATTCAAGACTTTGATTCTTAAGCATAAGAACTGTAAAAAAAAACAGCAACAAATATTCCTAATATTAACTAACAATAAAAATATGTCATTAAAAATGAATTTTAAAAAATGATCGAAAATGGGTTTTCAAAGAAAAGTAAAGAATTTACCTAAGACGGCCTAAGACGGCCTAAGACGAGCAGAAATAAAGACATATTACTTATATGTCATATAATCTAATCAATTAGAGTTGGCGGTAAATTTTCAACAGTAAATAGTGCTTTGAACAAAACATGTCAAATACATCATGTAACACATATGTTACATACATCATGCTTAACTGTGATGTAATCTAATAAATTTGAGTTTGTGGTGAATTTTAAGCTCTAAATAATTCTACTTTGCCTTTCCACAATTTATGAAGAGTGTAGTCGGCAACGTTTACATAAGGAAATTAGTGGCTGGTAATTACCTGGATCTGAACATATTGGTAATATTCTAGATGAGAAGATTTTCACCATCATAGGCAGCGCAATGGCGCTCGCTGCCTAAGTAAAGAGCGGAGTGGGCTCCATGTATTATTTTTTTTCACCAAGGCATATCGTACGGAATGAGTTGTAGCAGAAACTGTGGTTTCATTCAGTCAATTTAATTCGATTGGAAAATAAAACTTAAAGCTCACCTTTCAAGGTGAGTTTCGACCTAATAGCCTCAGCCATTCCTAGGATATTGCTGATACACTCTTTTGACAACTTGCTTGCACATAGCGTGTTTGATTTAGTTCAGCATCCCCCTTTATATTCTCTGAAAATTTCACCTTAATAAACTTAGTCTTTTTGGAGACTCAGGGTAAAGGATACCCCCTTTCGCAATAATAAACCCTATATGTAAACACTGGGCAACTTAGGTAACTTCAAAACCTTGACCCAGGGGCTGTGGGAAGCCCTGCCATCCATTGATCCAATAAAATGGTTGACTCAAAGTTTGGATCGGATATCTTTGGGGGTTAAGGGGGCAGCAAAAAGAGGGCATAATAGGGGACCGGTTGCCTTCCAATTTAGAGGCCATGTCGCTTTTCTCTTAGACAGCGCAATTGCGTTGCTTCTGAATGATTATTATTCACAAAAAAACCATCAATGGTTTGCGTTCTTTTGTCCAAAATTTGAAACAGCGATACTTGGTAAATATGCAAACGTATAAGAAAGGCAGGTTTATTTGATTACCATTTTTGACATACGCTTCAAAAATGCAGTGATTGTCTTATAAAATACGCCATTCAAATAAACCAATGGAAATAAAGTATACTCTTTGACACGGAAATTTAAGACAGTAATCTTTCTTTTCCTCTTTGGGTAAGCCCTTCAAAGCCAGCTAGTGACTTGTAACAAGAAACAAAAGTTGTAACCCAAGAATAAAGTTGATTTTTACAAGTTTAGGGGCTTGAATACCTGGCTAATGGCTTTCAAAGTATCAATGACCAACTATTTATCTCTGTTAAAAAGTTTTGGAACATTTACAAAGACATTTCTTTATGACATTCTAATTGTGTTGTTGTCGTAGATATCAACCCTTTTGCATTGCTGTATCATGACAGTTCGGAAAAGTCACGAATATTGAGACACTTTTTATTCTCCGCTATTGTTGTTAAATTTATTTTGATTTTATAATGTTGAATAGCTCATCAAATGGGTTTACACCCGACGCATGACACACTATTTTTTTCCCCCTAAAGGAAATCAAACGTCAATCTTTCATTGATTGCCAATATTAGGATTTCATTCGGTCAGGGTTGCCACTGCGATGCATTTATCCATAGGAATATCTTTTGTGCGTGCATTTTGGCCCTTCTCCAAGGATCTTTTGGAATGCTTAAATTTTCACTCTTTTATGGGAAAACTTGCGGTAATTGCTCGTGAAAACTACAGAAATAAACATGTCCAAAGCCCAAATTTTTGTGGACAAAAAAATATGTGTATACATTTAACATTATATGGGCCTAATAAGTTTGTTTCATTTATGAAATCCAAGTTTATTGAAATGTTATCAAGTTCTATAAAAATAGAAACTTGACCTTCCTTTTGTTGCTTCTTTTTATTGTATTCAATTTCCGATAAAAATTATTAAGGCATTGATAGACACTGTTGTTTGTCTCTGAGAAACAAATACAACTTGGCTATATACATAGCATCTGACAGAGAGGGCAAAAAAAGTCTTTTTTGCTTAATTATTCAGTCGTATTTTTTAACGGACCTTCTTTCTGCTGGAAACAAATGTATGAACAAAGACATTAAACAGAAATTTATAGAGTTTTCTAAAAATTATTAGGGGTAGGTTCTTTGGACCAATCTCAGAGAATGGAATCTTTAATATACGCCCCTTTGGCGGCCTTTGGAATTTGCAAAGTGTCTCAGGAAAATGTAAAACACGTTCAGATTTTCTTAAAAAAAATAAATAAATAAAGTAGCCCTTGTGCCAATAGGCTTAAATTAAAGAAAGAAATGAGTTTATTTCCTGTGCTAGTTTGGCAAAAAAGAAAGAAAACAGAGGGAGATTTTCAAATATATAAACGTTTCTAAGTTAATTTAGCAATCCTTTTTTCCCTTTCTCTTGATTTGACAAATTTCATGGTAACAGACTATTATAAACTTAGGACCTAACATACCATTGTTCGATCGTTTACCTAATTTTTCTCCCAGAAATGAGGGTAGTGAACTTCCTTTTTAGAGAATCGCCAAGACCGTAGCCAGACATTGATGAGCGACCTTTGTAATAGTCCATTCCATTGCCCTGTTGTCTTGGGCCAAGAGTATTAACGTAGCAGTCAATATCAGGACAAATGAATACCACTTTTCTATTAGACATCTTGTTGTTGAACGATGGGACGAAAATGGCATGTAATCACAGCCAAACCTTTTGAAATTGCTATGGGCTCACCCAATCCAGTTCTTAGTGTTAACTGACAGAGTTCCAAATAGGAAGCGTTTACAGGAATATATTGAAGATGCTTTATATTGTAGTGGTGAATATGTTCTTGATTGGTTTTTCGTTCAAGAACTCGTAGGAGGGGAACATTTGAATTACCAACCCGAGATGTTTCCACAAATGAAGCGTAGAGAAATATACAAGTGTCCGTGGAGAAGGCAGGCGGGTAGTCAGCAAAAATAAAATTAGTGTTTCCGGCACTTTTACCATTGATTATATTGAGCTTAAAGCCAAGAACATCCTTTAGGTTATCATTGAGAATAACCTTTTCGCTGGCAATAGGTGAACTAATGTAGATCTTACCCTCCTCCTTTGAATAGTTGAAATGAAAAGCTCCTTTTTTACGAGCGGAAATTCTTTTATTAATAGAACGACATAAATCATTCATACAGGTGAGTTCCTCGTAGGGTAATTCAATATAAGGATAATCCATCCAATTGATTTTTGAATTTGTTCTTGATCACCTGAGGGTGGTGGCGGCCAATCATAGGGTCTAATTTTTATATCATATTTACGATCTTTTCTCAGGATGTCGTAGGTATTTTTGAGAATACAGTCGACAAGAGCCACTTCATACTTTCCATCGTCGAATTTGATGGTGGGGGAGAGTTTCGTCCAAAAATCACTTGTTCTATTCAAGTCATTGTAGAGAGGATCAGAAACATTGGACATGAAAGTCACATAGAAATCATTGGGCATTGTTAATATCTTCAGCACTGACCCAAGAATCAAAATCTGAGTTGTATCCTAGCCAGCGAACAAGCAGCTGTCTCTTGCCCCTACGAGTACGAGTCTTTAATATCTTTTCAATTTGATAAATTTCACTAGTGTGAAATTTAAAAAGACACTTTAAAAAGTTCAGTGCTCCATAAATAATTCCCCTTTTCAAAAATATTGGTGGTTCTATTAATTCGAACAGTATCACCAACATTGAATTTCTTCTTCACATTTTTTTTTCTTTTTCACCATTGGAATATTGCTTTAGAAAAGCATCAAATGTATTTTCACTGCAGTGAACTTCCCGAGGGCTTGAGTTGGACAGAGATCGATGAGGTCGATGGTTGTATATCTGCATGATTTTATCTAAATCATGAATAAAAGCCGGTGTATTTTTCAGTGTACAATATCTTGAAATTAATAGACGAATCGTTCTTATTAATCGTTCAACCAATGCAGCCTTTATCGGGCTCTGACTATGATAAAGTGTTGTATTATATTTCAATAGAACCTTTTGCACATGGGGGTTAACAAATTCACTGCCACGATCCGATTGAATTTTTCTATATGAATCCTGTTCAAGAATACTTTCAATGGCCCGAGCAACTTCAACACCTCTCTTTGACCGTAAGGGAATGGCATAGGCATAGCGACTAAAGACACTGATTGCCACCAGAATATATTTGTTGGGTGCATTGTGACGCCGTTGAACTGCGTCTAAAGTTAAAAGATCCGTTTGCATTATATGCAGAGGGAAAAGGCTGTAGTTTGTCGATATTGTTTGCCACGAAGCCTGTGATTCCGGTGCAGTGTGTAACTCGGTTCATTCTCTAGATACTCTTTTGCTTTTTTCAATGTGCTGCCGGAGACAACTTTAGAAAGCGTTTTGGGAGAACTTAAACTTCCCGCTTCACCAATATTTTCATAGACACCTTTCAAAACTTCATCCATTTTGAACGCAAACACGTAGTGTAATGTTCACTCCCCTTTTGCACACTGGAGGGTGAATCAATTCGTCTTCGCTTTTGACTAGCAGCCACAGGTGTCGTAAAATCATTGCTGCTGCTGCTGCTACTGATACTATTTTCAAATATTGAATCTTCATCTTTTTTAAATGGTGTTGGTGTTGGTGCTGGTGTTGTTGGAGGACTATATTCTCTTAGTTTCTTAAGAATTTGCTTATTACCAATAAGACTTTTGGGAAAGTTTGATACACTTAGAAAGGTGTATAGATTATTGTCAAATGATAAAAGTCCTTTACGATTCGTCACCATATAACAAATTAAATCAACTAGATTATAACTTTTTCCCTGAATTATAATTCGTTTCCCTGTGCTGTCGACTTGAACTTGATGATCATCACCACCAGTTTCCCACATGAGATATGATAATACTCTTTTACTCTGTTCTCGATAGGTCAGTGGCAATAGGTTTCCAATTTTCGTTACAATCGAATTCAATTCCTTCTCCTTTGATTGCACTGCCGCTGCTGCAGAATCTTGAGGAGATGTTTCCTGTTTGGAGGGATCGGTAACAGCGACAGCGACGGGTCTCTCACGATAAGGTTTATGTTTGTCCACACGTCCCAATGCATCTTGAAGTAAAAGCAAATTTTTTATCATCGGCAATATTCTCATCATTAATGAATTTGCTTAGATTGTCTTCAAAATGTTCGACGGGCGAGAGGACAAGTTCAATGGTGTCAATTTATAGGGTTTTGCCATTCTCTAGAGAAAACTGTTTACAAGTCCTGCAATTATTGGCAGTAAAAGTGTGAAAAAGCTACCGCCCGCTTGAAGGAGACGTTTTCTTTTAAAAATTTTCCCTTGTTTTTACAAGCCAAGACGCGTACAGTGGAACGATGTTGCTTTGTCTGTTGTCTAACACCTTCTGGCAGTTGAACATTGCCCTCAATTAAATTTAAACAAAGTTCAGATATTAGATTAATGAAATCATTGTCAACAAAATGTTTGAGTATGGCCTTCCTAAGCAAGGGTTTTGAAGTGCTTAAAACGGAAAATAAATGCCGTTGTTCGTGTAGTTTCTTCAGTGTCATAATGGCAACTAACAGCCTTTTCTACTGTTCACCGGAATATATACTGTAATTTCATTGTTGAAAATGTCGGTGACTTCACGTAGATCCTCGGGTGTGCTCTGATTAAGATCCAGCAAAATGTAACCGTGGGGTTTATTAGTCGCCTGACTGTACGCTGACAACAGAAATTTAGGGGCGCCGGGGTATATCTGTTTATTGAGAATTATGAGCGAGCTAGAATCACGAACAATTCGATAGATAATATAGATGGTACAATTCAATGCAAGGGGTCGCATACATTTGCTCTGATGAAACAGATTGTGTAGAACTAGGGTTATGGAAATGTGTTCATGGTGGGAGCGAACGGTGAACAGTTGTAGCATTTCCTATGAGAACTGTTCAATGGATTCAGCCAAATCATCAATAATCAGCCACGAGTTCGATTCAATACTATTGAAAACATCAAGTCCCCGTATGAATTGTATTGGTATGGTTGTGGCAATAGCTTTTATTTGATCGTAGGACTCCTGCCAAATACTATAGCAATAGTAGATTTTTTTCGGTTTTTCCAAAAACATTTTCTGACAATTTTGAATTATTTTAGCTAAAAGTGTTGTTTTCCCCGACATTGAGGGACCACACAGAAACGATCTGAAGGGTATTTTAAATTGATACATGCTGCTGCTGCTGCTGCTGTTGACAACAGTTGGACTATAACTAACTGTAAATCACACGTGTCCAATGAATAGATAGTAGTAGTAATTATTTTCCCATAGATCTATCTACGTTAACAAGAGTAACAACAAAAAAACAATATTTCATGGTCATTTATTTCGGCAACATGAAAACTCTATTGTTCAACATGAACAACGATAAAAATAACACTTGTTCAACAAGAACAACCTGACAATATTTCATGGTCACTTATTTCGGCAACATGAAAACTCTATTTATTCAACATGAACAACAATGATAAAAATGACACTTTATGTACAACATAAAAAAAACACTTTTGTACATGAACAGCAAGAACAACACTTATTGTCTTTTAAAAAGACACTTTTTTGTCCATCAACATGAACAAGAGCAAGAACAACACTTATTGTCTTAAAACACTTTTTGTCCATCAACATGAACAAGAACAACACTTATTGTCTTTAAAAACACTTTTTTTGTCCAGCGCCAAGAACACTTTTCTGTACAACAACAACAACAACACTTTTCTGTACAACAACAACACTTGAAAACAACACTTAAAAAAAACATTTGAAAATTGAACTAGCACAGTTCAACATTATGAATTTCAAAATGGGGTCTCCCCCACCCCCAGGGACGCGGGGCCGAAGGCCGGCCGCGGGCGGGACCCCCCACCCCCCGGGAGCGGCCGCGGGAAGGACCCCCCACCCCCAGGAGCCGCGGTGGAAAATGGATTGTACACAATAGTTGTCGTCACTGCTGCTGCTACAGGTTAGGTTGGGTTAGTTAGGTTAAGGCGGTTAGTTAATTTATGAAAGGTTAGTGGTTGGGTGGTTAGTGGTTAATTTATGAAAGGTTGGTGGTGGTTGGGTTAGTTGGTTAGGTTAATTTATCCAGACCAAGTTGATCGCTATAGTCTATGCATTCAACTCGGTCTGAAATACGGTCGTGGCCATGAGGCAGGACACTCAAACCATTCTCGAGGACATAGACTTTGTCGGATATACATGACATTGCATTTTTTTCCACTCTCACAGTATAATTTCTATACTGTAGAGAGCAAATTGCAAGCACTTGTGCTCTCGGCACTAGGCTACTTTCTACACAGTCTCTGTACACGTTCATGTTGAAATTGCTCTTTACAAAATGTGTAGGCACCCCTTTACACGCTTTCTTTTCATCCCCAATATGTGTTTCAACGCAATAAACTTTAGGACCCGGGAACACCCCCTGGATATCAAATCACTCCCCGTCTCTGATTTTAACATTAATAGTTGGTTGGGGGCTTAACGTTTCACCAACTCGGGGTAGAGGGACGGATTCCAGTTGGTGAAATCCATCCGCGAGCTGATGTGTTCCCCCTTTTCTAGATCACCCAATAAATCCTCGGTTTTTACCTTTAACAATAGAGAATATGTATCCCCATAGTAAACTTGAACCTCTCCCTCCCGTGGCCATTGCACCTTGCACACATTGTAAAAAAACGACAACATGAGCTTTTTGGAAATTTCTAGTACTGAACTACCTCCTGACATATTCTTGTTCAGTACCACATTTCTCTTTTTCCTGTGTAGAAGAACCATGCCAGTCTCTATGCTCGTGAACGATGTAAAATTGGGATCGGCAATAATTCGTGCACACTCTAGAGAGTCAGTCACAACGTCGCAGCGAGATCTGTTACGTACACTTTCACACATTTTGCCAAACGCTGAATTTAGAATGAGTTTGTACATTTCCTTCTCTACTTTAGAGTTTGCCCTAGAGCGTTTATCGACAAAAGTTTCGATAAACGTCTTTAAATATGATTTCTGATTGAACTGTAGGACCCTATGTATTTTGGTGATTTTGAAGCCATTGTTCACCATCCAGTGCAAAAGCACATGGTGAACAACGATATTCTCCTTAGGGTCCATATCAGCAATCAGTTTTTGCTTAGAGGGGGTCCAGTGCATCCCCATATCCTCAACCAATGATCGATTGTAGGGGCTCAATGAGTCCCTGCTCACGGGTCGATTGATACAGGGAAAAACAAAATCTCTGACTGAATCGTGAAGCGCCAGAAGAATGTGCCCGTCAATTTCAAAGAACCATCCTTGTGGCCCATTGTCCTCGACGGTGCTAATGTCGGGGAGCTCACAAGGATTCTGAAGCCATTGATAGTTCCCACACGGTAAAGAGTAGTGAGACATTGCCGAGGTGTACAATGAGTTCATGTCCAAGAACACTGCATTTGACTTTGCACCGGTGCTGTTTTGTCCACTCGGATCGATTGACAAGACGCGGTCCCCATGAAAAACATACCCTCCCCTCATTGAACGTTCTACAAAAAGGTGCTGATCTAGATCGGTGATTAGGCCTATTTCCTCCCTACTAATTTTAAAAATCAAATCCATCACCAAATGTGGCGTGGAAAAATAATAACCTATATCTAACCCGAACTCTGAATAGATTTGGTCTGTGTTCTTGCAGACTATATCCAACAGAGTTAAAACGTCACTGGCCAAGTACAGTCTACAATAATCCCACCCATTTTTACAATTCCCCTTAGCCCACACCTTCTTGGCAAACTCATATTCCTCGGCTGTGCATTCACTGCTCGTCAGTGAATTGTAAAAAGCTTCAATTGGAGGTAGTTTCACCTCGCTTAAGCGAGCGCCAGAACAGTAATAGTCGTATGCGTATACACCTTTGCAGGTCAATAGGTCATACATTTCACTGTCTGGAAAGTGCTGTTTAAGCAAGGGAAAGCTATCAAAATTGTCGCTTTTCTGCACTTGAATCAATTGACTCAATGCCTTGGGAAAAAACTAAAAGAATCTAAAAACCTGATTTTATTCCAACACGTATGCCCATTATTTACTACCTGCCATTTCAGCTCGAGAAGCAACAACTTCTCGGCCGATTTGGGAATAATGTTATAGGTAAATGAATTATTTACCCATGGACTGTCTACTCCCCCTCCCTCCCTGTGCATACGTGCCAGTGCCGGTAAAATAAATTTTAAGTCGTAATTTGAGTTGTGGATAAAAACCGTTAATAAAAAACTGCTGGCTAACATTTAAGTTACACGATTGATGCGCTACCCCTCTAAAATTACTACCCCCAGAGGATATTTCCTGCCACAAGTGATTATGATCCCTGACTTTCCCCCTCCCCCCTCTTTTCCCTTTAGTCCCCTTATCCCCCTCTACAAACTCCCCCTTAAAAACCCAACATAATTGATTTTTAAACGCGAGACGATCCTCTGCAAACAGCACCATAGGATAATGGGTATTTCTCAAACGAGAAATAGTGCCATTAGCTGTGCCAATTAGTTTAGTCAGTGCCTTGATCATGCACTCCCCCTCATCCAATGTTTCTACTATTTCTAACAACCGCATGGTGTTAGAACTGTCTCTTTGCGTGTGGGCATAGGACACTGCAATAGATTGATGTTCTTTGATTCGGTTTGGAAATCGAGGATCGTTCACCTCCACCAGCTTAGCTTCACAATCCAAAGATATTTTGTTGCACTGGAGGAGGGTGTTTTGAAAATTTTTAAAACGTAAAATGAAACCATTTCCCCTGAAACCGTTTCCACTGTCTGGTAGCCATGCCGTCTACAATGCTTCATATGATCCCGTAGTTTTATATCACTACGGAATCGAGAGAAGCATGTCGGACAGTAGAAACATTTCCCCCTGTTCTTACCCTCCCCCAGAACTCTACTGATGTCTGTGATCGGGTTAAAATGGCCAATTGAATTGGCAAAGTCACTAGATGGTGGTGTATACAACAACCAAACCCAATGTCTGACCAAATCAATTGACGGGCCCCTTACAGGGAAAACCACCCCCTTCTTTTTTAAACGAACCCCATCTTCAAACTCAGTTTCATACTGAACCACAGTAACGCCGATATTTAAATGGGCATTAGCCCTTTCAAAAATATCAATGGATCTTAGCGTTACTGGGTATTTTCCTTCTAAACAAGAGAAATCTACGATTGGGAAATTGGACCCATCCTTCCCATGTACAGCCCAATCGTCTAAATTCGTCTTGGTAGCGTCACGTGCTAGAGGCTCGAATGCTGATATGAGGAAAGCATACTTGAAACATTTTTGACCTGTTTCAAAACAGATCCGTTGGACACCTTGACAACCTTCTAAATCTGGATTATATTTTAAAACTATACCCTCATCCCTTGTCCCCTCTTAAAATAAAATCTTTCTTAAATTTACAAATATTCACACTTAAATTTTCAACATAAAGAACTACAGAGCCGCTCCCATTTTCATTAAAGTTCTCAAGATGCGCTATAATTTGACCTACCCACTCGCAAAAAACACCCTCAAAATTTTCTAAATTCGGATAGATCAAACGCATCTCGGAGTGTATATAATGGTGGTAAACTTCGCTTTTCCCCTCATTTAAATAGAATACCTTTAAAACAATTGAAACCTTAATTGATTCCCTCCCCCCTCCCCAGAATTGAATTTGGTTCTCCAGCAGTGCACGAATTTTATCTACATAGTCATGCACAATTTCTACGGGGTCAAACACAAAATTTTCCCCCATAAGTGAATTAAACGGGTCCCC
Organism: Artemia sinica; assembly: GCA_027921565.1. Lineage (NCBI taxonomy): Eukaryota > Metazoa > Arthropoda > Branchiopoda > Anostraca > Artemiidae > Artemia > Artemia sinica. Next base: position 24,392,602 of record CM051265.1, on the reverse strand, counting down.
AAAAGTCGCAGTGTAGACAACTATTGCATTTAAAATTGTATTAGATAATTGAAAGTCTGGAAAAGTCGTGAATTGGACATTACCCCCCTCCCCCTCTTGTATATCATCAACACTCCCTCCACATTGTTCAATATTTGGGGTATGGGAATCCACTTCAGTTGTTTGAAGTGGAAGTAGGTAATCAGTGGGGGCTAGAGGAGGATTCCCTGTTAAATCCCGGGTAAAATCGTCTAAAATTAGGATGGTATTTGGACTTAGCAATGGCAAGTCCCCCTCTGAACTAGGAACTTTACCTTGCTCAACTGTGCTAGGTTCTACATTGAAATAATTACTTAGAAAGTTATTAATATTAAAGGGTATTTCATCGGAATTAACAATACCATCCCATTCATTGATATGTGAATTGTCCTGAATGACATGAAATTCTGTAGACGCGAGTTCTTCCTCTCCTTCACCAACTGATTAGGACGGCGACATGGAATATGGTACCAATGGTCCAACCTATAAATGAAAAATAGCTTATTTTCAAAGTGTTCAAATCACCCCTACTGTTTTTAAAATTTGGATTATTATTTACGTATTATTTAAAACGTGCTTAGTAGTAGTAGTAGTAGTAGCAGTATGCACATAGTAGCATTTGGTTAATTCACTGTTCCCTACTCTATCGATATTCTGAAAGTTCCAATTTCCAACTTAATATAAGATATTTACAATCTAAAGCTCTTTACATAGAATTGACAATTTGATTTTGTTCAAACAACTCCCCCCTCCCAATTTCCACTATTTAATGCTCCCCTCCGAGACGGCCCAGCGTGCCATTGCGGCGCCTCCCGCAGCGCTTCCACGGCCCGCAGCGCTTCCCGCAGCGCTTCCTGGACCCACCGGCCCTTCCCGGGCCCACCGGCCCTTCCCGCCGCGGTCGCTGGCCGTTTACATAATGTCAAAAAAAAAATTGTTAGACCATAAGTCGTTTCTCTCTCTAATTCCCTACAGGTTGTGAACTCATTAGCTTAATTATTGTAAGCCGTGTCTGTTCTGTTCCAAGACTGTTCAGCAGGAAAATACAATTAAATGGGGACCGTTAACTCCCCTAAAATCTTGGCAAGTTGTAAGGTTGAAAGCTGTCAAAAATATTACGCAAATTAGAATCCATATGTGCAATAGATAAATGGGATAATCTCTGTCCTTCAAATTGAGTGGGGGGAAAACATCTTTAGCGAAAAAAAATATCTTTTAATATCTCTGACACAATTTTACAGTGTTGAAAAAAAAGCGAAAAGAAAAGGCCTAAAAAGATTGGAAGAAAAGGTAGGTAAGAAAAAATGCTCACATTTGCAAATTCCAGCTGCACTTGGGTGCCAGATGGACCTGGCATAGCATGCTGGAGGGAAACCTCCTGACCTAGCGTCGGTGGGGCAGCTATTAGAGGTCCACGGAGAACGGATGGGCAAGCGATGTCACAATCCTGCGCAGATTGGGCTGCGGCTTGGGCAGGCAACACTTGTTTAGGAGGCTTCGGCCATCGACCATATTGGACAACTGTCGCCTTCGCAGGGGCCGCATTATTACCCCTTGCTCTCTTACTGGGAGGCGGCGGGTATTCTTCACAATTTGCCTTAAAAGAAGAGAAAAAAGTTAGTATCGAAATAATTTCCCCCTTTTTTACACAAGGAAAATTAGTACCCCCGTCCACATAGCCATAATTTTGTCTAGAAAAGCATTTATCACTAAGAAAGCCCCCCTACGCCAGCATTTTCAGTAAAGCAAAAAGTAAAAATATACTAAACTCAGAAATCAAATGCTATTTTAATTAATTAAAAAAGCTTATTCATAGACATCCCAGCCCCTTACTTTTCATGCAAAGAAACACTTTGTTTTCATTTTACAATATTGGCGATAGAATTGAGGCATGTCCCCCTCCCCCCTTTCACCAATGTCCTAAATATATTGTTAGTAATTATTTTTGGAAATAATCCCGTTTCATTCCTCCAAAAATACAGGTTGCGAATCCACAAGCTTAATAAACAGCAATCTCTTTTTGCTTGAAACTGTTTTAATTTGAGAAAGAGAGAAACAATAAGTTTTCTCATTGAAACCTTTTGGTTAAGTCGCTAACGTAAAGGATTGACAAGTAGGAAGTGCAATTGTGGGGTGCCAGGTAATTATCACCTGTTTAAATCATTGCGGAAAAATGTTTTTAAGTCAAGTTTGCGGTGGCGGCTTAAGGAGGGACACCAGTCCAAAGCCGTTTCGGCCGATTCGAGCCCTTTTCCTGGTCGGCAAAAAGGCTCAAACACAAAGGTATCAGATTTCACACATAATTGAGTAAACAAACTCGAAGAGGGTGACTTCCAGGGATTCCTTACGCTTTCAATATTAGTTACATTTTATGATAGATATTTTCACGGAGTGTAATAGGTAGACGATTGAATTAGGTGATTGAATGGTTAGGCGATTAAATTAGGTGATTAATTATGGAATAAAATGGCTTTGGAAAACGACAAATGAATTACTAAATCCAGCGCGAACCTTCGAGCAGTTCCGATTGTAGATTTCGTCCAAAAGTGATAGTTTTCATCGGATCAATTAGTTCGGTAGGGGGGTTTGCAGAACTTGAACTTGATCCTTTTCCAAAACTTGACTCTTTTGGAATTGGGTCTAACACCAAATGCTGGAACAGATACTTAGTTAAACTCGCGCTACCTCTTGTACGGTAGGCTAATTTCAATTTTTCACGATGGGCCTTAACATTTGGCAAACCCAACCCACGCTTATTTCTCTTTTTCCCCATAGTTGTCAAACTTGATTGTTGAATTCATAATTTCCCAGTACATCCAACTTATTCGCACAATTTGTCGAATGTCCAACTCTCAAGCTAACGCTTTCAAATTATACACACCAAATAAATCATTTCAAGAGCTAAGCTTCACTAAATCAAAGTCAAACTGACCGCTTTTGAACAAAAGGAAGCGTTAACCCCCTCAGCATAATTTATGCGCCCACATCCGTTTGATTCCAAGTATTTTAGGCTCTTTGTCGGGTGATAAGCAATTTAAAACGTTGGTATGTAAAGTATTTGAAGGGACTGGAGTCAGCAAGTGTTTTTTATAAAAATATGCTGCTACCACTTCAATAGAATATTTTTCGCTGCATTTTTAAGTACCAATTACGACAATATTGACTGCAGCGATCTTGCAGGCAAACCCAAAATAGGTTTTCGAGTTTTTTTGGGATTTCAGGAAAAATAGGTGTCGGCTTTAGCATTTTGCTAAATCAAAATGTTTACCTGATTCTGTTCTATTAGAAAAGACTGAGACCGCCTAATTGCCTCAACTATTAATGTCAGACAAACTCAAAACACTTACTATGGGAGAGATAGGAAGGTCGCTTCAAGTATGGTCGCCCCTTAAATGGAAACGGTATATTAATAGCTATGGGATAGACAGAAGTTGAATGTCACTTTTTGATAGGCTTACAGAAAGAATAAATTTATCGAAAAAGAGAAATATTTCTATTGGAATAATTATACTTGTAAAAACAGTGGGGGGGGGGGTTGAGGAGGGGTTATGTAGTAAAAAGAACATATTTTATGTTTTTTAGTGAGTATAAAGATAGCATGATGGAGGAGTTGTATTGTGGATAGCATGATAAAGATAGCATGATAGCATGATGTATTGTGGGGGAGGGGGGACTTACATAGATATACTAGAGGGTGACCAATTATAATCTTGCGGAAATGTTTTGTCAATTTAGCGGCTTAATGGCTAAGGTATTGACATAAAGTTGACTGTCACTTTTAAATAGCCTTACAGAAAGAATAAATTTATTTTTATTGCAAGAACTATATTTGTAAAAACAGTGGGGGGTTTGAGGAGGGTTTAGGTAGTAAAAAGAACATATTTTATGTTTTCTAGTGAGTATAAAGATAGCATGGTGGAGGAGTTTGTGTTGTGGGGGAGTGGGTACTTACCTAAATATACTGGAGGGTGATGAAGGAAAGTAATTTTATTTTGAAAATAAAAAATGAAAATGTACTAAAACAGAACTTAGATTGCTAATTGTGGCTGCCAAGGCTTCAAGCTCATCAATAACATTCATTCTTGTTCTTTTAACTGTGTCACAATACTTTCTGATAATTTAATCACAATGCATGTTCGTAATATACGAAATCTCAAGGGCGAATTGTTATGTAATGGGGAAAATCATATGTAAGCGAGTCTCTGATTGGCTGAGAAGGAGATGTATCCGAGTCTCTGATTGGCTGAGAAGGATGCATGTACATCCATGAAATACATCAAATAAATTGACCAATACACATAACCGTCCAAGAAACATCCATAAAAGTGAGAAAATTCCTGTTTTTTCAAGTGAGAAAAATCCTGTTTTTTCATTCTCAGTGAGAAAACCATCTCCCTAGGGACTCTATTCCCATATATGGACTCCCGCTCGGAGTCAATAAGGCCTTTCTACTCTCAGGCTCGTAGCCTTTGATGAGTAATACTAAACTTAATAAAATTTATATATTTAGAATCAGCATTATAAACACATTCTTTTGATACATTTATTGACATCAAAATTCCGTTTTTAAAAGTTTCGATTACTTTTGAGCCGTATTGCTTGTTTTTTATTGTTTTATTTTATTACGTATATGTTATTACGTATATGAAGGGGTTCTCCCCTTAGTCAATACCACGCTCTTTACGTTAAAAGTTAAAAAAAATTTGGATTCACAAACCCCTGAATCACAAAGTCCGTTTAATTAGAATAGATAGCTCTTTTGAAAGCACTAAAAAAACTGTAGCGTAAAGAGCGAGGTATTGACTTGGGGGAGAACCCCCTCACATAAGTTATAATTTCTGTTCGTTTTAATTTCTAATGTTGCTTCTTACTTTCAGTTGAAAAAACTTGTTTTTTTTTATTTAATTTCTGATTGTTTTTTAAATAATGCTTGGAAATCCGACGCCCCCTTCACAGAAATGTCCCTTACCCCAAAGAAACATCCTCCACGGAAAGGGTCTCCAGAGTAAGCCCCTCCTCTAGCCCCCCCCCCCTCCAGAAAAAAAATCCTTCCTGAAAATGTCTGTATACTTCCTAATAACCAATAAATAATGCTGGCCTTTTTAGTGCATTGTCTTTTTTTTTACTAAATCAAGTGCTACCATCTATTTCAATTAAGGTATAGATGGCAGCACAACTTAGCGTGGCGCACCACGCTAAGTGAACCTAAATGAACCGAACGTGAATGCAGTTACTTGAAAAAAGGGTGGTAATGCAGGTTGGCTGCAGGTGTCCAGGTGAAGAAAAAAAAGGTTGTGCTGCCATCTATACCTTAATTGAAATAGATGGTAGCACTTGCTTTAGTAAAAAAATGAACCAATGCACGTAACCTAGTGTAAATTAACTGCAAAAGATCAAATAATCTCCATGAAAATCACACTTTCAGAGTCAGCATTTCGGAGAACACACTTTCAGGTTCGTTATGTCGGAGAACCCTAAAAGGTCAACCCTAAAAGGGTAAGTTAACTTTAAAAGGTTAAAGAATCTCCTTGAAAATTACAATTTCAGATTCAGCATGTCGTAGAACCCCATGGTTTTGATTTTTCCGTGTGTGCGCGCACGTAAGACACTTTAGACATTCAAACCGACAAAGACAAATACTTGGACTTGCAAGCACCAGCCCAGACATGCAAAAAAATAGAATCAGACACACAAACAGAGAAAGACAGAACCTTTAGACATTCAAACCAACAAAGAAAAATTCTTGGACTTGCAAACACCAACCCAGACATGCAAACAAATAGATTCAGACATACAAATAGAAAAAGACAGACACTTTAGACATTCAAACCAACAAAGACAAATACCTGGACTTGCAAAACATCAACCCAGACATGCAAACAAATAGAATCAGACACACAAACAGAGAAAGACAGACACTTTAGACATTCAAACCAACAAAGAAAAATTCTTGGACTTGCAAACACCAACCCAGACATGCAAACAAATAGAATCAGACACACAAACAGAGAAAGACAGACACTTTAGACATTCAAACCAACAAAGAAAAATACCTGGACTTGCAAACACCAACCCAGACATGCAAACAAATAGAATCAGACACAAAAACAGAGAAAGACAGACACTTTAAATATTCAAACCAACAAAGACAAATTCTTGGCCTTGCAAACACCAACCCAGACATGCAAACAAATAGAATCAGAGAAACAAACGGAGAAAGACAGACACTTTAGACATTCAAACCAACAAAGACAAATACATGGACTTGCAAACACCAACCCAGACATACAAACAAATAGAATCAGACACACAAACAGAGAAAGACAGAGACTTTAGACATTCAAACCACCAAAGATAAATTCTTGGACTTGCAAAAACCAACCCAGACATGCAAACAAATAGAATCAGACACATAAACAGAGAAAGACAGACACTTTATTCATTCAAATCAACAAAGACAAATACTTGGACTTGCAAACACCAACCCAGATTTGCAAACCAAATAGAATCAGACACACAAACAGAGAAAGACAGACACTTTAGACATTCAAACCAACAATGACTAATTCTTGGACTTGCAAACACCAACCCAGACATGTAAACTAATAGAATCAGACACACAAACAGAGAAAGACAGACACTTTAGACATTCAAACCAACAAAGACATATACTTGGACTTGCAAACACCAACCCAGACTTGCAAACAAATAGAATCAGACATGTAAACAGAGAAAGACAGACACTTTAGACATACAAACCAACAAACACAAATTCTTGGACTTGCAAACATCAACCCAGACATGCAAACAAATAGAATCAGACACACAAACAGAGAAAGACAGATACTTTAAACATTCAAACCAACAATTACAAATACTTGGACTTGCAAACGCCAACCCAGACACGTAAACAAATAGAATCTGCCACATAAACAGAGAAAGACAGACACTTTAGACATTCAAACCAACAAAGACAAATTCTTGGACTTACAAACACCAACCCAGACATGCTAACAAATAGAATCAGACACACAAACAGAGAAAGACAAACACTTTAGACATTCAAACCAACAAAGACAGATACTTGGACTTGCAAACACCAGCCCAGACATGCAAAAAAATAGAATCATACAGACAAACAGAGAAAGACAGACACTTTAGACATTCAAACCAACAAAGAAAAATTCTTGGACTTGCAAACACCAACCCAGACATACAAACAAATAGAATCAGACACACAAACAGAGAAAGACAGACACTTTAGACATTCAAACCATCAAAGACAAATACTTGGACATGCAAACACCAACCCAGACATGCATACAAATAGAATCAGACACACAAACAGGGAAAGACAGACACTTTAGACATTCAAACCAACAAAGACAAATTCTTGGACTTGCAAACATCAACCCAGACATGCAAACAAATAGAATCAGACACTCAAACAGAGAAAGACAGACACTTTTGACATTCACACCAACAAAAGACAAATTCTTGGACTTGCAAACACCAAGCCACACATGCAAACAAATAGAATCAGACATGTAAACAGAGAAAGACAGACACTTTAGACATTCACACCAACAATGAAAAATACTTGGGCTTGCAAACACCAACCCAGACACGTAAACAAATAGAATCTGCCACATAAACAGAGAAAGACAGACACTTTAGACATTCAAACCAACAAAGACAAATTCTTGGACTTGCAAACACCAACCCAGACATGCAAACAAATAGAATCAGACACACAAACAGAGAAAGACAGACACTTTAGACATTCAAACCAACAAAGACAGATACTTGGACTTGCAAACACCAACCCATACATACAAACAAATAGAATCATACACACAAACAGAGAAAGACAGACACTTTAGACATTCAAACCAACAAAGACAAAATCTTGGACTTGCAAACACCAACCCAGACATGCAAACAAATAAAATCAGACACACAAACAGAGAAAGACAGACACTTTAGACATTCAAACCAACAAAGACAAATTCTTGGACTTGCAAACACCAACCCAGACATGCAAACAAATATAATCAGACACAAAAACAGAGAAAGACAGACACTTTAGACATTCAAACCAACAAAGACAAATTCTTGGACTTGTAAACGTCAACCCAGATATGCAAACAAATAGAATCAGACACACAAACAGAGAAAGACAGACACTTTAGACATTCAAAACCAACAAAGACAAATAGTTGGACTTGCAAACACTAACCCAGACATGCAAATAAATAGAATCAGACACACAAACAGAGAAAGACAGACATTTTAGACATTCAAACCAACAAAGACAAATACTTAGACATGCAAACACCAACCCAGACATGCAAACAAATAGAATCAGACACACAAACAGAGAAAGACAGACACTTTAGACATTCAAACCAACAAAGACAAATTCTTAGACTTGTAGACACCAACCCAGACATGCAAACAAATAGAATCAGACACACAAACAGAGAAAGCCAGACACTTTAGACATTCAAACGAACAAAGACACATACTTGGACTTGCAAACACCAACCCAGACATGCAAACAAATAGAATCAGACACACAAACAGAGAAAGACAGACACTTTAGACATTCAAACCAACAATGACAAATTCTTAGACTTGCAAACACCAACCCAGACATGCAAACAAATAGAATCAGACATACAAACAGAGAAAGACAGACACTTTAGACATTCAAACCAACAAAGACTTGCAAACACTAACCCAGACATGTAAACAAATAGAATCAGACACAAAAACAGAGAAAGACAGACACTTTAGACATTCAAACCAACAATGACAAATTCTTGAACTTGCAAACACCAACCCAGACATGCAAACAAATAGAATCAGACACACAAACAGAGAAAGACAGACACTTTAGACATTCAAACCAACAAAGACAAATACTTGGACATGCAAACACTAAGTCTGACATGCAAACAAATAGAATCAAACACACAAACAGAGAAAGACAGACACTTTAGACATTCAAACCGACAAAGACAAATTCTTGGACTTGCAAACACCAACCCAGACATGCAAACAAATAGAATCAGACACACAAACAGAGAAAGACAGACATTTTAGATATTCAAACCAACAAAGACAAATTCTTGGACTTGCAAACACCAACCCAGACACGTAAACAAATAGAATCAGACATACAAACAGAGAAAGACAGACACTTTAGACATTCAAACCAACAAAGACAAATACTTGGATTTTCAAACACTAACCCAGACATGTAAACAAATAGAATCAGATACACAAACAGAGAAAGACAGGCACTTTAGACATTCAACCAACAAAGACAAATTTTTGGACTTGCAAACACCAACTCAGACATGCAAACGAATAGAATGAGACACACAAACAGAGAAAGACAGACACTTTAGACATTCAAACCAACAAAGACAAATTCTTGAACTTGCAAACACCGACCCAGACATGCAAACAAATAGAATCAGACACACACACAGAGAAAGACAGACACTTTAGACATTCAAGCCAACAAAGACAAATTCTTGGACTTGCAAACATCAACCTAGACATGCAAACAAATAGAATCAGACACACAAACAGGGAAAGACAAACACTTTAGACATTCAAACCAATAAAGACATATTCTTGGACTTGCAAACACCAGCCCAGACATGCAAACAAATAGAATCAGACACACAAACAGAGAAAGACAGGCACTTTAGACATTCAAACCAACAAAGACAAATTCTTGGACCTGCAAACACCAATCCAGACATGCAAACAAATAGAATCAGACACACACACAGAGAAAGACAGACACTTTAGACCTTCAAACCAACAAAGACAAATTCTTCGACTTGCAAATACCAACCCAGACATGCAAACAAATAGAATCAGACCCACAAACAGAGAAAGACAGGCACTTTAGACATTCAAACCAACAAAGATAAATTCTTGGACTTGCAAGCACCAATACAGACATGCAAATAAATAGATTCACACATGCAAATAGAGAAAGACAGGCACTTTAGATATACAAACAAACAAAGACAAATTCTTGAACTTGGAAACATCAACCCAGACATACAAACAAATTGATTCAAAAAAGTATTTTAAAAAATGTGGGGCCCCGGGGGCACTTGGGGGGCCAGGGGCCATTTTGGGGCCCGGGGGCCCTTTGGGGGATGGGGGCCCCTGGGGACACTTCGGGGGCCCGGGGGATAGAGCCCTTCGGGGTTGGGGTGGGGGGGCCCTTTGGTGTTTGGGTAGGGGACATCACAACACTGTTCAAATGGAAATTGTGTATTATAACGACCACAGAGTTTCACCCCAAATCATCTTTTAAATCATTTTCTAAAATCATCTTCTAAAATGTCTCAAACTGTTTCGCCCAAATCATCTTCTAAAATGTCTCAAACGGTTTCACCCAAATAATCCCTAAACGTAATTTCTGCGTGTTCCTTTGTTTCGGCATCCCTGCGTTATCACATTTGAAATTCCTAGGAAACCCTTTCCCGCGTAAAATATATTCACCTCGAAGGTGTTCGTAGCTACACTATTATGGTTTCGATAGAATATCAATTTATCTCTCTGACTTAAAGATCAGAGAAGCCATATTTAAAAAATAGAATATCAATTTATCTCTGCCACTAAAGATCAGAGAAGCCATATTTAAAAATAAAATTTCTTTCTCTTTGGAGTCCCGTATAATTCCTAGGAAACAACTGATGTCATTTCTAATTTCCCTTTCGTAGATCAATAATTCCCCTCGATTATGCAAGTCAATTTCTCGGAAATTTAGTTCCCCCTCGAGTCCTAGATCAATACATCTCTCCCCCGTTAATGCGCTTGTGCGAAATTCACCCCAGTGTCATTACACCTAGACAAACAACAAATAAATCGACGTTGAAAGAGGTGTCACTGACCCCATTAGAATCAATAAACCATGAAAATACATCAAAGTGAGAAAAATCCTGTTTTTTCAATCTCAGTGACAAAAACCATAAAAACATGCATAAATTATGTACTTTTCGTATCTATTGGGGCCTCCCTACTATTATTCAGTATGTGAAGGAAGATGTCCCCTCCTTAACACTCTAATCTTTGCGCTTAAAATTGACTTCCTCCCCCCAAATTCTTTAACATCAACTGTCTAAAAAAAGCATTCCCAATGTGTCAACAACGGAAACGTTTACTGATTTATATTTGCTTTAGACAATACGATTTTCAGTTCAAATGTTTCAAACGGCAATCGTTTACGCAGTTTTTGCACTCAATGTTTTCAGCATTGCACTATAAAGCCTTAGCGTAACGAGGGAGAGGAAAGGAGGAGGCAGCCGTCCTCATACGCGAAACTTTTTTTTCTTTTTAAGTTTTAAAGCCACTTTTTACTTAAAAAAAAAATATTGACTTTTTCTATATTTGATCTAGTAAGAATCCAGTTCGTGGACTTTTTTCGGTTCAGTTCCCTGACATCATCATTTCGGATGATTTTAGAGCTATTTCATATACGTATCTAGCTTGAATAGTTTTCTGTCTGATTTCCAGTACAAAGACAGAAACATACTAAAAAAAACACCCTTAAACTCATTTATAAACATCTACTAGCAATATTCTTTTTTATAAATAAAAATGCATGTTTTATGCTATAAATTGATTCAAGGTTATTATAACTTTCAGGTAGCGGAGCCTTTTGAATTCAATGACCAAATTGCATCCACTGAATTATCTAGTCAAGGGCAAGATACAATACAAGGCGAGATGTTAACTGTTATTGGCTGGGGTTCTCTTCAGGTATTTTATTTAATTAGTAAAACCAGAATATTATTTGTATGCAAAGACAAACTAAGTCTTGGAATTGGTTTCTATTTATGTTTGTGCATTCTATTATTTCATTGACAGGATTATGCTTGTATCAATTATTTTTATGTTTGAAAAACTCCAAGAAAAGAAAGGATAATAAATAAAACGAAATGTTATGTCAAGTTAAGCGCGAGCTATTAGTTGATCTCACTGGAATACTTATAATTTTGCAAGAAATATTTCCTTTTTCTTGTTGAAAAAGGGAAAAATTAATTGATTTCTTATACGCTAGTAGCATAGCTATTACCTGGACTGGAGTAGAACCTTATATTGGAATGCTTCGAGTAGTCATCTATAATTAGTGTGAAGCGATTATGCCAACAACTTGTTATACATATTCTTTTATTTTATTTTACAAAAACTGGTTGTGAGTTCTTGGTAAACGAATACAAGTAAAGTTATTTTATTTAGTTCCTCATAGTTCATAAAAATTGAGTATTTTCAAGACTAATAATATTACTAATAATAGTTTTTGAGTAATATAATAAGAGTTTTTGACTTTGAAATTGTTTTGCGTCAGTTTATTGATTACGGAAATGAGTGGTTTCACGCTCTTAGACGTTATGAAACAGACATTGATGATACAAGAGTAAAATTCCCCAACTTGGCAGCCGAAATTTATAAGGTATGCCATCAAAATTGTTGAAGAATTTGGGGGGGGGGGGATCTTCTACCTTCAAAGAAAAAACTTCGGAACTTGAATATTGTTTTTTTGTAATATCATTTTGTATCAGTTTTCTTATGTAACTAAAATGTAAATTGTTTATGCTTCAAGTTAAAAACGAAATAATAGATTAGCTGTAAAAATCCTAAAACTAGCAGAAATAAAGTCAAATATTTTCTCAAGCGTAAAACTACATCAAATAGCCATCAACAGCTAATGAAACCTAAAACGAACCGAAAATTACAATAAATAAAAGAGTGCAAATTATGTTCTGGTCTTCAGAGGGCACGGAGGGGAGGGGGTGTCAGCCCAACTGATCTTAGTGTCTGCTTTTTTTAGATTGATTGGGTTAGTATTGCAATTTCTGTTAGTTTCGGGTTTTATTTATTTATTAATGATGATTTGTGGTAGTTTTACACTTCGAAATTTATTTGACCTTCTTTCTGTTATTTTTTTTTTAAATGTAGTTCTTTACTTTTATTTGATGTACTTATTTTTTGGTAAAAGTTTTCAAATTAACATATTGACAACTTTTTTCATTGACAGTCTTTTTATTGAAAAAGCGAATAATATCTTTAATCTTTTCCGTTTTTTCTATAAAAATCCATAATTTGGCTTTGTATTTACATGTTGGAGAGAATTTTCAAACAAAATTTTTATAGCACACACACTTTTGAAAATCTGGACACACACAGTAGTATTGTTTAATTTACTTTTACACCTCCTCAAGTTTTCCTGAAAAATAAAACTTAATATAATTCCCAAAATCATTACCCTGAGAGCTGAAGGGGGTTGACTTCCCCAACTTCCCCAGAGATATACTTACTGGACCTTTCAACTATGCTAAACAAAATGGTTATCCCAAGATTTTGATTGATGTGTTTGGAGAATTGTTGACTTGAGAAGGGGGCTGCTTTCCCTCCAATTACTTTTGGCTATTAAAAAGGGCACTAAAACCTGTAATTTTTAATCGAATGAGCTCCTATAAAAGTTTCTATGATAGCTCTGTGCTGCCTATGATATTAATTATGTGCCCTTTTGAAAACCTGCATGCATACAGTTTTATTGTTTAATCAAAATTCACCCTAAACACTCCCTAATAATTTTACCTTAGTACCCTTAGCCTCATTAGTTTCAGCAATCGCAGGAGTATTGGTAGTAGCATGCACATAGTGCCTCCTATTGATTAGTAGGAGACTAGTGTTCCCTACTGATTAGTATGCCCTAATCACTAATAATACCCCTATGAGGTTAGGCTGGGCTTAAATGACGGGGTCGTTTGGGTGACCTGGAATGGTTATGAATCCCTGCACCGCCACAGGTCCCTGCCTCCACCCCTATCCTCCAAAGGGAAATCCTGCTTGCGCGGCCTCAAAGTGGCGTAGGGGTGGACCTCTCACGTGATCACCTAATCTGATCCGTGTCTGCGAACAGCCTTGCAAGGTGCCCAATACCTGGGTAACTGTGGGTCAAATTTATTCATAAGAAACATCCAGTGAAGAAATCAATGAAAAAGAGACCACCTAAACTATGGCATTCCAGGCGTCGGAGGATTTGGCACCACCCTTCGAAAAGTAACCAAGCCGAGACCATCTCAACGATATATACTACGGCATCCCCGGCAGGTGATGCGCCGGGGGATTCGGTGCCCCCCCTGCGAAAAGTAAGTGAGCCAACGCCATTCTGAAAAAACGACAAACCCTCTTTGCGGGGTGCTGGAATCTATGCTCTATGAAGTGTTTAAAAACCCAGTCATTTATTGCTGGCGAAACTTTGCTTTATGGACTTGGCATTCTCTTTCTGACTGAAAAAAGTATCAACGGCGTTGTTAAATCTCAAGAGATACAAACTCCCGGAACTAAAGATCGATTTCAGTTTCTCAACTCAGGCTCCATGGATGGCTCTGGACTCAGCAGAGTGGGTCTCCTCATCAGCCAAGAAGTGGAATCTGCCTTACTCGAATGGTGACCCTTTTCTGCTAGGATAGCTAGAGCCCATTTCAAAAGCCGCTTATTCAATATATCTGTTACCCGCGACGTCCTGATTCCCAAGCTGATTTCTTCTACAATACCCTAAACACAGCTCTACGGAAAGTTTCAATGAGAGATCTCCTTCTCATCGCTGGGGATTTAAACGCGAAAATAGGCACAAGAATGACCACTGAAGAGACTGCAGTTGGCTCCTTTGGCTTTGGAGCAAGATAGATGTCACCGAGGTAACCCAGCTGATATATTTCGCAATGCTCAACCATCTAACAATAGCGAACACTTGGTTTAGGCACAAACCTGCATCTGATTATATGAAATTCCTGAGACGGAAACTCAGGAATTTCAACTCAGTCAAGTTGGAAGTGCCCAACTTGACTATATCCTCCAATCCAAACGTCGGAAATCCACCCTCTTAAATTGCCGAGTCTACGGAGGGGCAGATACTGGGATTAAAAACGGATCTGATCACTCCTAAGGCTCTCGATGACCTGTCGCCTGTCTGCAAGACGGAAAACAGAACCACCCCTACGCCTAGACATATCCAGTCTCAAGGACTCAGATGTAAAGGAAAATTTTAGAATCCAACTGTATAATCGCTTCTCCATACTCGAGGTGGAGTAGTTATAAAGCATCGAAGTCGAGTGGCAGAGCTGTAAGAGGTGGATATGGAACAAAACATTGAAGCTGGTAGAGAAAAAGCAAGCAATGGGATTCCCAAATTTCGAGGAATTTAAGAAGTTACAAACAGGATGCCACCGATCAGCACGGTACAACAGCACTTTTGAGACAATATTGCAAACGAAATGGAAGATGCCGCTTCGAGATCTGATACCCGAAAGCTATACCAGCTTCTTAAGCAAGTGAAAGGAGCAGAAAGAAAACTTAACACAGCATCAGTACAGGATAAGAACGGAAGACTCATCATAGGCAGCGCAATCGTTCTGCCTAAGTAAAGAACGATGTTGGAACAATGTATTATTTATTTATTTTTTCTTTAGACCAGGGCACCTCGTATCAAAAGAGTTTGCCCGAAAAGGGCTGATTTGATTTGAAATTGGAGTGGCTTGTGCCCTTTTAATAGTCGAAAGTGATTGGAAGGCAACTAACACCACTTCCAAGTCCATCATTTCCCCAAACCCATCGAATAAAAATTTGAGATAGCCATTTTGTTCAGCGTAGCTGATTTCTAGATAGAAATAATGTTTTTGAGGAGGACACTCCCCCACAACACTCAGGGCAAGGGATTTAAGCTATGCCCTGGGGGCGTATAAGAACGATGTTGGCACAATGTATTATTTTTTATTTTTTTTCCTTTAGACCAGGTCACTTCGTATCGAAAAAGTTGTCGTAGAAACTTTTAAAAGGGCTCATTCAATTGGAAATTGGAGTCGCTTGTGCCCTTTTCAATAGTCTAAAGTGATTGGAAGGCAACTAACACCTCTTCCACGCCCCTATTTCCCGAAACACATCCAATCAAAATTTTGAGATAGCCATTTTGTGCACCATAGTTGATTTCCAGATAGAAATTATGGTTTCGTGGAGGATACTCCCACACAGCCCTCAGGGCAAGGGCTGTAAGTTATGCCCTGGGGGCATATAAAGTTTTTTTTTAATAGAAAGTGTTGTCGTAGAAACTTCAAAAAAGGCTCATTCGATTGGAAATTCAAACGGCTAGTGCCCTTTTTAATAGTCGAAAGTGATTGGAGGGACACTATCCCCCCTCTCAAGCCTAACTTTTCCCCGAACACATCCAATCAAAAGTTTGAGATGAAAGTTCTGGAAATTCGGTGTTTTAGGATGACAACCCCCCTCAGTCCTCAGGGCAAGGCTTCTATGTTATGGACTGGGGGCAAAAGAGGTTTCTTATAGAAAGCGTGGTCGTAGGAAACTTCAAAAAGGGCTCATTCAATTGGAAATTGAAATGACTAGTGCCCTTTTTAATAGTCAAAAGTGATTGGAAGGCAACTAATACCCCTTCCACGCTCACCATTCAAACAAACACATCCAATCAAAGTTTTGAGATAGCCATTTTGTTCCTTTCAGTTGAAAGTTCTTTAAATTATACCTTTGAGCTGGACACTCCCCCCAGAGTCTTCAGGGCAAGGGTTATAAGCTATGCCCTGGGGGCATATAAGGTATTTATTGAAATCTTTTTCATAGAAACTTCAAAATGGGCTCAATCGATTGGAAATTTAAAAGGCTAGTGCCCTTTTTAATAGTCGAAAATGATTTGAGGGTAACTAACCCCCCTCGCATGCCCACCATTCCCCCAAGCACATCCAATCAAAATTTTCAGATATACATTTTGTTCAACGTAGTAGAAAGTTCTGGAGATTAGGTCCTTGAGTATGACAACCCCCCAGCCCTCAGGGCAAGGGTTGTAAGTTATAGTAGAGAGGGGGGTTCTACTCCGATTGCCCACCCGTGCTGCCACCTACAACTTTTTTACATAATTTATGCATGTTTTTATGGTTTTTGTCAGTGAGAATGGAAAAACAGAATTTTTCTCACTTGAAAAAACATGAATTTTCTCACATTGATGGATGTTTTTTTGGATGGTTATGGATGATTTATGGTTTTTGTCAGTGAGAATTTGAATAACAGGAACTTTTTCACATTTATGTCTGTTTTTATGGTTTTTGTCAGTGAGAATGAAAAAACAGGAACTTTCTCACATTTATGGATGTCAACAGCAATTTATTTTCCTGTTTTATGTCTGTTCGCTGTCAGTGAGAATGGACATGCTCTACGTGAATGTTATGAGATTGTTTGGCTAACCTAACCTGAGAACTTGATTTACATAATCGGCGGGGAAATTATTGATTCACGAAGGGGGAATTGAGAAACATTATGGTTTCTTTGATCTTTAGGCGAACCTAACCTGAGAACTTGATTTACATAATCGGCGGGGAAATTATTGATTCACGAAGGGAGAATTAAGAAACATTATTGTTTCTTTGATCTTTAGGCGAACCTAACCTGAGAACTTGATTTACATAATCGGCGGGGAAATTATTGATTCACGAAGGGAGAATTAAGAAACATTATGTTTCTTTGATCTTTAGGCGAACCTAACCTGAGAACTTGATTTACATAATCGGCGGGGAAATTATTGATTCACGAAGGGGGAATTAAGAAACATTATGGTTTCTTTGATCTTTAGGCGAACCTAACCTGAGAACTTGATTTACATAATCGGCGGGTGAAATTATTGATTCACGAAGGGGGAATTAAGAAACATTATGGTTTCTTTGATCTTTAGGCGAACCTAACCTGAGAACTTGATTTACATAATCGCTAGGGGAATATATTGATTCACGAAAGGGGGAATTAAGAAACATTATGGCTTCTTTAATCTTAGGTCTGAGGGATAAACGTTCTTTAGGTCAGAGAGAAAAATTAATATTCTATTTTTAAATAGGGCTTCATTGATCTTTAGTGTCAGGAATCATAAATGACATCACTTGTTATCTTGGAATTATGCGGGAGTCTAAAGAGATAGAAATTCTATTTTTAAATACGGCTTCACTGAGCTTTAAGTCGGAGAGATAAATTGATATTCTAACGAAACCTTAATAGTTTAGCTAGGAACATTTATGAGATGAAGAGATTAACGTAGGAAAGGGTTTCCTAGAAATTTGAAATGTGAAAGCACAGAGATGCCAAAAAACAAAAGGAACACACAGAAATTACTTTTAGGGGATTATTTGGGCGAAACGGTTTTAGACAGGTTATGGAATTATTTCGGCGAAACAGTTAGAGACATTTTAAAAGATGATTTTAGAAAGGGTTTTAGAAGAGGTTTTGAGTGTGGTCGTTATAGTAAACAAGTTCTATTTGAACAGTGTCGTGAGGTCCTCTACCCCAACCCCAAAGGGCCCCGATCGCCCTACCCCGATCCAAAGGGCTCCAATCCCCATATCCCAATTCCGAAGGAACCCCCCGTTCCCCAAAGGTTCCCCGGGCTCCCACCCGGCCCCCCAGACCCCAAAGGCCATCCCCGGGCTCCGTCTTTCGTTGATGTATGTTGTCTGAAACCTATGATTTGGGGTGTATGGGTTGCTATTTTTGACTTTTCTGAGTTGGATTTCTTAGTCTTTCATAGGTATGTGTTGTCTGAAACCTATGATTTGGGATGGGTGGTTTGCTATTTTGACCTTTCTGAGCTGGATTTCTTAGCCTTTCATAGGTGTGTGTTGTCAGAAAATTATGATTTGGGATGTGTAGTTTGCTATTTGGACTTTTCAGAGCTAGAATTCTTAGTCTCTCATAGGTGTTTGTTGTCTGAAACTTCTAGTTTGGGATGAGTAGTTTGCTATTTCAGACTTTTATGAGCTAGGCTTTCCTAGTATATCGTAGGTGAATGTTGTCAGAAAATTATGATTTGGGATATGTAAATTACTATTTCGGGCTTTTCTGAGCTAGATTTCTTAGTCCCTCATAGGTGTTTGTTGTCTCAAACCTATAGTTTGGGATGAGTAGTTTGCTATTTTTGACTTTTCAGAGCTAGGTTTCTTAGCCTTTCATAGGTGTGTGTTGTCAGAAACTTATGATTTGGGATATGTAAATTACTATTTTTGACTTTTCTGAGCTAGATTTCTTAGCCTTTCATGGGTGTTTGTTGTCTGAAACCTATAGTTTGGGATGAGTAGTTTGCTTTTGGACTTTTCAGAGCTGGATTTCTTAGCCTTTCGTGGGTGTGTGTTGACTGAAACTTATGATTTGGGATATGTAAATTACTATTTCGGGCTTTTCTAAGCTAGATTTCTTAGTCTTTTGTTGATGTGTGTTGTCTGAAACCAATGATTTGGGATGGGTGGGTTGCTATTTTTGACTTTTCTGAGCTAGATTTCTTAGCCTTTCATAGGTATGTGTTGTCTGAAACCTATGATTTGGGATGGTTAATTTGCTATTTTTGACTTTTCTGAGCTAGGTTTCTTAGCCTTTCATAGGTGTGTGCTGTCAGAAAATTATGATTTGGGATTTGTAGTTTGCTTTATAGACTTTTCAGAGCTAGGATTCTTAGTCCCTCATAGGTGTTTGTTGTCTGAAACCTATAGTTTGGGATGAATAGTTTGCTATTTCAAGCTTTTCTGAGCTAAGGTTTCTTAGTATTTCATAGGTGTGTGTTGTCTGAAACTTATGATTTGAGGTATGCAATTTGCTATTTCCGACTTTTCATAACCGGATTTCTTAGTCTTTCGTAGGTATGTGGTGTCTGAAACCTATGATTTGGGATGTGTGGGTTGCTATTTTTTGACTTTTCTGAGCTGGATTTCTTAGCCTTTCGTAGGTGTGTGTTGACTGAAACCTATGATTTGGGAATGAGTGGTTTGCTATTTTTGACTTTTCTGAGCTAGATTTCTTAGCATTTCATAGGTGTGTGCTTTCAGAAAATTATGATTTGGGAGGTGTAGTTTGCTTTTTGGACTTTTCAGAGCTAGGATTCTTAGTCCCTCATAGGTGTTTGTTGTCTGAAACTTCTAGTTTGGGATGAGTAGTTGGATATTTCAGGCTTTTCTGAGCTAAGGTTTCTTAGTATTTCGTAGGTGAAGCTTCCACGTCAGTTTTAAGTTCACCAAGACATAAAAAATTTAAAGTTCAGTTCTAATTTTTCCACAGAAGATAGGAAAAGTTATACTATGATTGTGATTATTTTCTATGAAGATAGAAAGTTTCACTTTAATTCTAAATTTTCTTAAATTCAGTTCCGACTTTTCTCAAAGAGATGAAAAACTTTAAAGTTCAATTTAAAATTTTCTCAACGAAGTCAAGGAAAGTTCAAGTTCTCTTCTGAATTTTCCCAATGAAAAAGAAATTAGTCATTGATCATTTCTATTTTTCCAAATAATATAAAAATTTTCCACTTTAGTTCAGATCTGTCTCGAAGAGATGAAAAATTTAAAATACTATTCAAATTTTTCACAGAAGATAAAAAAGTTCAAGTTCTCTTCGGAATTTTACCAAAGAACACAATTCAGTTCTAATTTCTCCAGAGAAAACAAAAATCTACGTACGCGCGCGTACGTAGGCTAACCTAGCCTAACCTAACTTAACCTAACCTAACTTAATCTAACCTAACCTAATCATACACCTAACTTTTTGCCTGTCTCTCACCTAACCTAAGCTATCCTAAGTGAAGCGTACGTAGGCTAACCTAACCTAACTTAACCTAACCTAATCTAACCTAACTTAATCTAGCCTAACCTAACCATACTCCCCAGAAAAGGTTAGGTTAACTTATCATGAGCGCTCATGATACGTTAACCTAACCTAACCTAACTTAAACATGTAGAAATGTTTCTATTTATTTATTAATATTTATTTATACCTAACCTAACCTATTGTTTTGGAGGTTAGATGAACGAGTTTGAACGATTGTCTTTAATAATAGAAGGAGTCACTCATTTTCTAATTTAAAAATTTGAGGGGTAAATCCATAAGACAAAGGAGCTAAAATTTAATTTAAAATTAGAATAGAACTTTAAATTTTTCATCTCTTTGAGAAAAAACCAGAACTGAAGTGGAACCTTTTTATTTTCTTGGAAAAATTAGAAGAGAACTTTGAATTTTTTATGTCTTTGAGAAATTAAGAACTGAAGTGGAAGCTTTTTTCATTTTCATTGGTAAAATTCAGAATTGAGCTAACTTTTTTATCTTCTTTAAGAAAATTCAGAAGAGAACTTGAACATTTTGCACTTCTTCGAGAAAACTCAGAATTAAAGTGATGCACCTTATCTTCATGTCGAAGATTCAAAATCAATGTATAACTTTTTCTATCTTCTATGAAAAATTTGGAACAGAACTTTAAATTTTTCATCTCTTTGCAAAAAATCGGAACTGAATTTAAGAAAATTAGAATTAAAGTGAAACTTTTTATCTTCACTGGAAAATAATCACAATCATAGTATAACTTTTCCTATCTTCTACAGAAAAATTTAGAACTGAACTTTAAATTTTTATGTCTTTGAGAAATTATGAACTGAAGTGGAAGGTTTTTTCATTTTCATTGGTAAAATTCAGAATTGAGCTAACTTTTTTCTCTTCTTTAAGAAAATTCAGAAGAGAACTTGAACATTTTGCACTTCTTCGAGAAAGCTCTGAATTAAAGTGGAGTTCCTTATCTTCATGTTGAATATTCACAATCAATGTATAACTTTTTCTATCTTCTATGAAAAATTTGGAACAGAACTTTAAATTTTTCATCTCTTTGAGAAAAATCAGAACTGAATTTAAGAAAAATTATAAATAAAGTGAAACTTTTGATCTTCATGGAAAATAATCACAATCATAGTATTACTTTTTCTATCTTTCATCTAAAAATTTAGAATAGAACTTTAAATTTCTTTATTTCATTGTGGAACTTAAAACTGAAGTGGAAGATTTTTATTTTCTCTGGAGAAATTAGAATTGAAGTGTGTTCTTTGGTAAAGTTCAGAAGAGAACTTGAACTTTTCTTCACTTCGTTGAGAAAATTTTAAATTGAACTAGAACTTTTTATCTTCCGTGAAAATATTCACAAGTATGGTATTACTTTTTCTATCTTCCACTGAAAAATTTAGAATTGAACTTTAAATTTCTTTATGTCTTTGTGAAATAAAGAACTTAAGTGGAAGATTTTTATTTTCTCTGGATAAATTAGAATTGAATTGTGTTCTTTGGTAAAATTCAGTAGGGAACTTGAACTTTTCTTCACTTCGTTGAGAAAATTTAAAATTGAACTAGAACTTTTTATCTTCCGTGAAAATATTCACAAGTATGGTATTACTTTTTCTATCTTCCACCGAAAAATTTAGAATTGAACTCTAAATTTCTTTATGTCTTTGTGAAATAAAGAACTGAAGTGGAAGATTTTTGTTTTCTCTGGAGAAATTAGAATTGAATTGTGTTCTTTGGTAAAATTCCGAAGAGAACTTGAACTTTTTTATCTTCTGTGAAAAATTTGGAATAGTATTTTAAATTTTTCATCTCTTCGAGACAGATCTGAACTAAAGTGGAAAATTTTTATATTATTTGGAAAAATAGAAATGATCAATGACTAATTTCTTTTTCATTGAGAAAATTCAGAAGAGAACTTGAACTTTCCTTGACTTCGTTGAGAAAATTTTAAATTGAACTTTAAAGTTTTTCATCTCTTTGAGAAAAGTCGGAACTGAATTTAAGAAAATTTAGAATTAAAGTGAAACTTTCTATCTTCATAGAAAATAATCACAATCATAGTATAACTTTTCCTATCTTCTGTGGAAAAATTAGAACTGAACTTTAAATTTTTTATGTCTTGGTGAACTTAAAACTGACGTGGAAGCTTCACCTACGAAATACTAAGAAACCTTAGCTCAGAAAAGCCTGAAATATCCAACTACTCATCCCAAACTAGAAGTTTCAGACAACAAACACCTATGAGGGACTAAGAATCCTAGCTCTGAAAAGTCCAAAAAGCAAACTACACCTCCCAAATCATAATTTTCTGAAAGCACACACCTATGAAATGCTAAGAAATCTAGCTCAGAAAAGTCAAAAATAGCAAACCACTCATTCCCAAATCATAGGTTTCAGTCAACACACACCTACGAAAGGCTAAGAAATCCAGCTCAGAAAAGTCAAAAAATAGCAACCCACACATCCCAAATCATAGGTTTCAGACACCACATACCTACGAAAGACTAAGAAATCTGGTTATGAAAAGTCGGAAATAGCAAATTGCATACCTCAAATCATAAGTTTCAGACAACACACACCTATGAAATACTAAGAAACCTTAGCTCAGAAAAGCTTGAAATAGCAAACTATTCATCCCAAACTATAGGTTTCAGACAACAAACACCTATGAGGGACTAAGAATCCTAGCTCTGAAAAGTCTATAAAGCAAACTACAAATCCCAAATCATAATTTTCTGACAGCACGCACCTATGAAAGGCTAAGAAACCTAGCTCAGAAAAGTCAAAAATAGCAAATTAACCATCCCAAATCATTGGTTTCAGACAACACACATCAACAAAAGACTAAGAAATCTAGCTTAGAAAAGCCCGAAATAGTAATTTACATATCCCAAATCATAAGTTTCAGACAACATTCACCTACGAAATACTATGAAACCTTAGCTCAGAAAAGCCTGAAATAGCAAATTACACACCTCAAATCATAAGTTTCAGACAACACACACCTACGAAATACTAGGAAACCTTAGCTCAGAAAAGCCTGAAATAGCAAACTACTCATCCCAAACTATAGGTTTCAGACAACAAACATCTATGAGGGACTATGAATCCTAGCTCTGAAAAGTCCAAAAAGCAAACTACAAATCCCAAATCATAGGTTTCAGACAACACACACCAACGAAAGACTAAGAACCTTATATCCCAAATCATAGGTTTCAGTCAACACACACCAGGTTTCAGACAACACACACCAACGAAAGACTAAGAACCTTATATCCCAAATCATAGGTTTCAGTCAACACACACCAACAAAAGACTAAGAAATCTAACTTAGAAAAGCCCGAAATAGTAATTTACATATCCCAAATCATAAGTTTCAGACAACATTCACCTACGAAATACTATGAAACCTTAGCTCAGAAAGGCCTGAAATAGCAAATTAGACACCTCAAGTCATAAGTTTCAGACAACACACACCTATGAAATACTAAGAAACCTTAGCTCAGAAAAGCCTGAAATAGCAAACTACTCACCCCAAACTATAGGTTTCAGACAACAAACACCTATGAGGGACTAAGAATCCTAGCTCTGAAAAGTCCAAAAAGCAAAACTACAAATCCCAAATCATAGGTTTCAGACAACACACACCAACGAAAGACTAAGAAATCTAGCTTAGAAAAGCCCGAAATAGTAATTTACATATCCCAAATCATAAGTTTCAGTCAACACACACCCACGAAAGGCTAAGAAATCCAGCTCTGAAAAGTCCAAAAGCAAACTACTCATCCCAAACTATAGGTTTCAGACAACAAACACCCATGAAAGGCTAAGAAATCTAGCTCAGAAAAGTCAAAAATAGTAATTTACATATCCCAAATCATAAGTTTCTGACAACACACACCTATGAAAGGCTAAGAAACCTAGCTCTGAAAAGTCAAAAATAGCAAACTACTCATCCCAAACTATAGGTTTGAGACAACAAACACCTATGAGGGACTAAGAAATCTAGCTCAGAAAAGCCCGAAATAGTAATTTACATATCCCAAATCATAATTTTCTGACAACATTCACCTACGATATACTAGGAAAGCCTAGCTCATAAAAGTCTGAAATAGCAAACTACTCATCCCAAACTAGAAGTTTCAGACAACAAACACCTATGAGAGACTAAGAATTCTAGCTCTGAAAAGTCCAAATAGCAAACTACACATCCCAAATCATAATTTTCTGACAACACACACCTATGAAAGGCTAAGAAATCCAGCTCAGAAAGGTCAAAATAGCAAACCACCCATCCCAAATCATAGGTTTCAGACAACACATACCTATGAAAGACTAAGAAATCCAACTCAGAAAAGTCAAAAATAGCAACCCATACACCCCAAATCATAGGTTTCAGACAACATACATCAACGAAAGACGGGCCCGGGGATGGCCTTTGGGGGTCTGGGGGGCCGGGTGGGAGCCCGGGGAACCTTTGGGGACCGGGGGGTTCCTTCGGAATTGGGGTATGGGGATTGGAGCCCTTTGGATCGGGGTAGGGCGATCGGGGCCCTTTGGGGTTGGGGTAGAGGACCTCACGACACTGTTCAAATAGAACTTGTTTACTATAACGACCACACTCAAAACCTCTTCTAAAACCCTTTCTAAAATCATCTTTTAAAATGTCTCTAACTGTTTCGCCGAAATAATTCCATAACCTGTCTAAAACCGTTTCGCCCAAATAATCCCCTAAAAGTAATTTCTGTGTGTTCCTTTTGTTTTTTGGCATCTCTGTGCTTTCACATTTCAAATTTCTAGGAAACCCTTTCCTACGTTAATCTCTTCATCTCATAAATGTTCCTAGCTAAACTATTAAGGTTTCGTTAGAATATCAATTTATCTCTCCGACTTAAAGCTCAGTGAAGCCGTATTTAAAAATAGAATTTCTATCTCTTTAGACTCCCGCATAATTCCAAGATAACAAGTGATGTCATTTATGATTCCTGACACTAAAGATCAATGAAGCCCTATTTAAAAATAGAATATTAATTTTTCTCTCTGACCTAAAGAACGTTTATCCCTCAGACCTAAGATTAAAGAAGCCATAATGTTTCTTAATTCCCCCTTTCGTGAATCAATACATTCCCCTAGCGATTATGTAAATCAAGTTCTCAGGTTAGGTTCGCCTAAAGATCAAAGAAACCATAACTTTTCTTAATTCCCCCTTCGTGAATCAATAATTTCACCGCCGATTATGTAAATCAAGTTCTCAGGTTAGGTTCGCCTAAAGATCAAAGAAACCATAATGTTTCTTAATTCCCCCTTCGTGAATCAATAATTTCCCCGCCGATTATGTAAATCAAGTTCTCAGGTTAGGTTCGCCTAAAGATCAAAGAAACCATAATGTTTCTTAATTCCCACTTCGTGAATCAATAATTTCCCCGCCGATTATGTAAATCAAGTTCTCAGGTTAGGTTCGCCTAAAGATCAAAAAAACCATAATGTTTCTTAATTCCCCCTTCGTGAATCAATAATTTCCCCGCCGATTATGTAAATCAAGTTCTCAGGTTAGGTTCGCCTAAAGATCAAAGAAACCATAATGTTTCTTAATTCCCCCTTCGTGAATCAATAATTTCCCCGCCGATTATGTAAATCAAGTTCTCAGGTTAGGTTAGCCAAACAATCTCATAACATTCGCGTCGAGCATGTCCATTCTCACTGACAGCGAACAGACATAAAACAGGAACATAAATTGCTGTTGACATCCATAAATGTGAGAAAGTTCCTGTTTTTTCATTCTCACTGACAAAAACCATAAATACAGACATAAATGTGAGAAAGTTCCTGTTATTCAAATTCTCACTGACAAAAACCATAAATCATCCATACCCATCCATGAAAACATCCATCAATGTGAGAAAATTCATGTTTTTTCAAGTGAGAAAAATTCAGTTTTTCCATTCTCACTGACAAAAACCATAAAGACATGCATAAATTATGTAAAAAAGTTGTAGGTGGCAGCACGGGTGGGCAATCGGAGTAGAACCCCCCTCTCTACTAGTTATGCCCTGGGGGCATATAAGGTTTTTATTGAAAGCGCTGTCGTAGAAACTTCAAAAGGGCTCAATTGATTGGAAATTGAAAGGGCTAGTGCCTTTTTTAAAAGTTGAAAGTGATTGGAGAGCAAATACCGCCCCTCTCACGCCCACCATTTCCCCAAACACATCCAATCAAAATTTTGAGATAGCCATTTTGTTTAACGTAGTTGAAAGTTCTGGAAATTAGGTCTTTTTGGATGGCAGCCCTCCTCACAGCCCTTAGGGTAAGGGTTGTAATTTATGCCCTGGGGTCATATAAGGTTTTTGTTGAAAACGATGTCGTAGAAACTGAAAAAGGGCTCATTCGATTGGAAATCGAAAGGCCTAGTGCCCTTTTTAATAGTCGAAAGTGATTGGAAGGTTGACAGTTTTTATAATATTGACTAAAAAAATTTCCAAAAAATAAGCTTTTCAAAGAAAAGTAAAGGCCATTTTAACCAATTTTATGACAAATATTTTCTTTTGTGCTAAATAATGGAAATAAACATTAAAATTATAGTAAAATTTTTAACTGATGAGCTTTCAGCAATTAATATCGTTACACATCAAATATTCAGTATGATTTATTAGCTCTTTCTATAGTTGTTCAAGACGAATATAGTTTCACTAAAAACTAGAGTTTGGATACTGCCCCCTTCCTTAACTGTAAATAAAAACCAAAAGCCTACTACGTCATTGGTGCTTAACTGAAAACGAATTATATTACAAATATTTTCTTTTCCAGCACTGAAATATAAAAATAAAATTAATGTAAAATAAATTCTTGGACTGATTGATCTTTCAACATTTGATATCATTAAGCATCAAATATTCAAGTTGATGTTGTTTATACTGTCCAAGACTGTCCAAGCCGCATATAGTTTTCAGTAAAGAGTGAATGACGCAGTAGGTTATAGACTTTTACAGTGAGAGAAGGAGGCGATACCCAAGCTCTTGCTCGTAGTGATTTTTGTTCTTTTCAAGCTTGATTTGCATATTCAGTTTAAGTTTCACTAGTTTTAAGATTTATTTATTCATTTACGTTAATATCTATGGCATGTTTGTTTGCATTGATTGTTGATTAAATTTCTGTTCGTTCTAAGTTTCATTTATACTTCAATAGTAAATTTTTTTTCGTTTTAAGCTTGATTTTTGTATTCAATCTAAGCATTGCTCGTTTTAAGTTTTATTTATTCATTTATATGATTACTTGTTGTATGTTCTTTGCTATGATTGTTTATTTATTTTCTGTTCGTTTTGGGTTTCATTTATTCTTCAATAGTAATTTCTGGTCGTTTTGAGTTTGAATTTTAATAGGTATTTTTATCTGCTGAACTTAAGTTTAAAATGGCCTTTACTTTTCTTTGAAGAACTTATTTTTCGGATTTTTTTTTTAAATTAATTTTTGTTCGTTTTTGATTGCAAAAAGTTTCAAGTTTTTAAAAATTACTTATTTCAAAATCAAACTTAAAAAAAATCAAATGTTCATCGAAGTATCAAAACTGGTATCAATGTAACAATATCCAAGTGAAAAAGTGGGCTTGTGTCACCTCGGAGTTTTTATTATCTGATGTTTGAACTATTTTTAACGAAATGGCCATCTCAAAATTTGTTTTAGATAGGTTTGAGAAAAAAAGGCCTCGGGAGGGAGACTAATTGCCCTTCGGTCTCTTTTGACTCTTTAAAAGTGAATTAGAACTTTCTATTTTCAATCAAATGAGCCTTCTTTGAATTTTATGCGAGCATCCCTTCTATAAGAACCATATATATCCCAAGAATATAGCTTACAACGCCTGTCCTTGGGCCCTGGGGGGTTTGTCAATCTCGGAATTTTAATTGAACTGTTTTTAACAAAACGGTCACCTTGAATTGTTATCGGATGGGTTTATCCATCCGATAAAACCCAAAAGCGTGGAGGGCGGGATGGGCTAGTTGCCATCCGATCTTTGTTTACTCTGGGAAAATGAGCTAAAACTTTTAATTTCCATTAAAATGAGCCCTCTCTGAAGTTTATACGAGTATCCCTTTCATAAGAACCATATACGGTCCCAGAACATAGCTTACAATGCCTGGCCCCCGGGCCCTGGGGGGTTCTGTATACACCGAAGTTTCTGTTATCTGACCTTTGAACTATTTTTAAAAAATCGCTATCTCCAAATTTGTAACGGATAGGTTTAGGGGGAAAAGGGTGTAGGAGGGGGGGGGAGTGGCTAGGGGCCTTCCGATATCTTTTGACTCTCAAAAATCTAACTAGAACTTTCAATCTCGATTCAAATCAGCCATCTCTGAATTTTATAGGAGCATCCCTTCCATAAGAACCATATATGCCCCCAGGGCATAACTTGCAACGCCTGACCCCGGGTCCTGGGTGGTTGTGTAGACACCGGAGTTTTTTTTACCTGATCTTTGAACTATTTTTTATCAAAATGACTATCTCAAAATTTTTATCGGATGCATTTGGGGGAGAAAAGCGTGGGGGGATAGTTGCCCTCTGATCTGTTTTGACTCTTAAAAACTGAATTAGAACTTTCAATTTCCAATCAAATGAGCCCTCTCTGAAGTTTATACGAGCATCCCTTCCACAACAGCTGTATATGCCCCCAAGGTATAACTTACAACGCCTACTTCAGGCCCTGAAGGATTTTGTCAACCCCAGAGTTTTTGTTATGTGATCTTTGAACTAACCACTGTGAAAAATAGCTCTCTCAAACTTCTTATCGGATGGGTTTGAGGAAAATAGGGCGTGGCGAGAGTAGAGAGGACCCTATAACTCGTGACAGGAGTCCATATATGGGCATAGAGTCATTAGTGAGAATTATTGCGTAATCGGTCAATGACCTCTTTCTCCAGGTGTGTTTTTGGCACGCCCTCAGCGAAGGTCAATGTTGTTATTGTTTCCGAGGCAAAATGCCAAGGTCAATGTTATTGTTGTTTTGAACAGAGTCATTAGAGAGAACACGTGGTTAATGGGGTCAATGTTGTTGTCGTTCGAAGCAAAGTTAATGACACTTCCTTCCTGTTCGAGGCAGATGTTATGATCCAATTTGTTATTGTTATTCGAGCCAGATGTTATGAGGTTCCGAGAAACAGTTAATGACATTTCCTTCCTGTTCGAGGCAGATGTTATGATCCGGAAATAGTATTTGTTATTGTTTCCGAGGCCAAATGTCAAGGTCAATGTTGTTGTTGTTTTGAACAGAGTAATTAGAGAGAACACGTGGTTAATGGGATCAATGTTGTTGTCGTTTCCGAGCCAACTTTCTTTTCTGGTCAGTCTAGAGTTGGCAGTCATTAATCAAATTGTTTCCAGGGAGTGTCTGACAGATGACGTCAAGTTAATTAATGTCTCTGGAGTTCGACCAGAATTGTCTCCAAGACAAAGTTTTGATCACACATGACAGATGATGTCATGATTGATTGATTGACACGAAAGGGGAATTAATTTGTTGTTCTAAAGAGAATTGATTCACGAAAGGGAAATTAATTTGTTGTTTCTAACAAGAGAATCGTTTCCGAGCAGACGTATTGATCTTAGCGCGCGAAAAGGTTTCCAAATAATTTGAAATGCATTGGCGCAGAGATGCCAAACAAAAGGAACATGCCGGAATTCCGTTTAGGGATAATTTTGGCGAAACCGTTTTAGCTATTTTATGGAACTATTTCGGCGAAACAGCTAGAGACATTTTAAAAGGTGATTTTTGAAGAGATTTTGGAAGAGGTTTTGAGTGTGGTCGTTATAATACACAAGTTGTATTTTAACAGTGTTGTGAGGTCCTCTACCCCAACCCCAAAGGCTTCTCATACCCCACCCCAACCCCGAAGGAAGCCCCCGGTCCTCAAAGGCCCCCCAAGCTCTCAAAGGGCCACCGGAGCCCCCAAAGGTCCACCCAGACCCCCAAAGGCCATCCCCGGGTCCCCCAAAGCCCCATCGAGCTCCCGAAGGACCAACGGGATCCCAAAGGCCATCCACCGGTCCCCAAATGTCCCCCAGGCCCTCAACTGCCCTCCCTGTGCCCCGAAGGAAGCCCCCCGGTCCTCAAAGGCCCCCCAAGCTCTCAAAGGGCCACCGGAGCCCCCAAAGGCCCACCCAGACCTCCAAAGGCCATCCCCGGGCCCCCCAAAGGCCCATCGAGCTCCCGAAGGACCAACGGGATCCCAAAGGCCCTCCACCGGTCCCCAAATGTCTCCCAAGCCCTCAACTGCCCTCCCTGTGCCCCAAAGGCCCTCCCTGTGCCCCAAAGGCCCTCCCCCGGCCCCCTAAAGGCCCCCAAGGTCTCAAAGGGCCTCCGGAGCCCCCAAAGGCCCACCCAGACCCCCAAAGGCAATCCCCGGGCCACCCAAAGGCCCACCCAGACCCCCAAAGGCAATCCCCGGGCCACCCAAAGGCCCTCCCCAGGCTTCCAAAGGCCCTCCCTCGGTCCCCAAAGGTCCCCCAGGCTCCCAACTGGCCCCCCGGACCCCCAAAGGCCTTCCCCCGGCACCCAAAGGTCCACCGGACTCCCAAAGGACCAATCGGCGCTCAAGGGCCCTCAGACCCCCAAAGGCTCTCCCCGGGCTCCCAAAGGACCACCCAGCCCTTGCTTTAGTTTTAGTTAAAAGTATAGAATGTTTTAGCTTAGAGTCTTAACTTAGAGTTTTTGTTGAAGTTCTAGTTTAGTTTAATTTTAGTTAAGAGTTTGATGTTTTACCTTTGAATTTCAGTTGAAGTTTTAGTTTGGTTTAGTTAAGAGTTTGGTGTTTTAGCTTAGAGTCTTAGCTTAGAGTTTAAGTTAGAGTTGAAGTTTATTTTAGTATTAGTTAAGAGCTTAGAGTTTTTAGCTTAGAGTCTTAGCTTAGAGTTTTTTTGTTAGAGTTCTAGTTTAGTTTAATTTTAGTTAAGAGTTTGATGTTTTACCTTTGAGTTTCAGTTAGAGTTCTAGTTTAGTTTAGTTTTAGTTAAGAGTTTAGAGTTTTTAGCTTAGAGTCATAGCTTAGAGTTTTTGTTGAAGTTCTAGTTTAGTTTAGTTTTAGTTAATAGTTTAGAGTTTTAGCTTAGAGTCTTAGCTTAGAGTTTTTTGTTGAAGTTCTAGCTTAGTTAAGAGTTTGATGTCTTATCTTTGAGTTTCAGTTAGAGTTCTAGTTTAGTTTAGTTTTAGTTAAGAGTTTAGAGTTTTAGCTTAGAGTCTTAGCTTAGAGTTTTTGTTGAAGTTCTAGTTTAGTTAAGTTTTAGTAAATAGTTTAGAGTTTTAGCTTAGAGTCTTAGCTTAGAGTTTTTGTTAGAGTTCTAGTTTAGTTTAATTTTATTTTAGAGTTTAGAGTTTTAGCTTAGTCCCAGCTTAGAGTTTTTTTTGTTAGAGTTCTAGTTTAGTCTAATTTTAGTTAAGAGTTTGATTTTTTTACCTTTGAGTTTCAGTTAGAGTTTTAGTTTAATTTTAGTTAAGAGTTTGATGTAATACCTTTGAGTTTCAGTTAGAGTTCTAGTTTAGTTTAGTTATAGTTAAGAGTTTAGAGTTTTTAGCTTAGAGTCATAGCTTAGAGTTTTTGTTGAAGTTCTAGTTTAGTTTAGTTTTAGTTAATAGTTTAGAGTTTTAGCTTAGAGTCTTAGCTTAGAGTTTTTTGTTAGAGTTCTAGTTTAGTTTAATTTTAGTTAAGAGTTTGATGTCTTACCTTTGAGTTTCAGTTACAGTTCTAGTTTAGTTTAGTTTTAGTTAAGAGTTTAGAGTTTTTAGCTTAGAGTCTTAGCTTAGAGTTTTTGTTGAAGTTCTAGTTTAGTTTAGTTTTAGTAAATAGTTTAGAGTTTTAGCTTAGAGTCTTAGCTTAAAGTTTTTGTTGAAGTTCTAGTTTAGTTTAGTTTTAGTTAATAGCTTAGAGTTTTTGTTAGAGTTCTAGTTTAGTTTAATTTTATTTAAGAGTTTAGAGTTTTTTAGCTTAGAGTCTTAGCTTAGAGTTTGTGATAGAGTTCTAGTTTAGTTTACTTTTAGCTAAGACTTCAATGTTTTACCTTAGAGTCATAGCTTAGAGTTTTAGTTAGAGTTCTAGTTTAGTTTAGTTTTAGTTAAGAGTTTAGAATTTTAGCTTAGAGTCGTAGCTTAGAGTTTTTGTTAGAGTTCTAGTTTATTTTAGTTTTAGTTAAGAGTTTAGAGTTTTTAGCTTAGAGTCTTAGCCTAGAGTTTTTGATAAAGTTCTAGTTTAGTTTACTTTTAGTTAAGAGTTTGATGTTTCACCTTAGAGTCAAAGCTTAGAGTTTTAGTTAGAGTTCTAGTTTAGTTTAGTTTTAGTTAAGAGTTTCGAGTTTTAGCTGAGTCTTAACTTAGAGTTTTTGTTAGAGTTCTAGTTTAGTTTAGTTTTAGTTTAGAGTTTTAGTTTAGACTTAGAGTTTCAATTAGAGTTCTAGTTTGGTTTAGTTAAAGTTACGAATTTAGAGTTTTAGCTTAGTGTCATAGCTTAGATTTTTACTTAAAGTGATAGTTTGGTTAAGTTTTAGTTAAGAGTTTAGAGTTTTACCTTAGAGTCTTAGCTTAGAGTTTTTGTTAGAGTTCTTGTTTAGTTTAGTTTTAGTTAAGAGTTTAGAGTTATAGCTTAGAGTCTTAGTTTAGAGTTTTTGTTGAAGTTCTAGTTTAGTTTAGTTTTAGTTTAGAGTTTTAGCTAAGACTTAGAGTTTTTGTTAGAGTTCTAGTTTAGTTTTAGTTAAGAGTTTAGAGTTTTACCTTAGAGTCTTAGCTTAAAGTTTTTGTTAGAGTTCTAATTTAGTTTAATTTTAGTTAAGAATTTGATGTTTTACCTTTGAGTTTCAGTTAGAGTTCTAGTTTAGTTTAGTTAAGAGTTTGGTGTTTTAGCTTAGAGTCTTAGCATAGAGTTTTGGTTAGAGTTCTAGTTTATTTTAGTTTTAGTTATGAGTTTAGAGTTTTTAGCTTAGAGTCTTAGCGTAGAGTTTATGTTGAAGTTCTAGTTTAGTTTAGTTTTAGTTAATAGTTTAGAGTTTTAGCTTAGAGACTTAGCTTAGAGTTATAGTTTTAGTTTAGTTTTAGTTAAGAGCTTAGAGTTTTAGCTTAGAGTCTTAGCTTAGAGTTTGTGTTAGAGTTCTAGTTTAGTTTAGTTTTAGCTAAGACTTCGATGTTTTACCTTAGAGTCATAGCTTAGAGTTTTAGTTAGAGTTCTAGTTTAGTTTAGTTTTAGTTAAGAGTTTAGAATTTTAGCTTAGAGTCTTAGCTTAGAGTTTTTTGTTAGAGTTCTAGTTTATTTTAGTTTTAGTTAAGAGTTTAGAGTTTTTAGCTTAGAGTCTTAGCCTAGAGTTTTTGATAGAGTTCTAGTTTAGTTTAGTTTTAGTTAAGAGTTTGATGTTTTACCTTAGAGTCATAGCTTAGAGTTTTAGTTAGAGTTCTAGTTTAGTCTAGTTTTAGTTAAGAGTCTCGAGTTTTAGCTGAGTCTTAACTTAGAGTTTTTGTTAGAGTTCTAGTTTAGTTTAGTTTTAGTTTAGAGTTTTAGTTTAGACTTAGAGTTTCAATTAGAGTTCTAGTTTGGTTTAGTTAAAGTTATGAATTTAGAGTTTTAGCTTAGTGTCATAGCTTAGATTTTTACTTAAAGTGATAGTTTGGTTAAGTTTTAGTTAAGAGTTTCGAGTTTTAGCTGAGTCTTAGCTTAGAGTTTTTGTTAGAGTCCTAGTTTAGTTTAGTTTTAGTTAAGAGTTTAGAGTTTTAGCTTAGAGTCTTAGTTTAGAGTTTTTGTTGAAGTTCTAGTTTAGTTTAGTTTTAGTTTAGAGTTTTAGCTAAGACTTAGAGTTTTTGTTAGAGTTCTAGTTTAGTTTTAGTTAAGAGTTTAGAGTTTTACCTTAGAGTCTTAGCTTAAAGTTTTTGTTAGAGTTCTAGTTTAGTTTAATTTTAGGTAAGAATTTGATGTTTTACCTTTGAGTTTCAGTTAGAGTTCTAGTTTAGTTTACTTTTAGTTAAGAGTTTAGTGTTTTACCTTAGACTCATAGCTTAGAGTTTTAGTTAGAGTTCTAGTTTAGTTTAGTTTTAGTTAAGAGTTTAGAGTTTTACCTTAGAGTCTTAGCTTAGAGTTTTTTTGTTAGAGTTCTAGTTTAGTTCAAGTTAGTTAAGAATTTGATGTTTTACCTTTGAGTTTCAGTTAGAGTTCTAGTTTAGTTTACTTTTAGTTAAGAGTTTAGTGTTTTACCCTAGAGTCTTAGCTTAGAGTTTTAGTTAGAGTTCTAGTTTAGTTTAGTTTTAGTTAAGAGTTTAGAGTTTTAGCTTAGAGTCTTAGCTTAGAGTTTTTGTTAGAGTTCTAGTTTATTTTAGTTTTAGTTAAGAGTTTAGAGTTTTTAGCTTAGAGTCTTAGCTTAGAGTTTTTGTTGAAGTTCTAGTTTAGTTTAGTTTTAGTTAATAGTTTAGAGTCTTAGCTTAGAGTTTTTGTTAGAGTTGAAGTTTAGTTTAGTAATAGTTAAGAGTTTAGAGTTTTTTGCTTAGAATCTTAGTTTAGAGTTTTTGTTAGAGTTGAAGTTTAGTTTAGTAATAGTTAAGAGTTTAGAGTTTTAGCTTAGAGTCTTAGCTTAGAGTTATAGTTAGAGTTAAAGTTTAGTTTAGTTAAAGTTAAGAATTTAGAGTTTTAGCTTAGTGTCATAGCTTAGATTTTTACTTAAAGTTCTAGTTTGGTTAAGTTTTAGTTAAGTGTTTAGAGTTTTAGCTGAGTCGTAGCTTAGAGTTTTTGTTAGAGTTCTAGTTTAGTTTAGTTTTAGTTAAGAGTTTAGAGTTTTACCTTAGAGTCTTAGCTTAGAGTTTTTGTTAGAGTTGAAGTTTAGTTTAGTTATAATTAAGAATTTAGAGTTTTTAGCTTAGAGTCGTAGTTTAGAGTTTTTGTTGGAGTTCTAGTTTAGTTTAGTTAAGAGTTTAGAGTTTTATCATAGAGTCATAGCTTAGAGTTTTTGTTGAAGTTGAAGTTTAGTTTAGTCACAGTTAAGAATTTAGAGTTTTTAGCTTAGAGTCTTAGCTTAGAGTTTTACTTAGAGTTCTAGTTTAGTTTAGTTTTAGTTAAGAGTTTAGAGTTTTATCTTAGAGTCTTAGCTCAGAGTTTTTGTTGAAGTTCTAGTTTAGTTTAGTTAAGAGTTTAGAGTTCTACCTTAGAGTTTTAGCTTAGAGTTTTACCTAGAGTTGAAGTTTATTTTAGTTATAGTTAAGGGTTTAGAGTTTTAGCTTGGAGTCTTAGATTAGAGTTTTAGTTAGAGTTCTAGCTTAGTTTAGTTTTAGTTAAGAGTTTAGAGTTTTACCTTAAAGTCTTAGCTTAGAGTTTTAGTTATAGTTCTAGTTTAGTTTAGTTTTAGTTAAGAGTTTTAAGTTTTACCTTAAAGTCTTAGATTAGAGTTTTAGTTAGGGTTGAAGTTTCGTTTAGTTTAGTTATAGTTAAGAGTTTATAGTTTTAGCTTAGAGTCGTAGCTTGGAGTTTTAGTTAGAGTTATTGTTTAGTTTAGTTTTAGTTAAGAGTTATAGCTTAGAGGTTTAGCCTAGAATCTTAGCTTAGAGATTTAGTTAGAGTTGAAGTTTAGTCTAAACTAGCATAACCACAAAATTCCACAATATTGCATAGAAATACCAAAACCATAGGTTAGGTTAGGTTAGAGGTTAGGTTTCTCCACGTTTAAGTTAGAGGTTAGGTTTCTCCACGTTTAAGTTAGGTTAGATTAGGTTAGCTTATCATGAGCACTCATGATAAGCTAACCTAATCTAACCTAACTTAAACGTGGAGAAACCTAACCTCTAACTTAAACGTGGAGAAACCTAACCTCTAACCTAACCTAACCTATGGTTTTGGTATTTCTATGCAATATTGTGGAATTTTGTGGTTATGCTAGTTTAGACTAAACTTCAACTCTAACTAAATCTCTAAGCTAAGATTCTAGGCTAAACCTCTAAGCTATAACTCTTAACTAAAACTAAACTAAACAATAACTCTAACTAAAACTCCAAGCTACGACTCTAAGCTAAAACTATAAACTCTTAACTATAACTAAACTAAACGAAACTTCAACCCTAACTAAAACTCTAATCTAAGACTTTAAGGTAAAACTTAAAACTCTTAACTAAAACTAAACTAAACTAGAACTATAACTAAAACTCTAAGCTAAGACTTTAAGGTAAAACTCTAAACTCTTAACTAAAACTAAACTAAGCTAGAACTCTAACTAAAACTCTAATCTAAGACTCCAAGCTAAAACTCTAAACCCTTAACTATAACTAAAATAAACTTCAACTCTAGGTAAAACTCTAAGCTAAAACTCTAAGGTAGAACTCTAAACTCTTAACTAAACTAAACTAGAACTTCAACAAAAACTCTGAGCTAAGACTCTAAGATAAAACTCTAAACTCTTAACTAAAACTAAACTAAACTAGAACTCTAAGTAAAACTCTAAGCTAAGACTCTAAGCTAAAAACTCTAAATTCTTAACTGTGACTAAACTAAACTTCAACTTCAACAAAAACTCTAAGCTATGACTCTATGATAAAACTCTAAACTCTTAACTAAACTAAACTAGAACTCCAACAAAAACTCTAAACTACGACTCTAAGCTAAAAACTCTAAATTCTTAATTATAACTAAACTAAACTTCAACTCTAACAAAAACTCTAAGCTAAGACTCTAAGGTAAAACTCTAAACTCTTAACTAAAACTAAACTAAACTAGAACTCTAACAAAAACTCTAAGCTACGACTCAGCTAAAACTCTAAACACTTAACTAAAACTTAACCAAACTAGAACTTTAAGTAAAAATCTAAGCTATGACACTAAGCTAAAACTCTAAATTCTTAACTTTAACTAAACTAAACTTTAACTCTAACTATAACTCTAAGCTAAGACTCTAAGCTAAAACTCTAAACTCTTAACTATTACTAAACTAAACTTCAACTCTAACAAAAACTCTAAACTAAGATTCTAAGCAAAAAACTCTAAACTCTTAACTATTACTAAACTAAACTTCAACTCTAACAAAAACTCTAAGCTAAGACTCTAAACTATTAACTAAAACTAAACTAAACTAGAACTTCAACAAAAACTCTAAGCTAAGACTCTAAGCTAAAAACTCTAAACTCTTAACTAAAACTAAAATAAACTAGAACTCTAACAAAAACTCTAAGCTAAGACTCTAAGCTAAAACTCTAAACTCTTAACTAAAACTAAACTAAACTAGAACTCTAACTAAAACTCTAAGCTAAGACTCTAGGGTAAAACACTAAACTCTTAACTAAAAGTAAACTAAACTAGAACTCTAACTGAAACTCAAAGGTAAAACATCAAATTCTTAACTAACTTGAACTAAACTAGAACTCTAACAAAAAAACTCTAAGCTAAGACTGTAAGGTAAAACTCTAAACTCTTAACTAAAACTAAACTAAACTAGAACTCTAACTAAAACTCTAAGCTATGAGTCTAAGGTAAAACACTAAACTCTTAACTAAAAGTAAACTAAACTAGAACTCTAACTGAAACTCAAAGGTAAAACATCAAATTCTTACCTAAAATTAAACTAAACTAGAACTCTAACAAAAACTTTAAGCTAAGACTCTAAGGTAAAACTCTAAACTCTTAACTAAAACTAAACTAGAACTCTAACAAAAACTCTAAGTCTTAGCTAAAACTCTAAACTAAAACTAAACTAAACTAG
This sequence comes from Artemia sinica, assembly GCA_027921565.1. Taxonomy (NCBI): domain Eukaryota; kingdom Metazoa; phylum Arthropoda; class Branchiopoda; order Anostraca; family Artemiidae; genus Artemia; species Artemia sinica. Next base: position 24,354,220 of record CM051265.1, on the reverse strand, counting down.
AACTTCAACAAAAACTCTAAACTAAGACTCTAAGCTAAAACTCTAAACTCTTAACTAAAACTAAACTAAACTAGGACTCTAACAAAAACTCTAAGCTAAGACTCAGCTAAAACTCGAAACTCTTAACTAAAACTTAACCAAACTATCACTTTAAGTAAAAATCTAAGCTATGACACTAAGCTAAAACTCTAAATTCATAACTTTAACTAAACCAAACTAGAACTCTAATTGAAACTCTAAGTCTAAACTAAAACTCTAAACTAAAACTAAACTAAACTAGAACTCTAACAAAAACTCTAAGTTAAGACTCAGCTAAAACTCGAGACTCTTAACTAAAACTAGACTAAACTAGAACTCTAACTAAAACTCTAAGCTATGACTCTAAGGTAAAACATCAAACTCTTAACTAAAACTAAACTAAACTAGAACTCTATCAAAAACTCTAGGCTAAGACTCTAAGCTAAAAACTCTAAACTCTTAACTAAAACTAAAATAAACTAGAACTCTAACAAAAAACTCTAAGCTAAGACTCTAAGCTAAAATTCTAAACTCTTAACTAAAACTAAACTAAACTAGAACTCTAACTAAAACTCTAAGCTATGACTCTAAGGTAAAACATCGAAGTCTTAGCTAAAACTAAACTAAACTAGAACTCTATCACAAACTCTAAGCTAAGACTCTAAGCTAAAACTCTAAGCTCTTAACTAAAACTAAACTAAAACTATAACTCTAAGCTAAGTCTCTAAGCTAAAACTCTAAACTATTAACTAAAACTAAACTAAACTAGAACTTCAACATAAACTCTACGCTAAGACTCTAAGCTAAAAACTCTAAACTCATAACTAAAACTAAAATAAACTAGAACTCTAACCAAAACTCTATGCTAAGACTCTAAGCTAAAACACCAAACTCTTAACTAAACTAAACTAGAACTCTAACTGAAACTCAAAGGTAAAACATCAAATTCTTAACTAAAATTAAACTAAATTAGAACTCTAACAAAAACTTTAAGCTAAGACTCTAAGGTAAAACTCTAAACTCTTAACTAAAACTAAACTAGAACTCTAACAAAAACTCTAAGTCTTAGCTAAAACTCTAAACTAAAACTAAACTAAACTAGAACTTCAACAAAAACTCTAAACTAAGACTCTAAGCTATAACTCTAAACTCTTAACTAAAACTAAACTAAACAAGAACTCTAACAAAAACTCTAAGCTAAGACTCAGCTAAAACTGGAAACTCTTAACTAAAACTTAACCAAACTATCACTTTAAGTAAAAATCTAAGCTATGACACTAAGCTAAAACTCTAAATTCGTAACTTTAACTAAACCAAACTAGAACTCTAATTGAAACTCTAAGTCTAAACTAAAACTCTAAACTAAAACTAAACTAAACTAGAACTCTAACAAAAACTCTAAGTTAAGACTCAGCTAAAACTCGAAACTCTTAACTAAAACTAAACTAAACTAGAACTCTAACTAAAACTCTAAGCTTTGACTCTAAGGTGAAACATCAAACTCTTAACTAAAACTAAACTAAACTAGAACTCTATCAAAAACTCTAGGCTAAGACTCTAAGCTAAAAACTCTAAACTCTTAACTAAAACTAAAATAAACTAGAACTCTAACAAAAACTCTAAGCTACGACTCTAAGCTAAAATTCTAAACTCTTAACTAAAACTAAACTAAACTAGAACTCTAACTAAAACTCTAAGCTATGACTCTAAGGTAAAACATTGAAGTCTTAGCTAAAAGTAAACTAAACTAGAACTCTATCACAAACTCTAAGCTAAGACTCTAAGCTAAAAAACTCTAAACTCTTAAATAAAATTAAACTAAACTAGAACTCTAACAAAAACTCTAAGCTATTAACTAAAACTAAACTAAACTAGAACTTCAACAAAAACTTTAAGCTAAGACTCTAAGCTAAAACTCTAAACTATTTACTAAAACTAAACTAAACTAGAACTTCAACAAAAACTCTAAGCTAAGACTCTAAGCTAAAAACTCTAAACTCTTAACTAAAACTAAACTAAACTAGAACTGTAACTGAAACTCAAAGGTAAGACATCAAACTCTTAACTAAAATTAAACTAAACTAGAACTCTAACAAAAAACTCTAAGCTAAGACTCTAAGCTAAAACTCTAAACTATTAACTAAAACTAAACTAAACTAGAACTTCAACAAAAACTCTAAGCTATGACTCTAAGCTAAAAACTCTAAACTCTTAACTATAACTAAACTAAACTAGAACTCTAACTGAAACTCAAAGGTATTACATCAAACTCTTAACTAAAATTAAACTAAAACTCTAACTGAAACTCAAAGGTAAAAAAATCAAACTCTTAACTAAAATTAGACTAAACTAGAACTCTAACAAAAAAAACTCTAAGCTGGACTAAGCTAAAACTCTAAACTCTAAAATAAAATTAAACTAAACTAGAACTCTAACAAAAACTCTAAGCTAAGACTCTAAGCTAAAACTCTAAACTATTTACTAAAACTTAACTAAACTAGAACTTCAACAAAAACTCTAAGCTAAGACTCTAAGCTAAAACTCTAAACTCTTAACTAAAACTAAACTAAACTAGAACTCTAACTGAAACTCAAAGGTAAGACATCAAACTCTTAACTAAGCTAGAACTTCAACAAAAAACTCTAAGCTAAGACTCTAAGCTAAAACTCTAAACTATTAACTAAAACTAAACTAAACTAGAACTTCAACAAAAACTCTAAGCTATGACTCTAAGCTAAAAACTCTAAACTCTTAACTAAAACTAAACTAAACTAGAACTCTAACTGAAACTCAAAGGTAAAACATCAAACTCTTAACTAAAATTAAACTAAACTAGAACTCTAACAAAAAAACTCTAAGCTAAGACTCTAAGCTAAAAACTCTAAGCTCTTAACTAATACTAAAATAAACTTCAACTCTAACTTAAACTCTAAGCTAAGACTCTAAGCTAAAACACCAAACTCTTAACTAAACCAAACTAAAACTCCAACTGAAATTCAAAGGTAAAACATCAAACTCTTAACTAAAATTAAACTAAACTAGAACTTCAACAAAAACTCTAAGTTAAGACTCTAAGCTAAAACATTCTATACTTTTAACTAAAACTAAAGCAAGGGCTGGGTGGTCCTTTGGGAGCCCGGGGAGAGCCTTTGGGGGTCTGAGGGCCCTTGAGCGCCGATTGGTCCTTTGGGAGTCCGGTGGACCTTTGGGTGCCGGGGGAAGGCCTTTGGGGGTCCGGGGGGCCAGTTGGGAGCCTGGGGGACCTTTGGGGACCGAGGGAGGGCCTTTGGAAGCCTGGGGAGGGCCTTTGGGTGGCCCGGGGATTGCTTTTGGGGGTCTGGGTGGGCCTTTGGGTGGCCCGGGGATTGCCTTTGGGGGTCTGGGTGGGCCTTTGGGGGCTCCGGAGGCCCTTTGAGACCTTGGGGGCCTTTGGGGGGCCGGGGGAGGGCCTTTGGGGCACAGGGAGGGCCTTTGGGGCACAGGGAGGGCAGTTGAGGGCTTGGGAGACATTTGGGGACCGGTGGAGGGCCTTTGGGATCCCGTTGGTCCTTCGGGAGCTCGATGGGCCTTTGGGGGGCCCGGGGATGGCCTTTGGAGGTCTGGGTGGGCCTTTGAGGGCTCCGGTGGCCCTTTGAGAGCTTGGGGGGCCTTTGAGGACCGGGGGCTTCCTTCGGGGCACAGGGAGGGCAGTTGAGGGCCTGGGGGACATTTGGGGACCGGTGGATGGCCTTTGGGATCCCGTTGGTCCTTCGGGAGCTCGATGGGGCTTTGGGGGACCCGGGGATGGCCTTTGGGGGTCTGGGTGGACCTTTGGGGGCTCCGGTGGCCCTTTGAGAGCTTGGGGGGCCTTTGAGGACCGGGGGCTTCCTTCGGGGTTGGGGTGGGGTATGAGAAGCCTTTGGGGTTGGGGTAGAGGACCTCACAACACTGTTAAAATACAACTTGTGTATTATAACGACCACACTCAAAACCTCTTCCAAAATCTCTTCAAAAATCACCTTTTAAAATGTCTCTAGCTGTTTCGCCGAAATAGTTCCATAAAATAGCTAAAACGGTTTCGCCAAAATTATCCCTAAACGGAATTTCGGCATGTTCCTTTTGTTTGGCATCTCTGCGCCAATGCATTTCAAATTATTTGGAAACCTTTTCGCGCGCTAAGATCAATACGTCTGCTCGGAAACGATTCTCTTGTTAGAAACAACAAATTAATTTCCCTTTCGTGAATCAATTCTCTTTAGAACAACAAATTAATTCCCCTTTCGTGTCAATCAATCAATCATGACATCATCTGTCATGTGTGATCAAAACTTTGTCTTGGAGACAATTCTGGTCGAACTCCAGAGACATTAATTAACTTGACGTCATCTGTCAGACACTCCCTGGAAACAATTTGATTAATGACTGCCAACTCTAGACTGACCAGAAAAGAAAGTTGGCTCGGAAACGACAACAACATTGATCCCATTAACCACGTGTTCTCTCTAATTACTCTGTTCAAAACAACAACAACATTGACCTTGACATTTGGCCTCGGAAACAATAACAAATACTATTTCCGGATCATAACATCTGCCTCGAACAGGAAGGAAATGTCATTAACTGTTTCTCGGAACCTCATAACATCTGGCTCGAATAACAATAACAAATTGGATCATAACATCTGCCTCGAACAGGAAGGAAGTGTCATTAACTTTGCTTCGAACGACAACAACATTGACCCCATTAACCACGTGTTCTCTCTAATGACTCTGTTCAAAACAACAATAACATTGACCTTGGCATTTTGCCTCGGAAACAATAACAACATTGACCTTCGCTGAGGGCGTGCCAAAAACACACCTGGAGAAAGAGGTCATTGACCGATTACGCAATCATTCTCACTAATGACTCTATGCCCATATATGGACTCCTGTCACGAGTTATAGGGTCCTCTCTACTGGCGAGGGCAGGCTAGTTGCCCTCCGATCTCTTTTGACTCTTAAAAAGTGAAAGCAAACTTTAAATTTCCAATCATATGAGCCCTCTCCGAATTTTATACGACCATCCCTTCCATAAGAACTATATATGCCCCCAGAACATTACATACAACGCCTGCCTCTGGGCCCTGGGGGGTACTGTCGACCCCGGAGTTTTAATTAACTATTTCTCAATAGTTCAAAGATCTATTGAGAAATTTCAAATGAACTATTGAGAAATTTCAAATGAACTATTTGAAATTTTTCAAGCGTAAAACTACCACAAATAGCCATCAACAGCTAAATGAAACCTAAAACGAACCAAAATTACAATGAATAAAAGAGTGCAAATTATGTTCTGGTCTTTATAAGGCATGGGGGGGGAGGGGGCGTCAGTCCAACTGATCTTAGTGTCTGCTTGTTTTGACATTAATTGTGTTATTATTGTAATTTCTGTTAGTTTTGGGTTTTATTTATTTATTAATGATGATTTGTGGTAGTTTTACACTTCGAAATTTATTTGACCTTCTTTCTGCTATTTTTTTTAAATGTAGTTCTTTACTGTTATTTGATGTACTTATTTTTTGGAAAAAGTTTTCAAATTAACACACTGACAACTTTTTTCATTGACAGTCTTTTTCAGTGAAAAAGGAAAGAATGTCTTTAATCTTTTCCGTTTTTTCTATAAAAATCCATAATTTGGCTTTGTATTTACATGTTGGAGAGAATTTTCAACAATTTTTTATAGCACACACCCTTTTGAAAATCTGGACACACACAGTAGTATTGTTTAATTTACTATTACACCTCCTCAAGTTTTTCTGAAAAATAAAACTTAATATAATTCCCGAAATCATTACCCTGAGGGCTGAGGGGGGTTGACTTCCCCAACTTCCCCAGAGACATACTTACTGGACCATTCAACTATGCTAAACAAACTGGTTATCCCAAGATTTTGATTGAATGTGTTTGGAAAATTGTTGACTTGAGAGGGGGGCTGCTTTCCCTCCAATTACTTTTGGGTATTAAAATGGGCACTGAAACCTGTAATTTGTAATCGAATGAGCTCCTATAAAAGTTTCTATGATAGCTCTGTGCTGCCTATGATATTGATTATGTTTTTTTTTTGAAAACCTGTATGCATGTAGTTTTCTTGTTTAATCAAAATTCGCCCTAAGCGCTCCCTAATAATTTTACCTTAATACCCTTAGCCTCATTAGTTCCAGCAATCGCAGTAGTATTGGCAGTAGTATACACATAGTGCCTCCTATTGATTAGTAGGAGACTAGTGTCCCCTACTGATTAGTATGCCCTAATTACTACTAATAAGCCTAGGAGGTTAGGTTGGGTATAAATGGCGGGGCAATTTGGGTGACCTGGGATGGTTATGAATCCCTGCACCGCCATAGGTTCCTGCATCCACCCCTATCCTCCAAAGGGAAATCCTGCTTGCGCGGCCTCAAAATAGCGTAGGGGTGGACCTCTCGCGTGATCGCCTAATCTGATCCGTGTCTGCGAACAGCCTTGCAGGGTGTCCAATACTTGGGGAACTGTGGGTCAAATGTAAACCAAGAAACATCCCATGAAGAAGTCCATGAAAAAGAGACCACCCATACTACGGCATTCAAAGCGTCGGAGGATGTGGTGCCTCCTTCGAAAAGCTACCAAACCAAGACCATCTCGGCGATATGTACTAAGGCATCCCCGGCAGGTGATGCGCCGGGGGAATCGGTGCCCCCCTGCGAAAAGTAAGTGAGCCAACTCCATCCTGAAAAAACGACAAACCCTCTGCGTTGGGTGCTGGAATTTATGCTCTATGAAGTGTTCGAAAACCCAGTTATTTATTGCTGGCGAAAGTTTACTTTATGGACTTGGCATTTTTTTTTTTTTTTTACTGAGACAAGAATTAACAGCGTTGCTGAATCTCAAGAGATAAGAACTCCAGATACTAAAAATCGATTTCACTTTCTCAACTCAGGCTCCATGGATGGCTCTGGACTCAGCAGAGTGGGCCTCCTCATCAGCCAAGAAGCGGAGTCTGCCTTGCTCTAATGGGGACCCTTTCTGCTAGGATAGCTAGAGCCCATTACAAAAGCCGCTTGTTTAATATATCTGTTACTCGCGATGTCTCTGATTCCCATGCCGATACCTTTTACAACTCCTTAAACACAGCTCTACGGAAAGTTTCAATGAGGTATCTCCTGCTCATTCCTGGGAATTTCAACGCGAGAATAGGCATAAGAATGACCACTGAAGAGACTGCAGTTGGCCCCTTTGGCTTTAGAGCAAGATAGATGCCACCGAGGTACCCAGGTGATACATTTGGCAATGCTCAACAATCTAACAGTAGTGAACACTTGGCTTAGGTACAAACCTGCATCTGATTATATGAAAGTCCAAAGACGGAAGTGAAAGCACACAACTTGACTATATCCTCCAATCCAAACATCTGAAATCTACCCTCTCAAATTGCAGAGTTGACAGAGGGACAGATACTGGTACTAAGAATGGGTCTGATCATTCTTAAGGCTCTCGATGAGCGGTCGCCTGTCTGAAAGACGGAAAACAGAGCCACCCCTACGCCTAGACATATCCAAGCTAAAGGACTCACGTATAAAGGAAGATTTTAGAATCCAACAGTATAATCGCTTCTCCACACTCGAGTTGGAGTAGTCAACAAGCGTCGAAGACGAATGGCAGAGCTGTAAGAGGTGTATATGGGACAAAACGTAGAAGCTGGCAGACAAAGAGCAAGCAATGGGTTGCCCAAATTCCAAGGAATTTAAGAAGGTACGAAGAGAATGCCACCGATCAGCCCGGAAGAATAAACAGCACTTTTGGGACGATATTGCAAACGAAATGGAAGATGCCGCTTCGAGATCTGACACCCGAAGGCTATACCAGCTTCTTAAGCAAGTGAAAGGAGCAGAGAGAAGGCTTAACACAGCATCAGGACAGGATGAGAACGGAAGACTCATCATACGCAGCGCAATCGCGCTGCCTAAGTAAAGAACGATGTTGGCACTATGTATTATTTATTTTTTTCTTTAGCCCAGGACACTTCGTATCAAAAGAGCTGTCGTAGAAACTTCAAAAAAGGTTAATTTGATTGGAAATTGGAGTGAATTGTGCCCTTTTTAATAGTCGAAAGTGACTGGAAGGCAACTAACACACTTTCCACTTCCACCATTTCCCCAAACCCTTCCAATCAAAATTTTGAGATAGCCAATTTGTTCAGCGTAGCTGATTCCAGATAGAAATTATGTTTTTGAGGAAGACACTCCCCCAAAATCCTCGGGGCAAGGATTTTAAGTTATGCCCTGGGGGCATATAAGAACGATGTTGGCACAATGTATTATTTATTATTTTTTCCTTTAGACCAGGGCACTTCGTATCGAAGAAGTTGTCGTTCAATTGGAAATTGGAGTGGCTTATGCCCTTTTAATAGTCGAAAATGATTGAAAGGCAACTAACACCTCATCCACGCCCACAGTTTCCCGAAACACATCCAATCAAAATTTTGAGATAGCCATTTTGTTCAGCGCAGTTTATTTCCAGATAGAAATCATGTTTTTGAGGAGGACACTCCCCCACAGACCTCAGGGCAAGGGTTGTAAGTTATGCCCTGGGGACATATAAGGTTTTTATAGAAAGTGTTGTCGTAGAATCTTCAAAAGAGGCTCATTCGATTGGAAATTCAAAGGGCTAGTGCCCTTTTTAATAGTCGAAAGTGATTGGTGGGGAATTAGCCCCTCTCTCAAGCCCACCTTTTCCCCAAACAAATCCAATCAAAATTTTGAGATGAAAGTTCTGGAAATTCGGTCTTTGAGGATGACAACCCCTCACAGCACTCAGAGCAAAGGTTGTACGTTATGGCCTGGGGGCAAATAAAGTTTTTATAGAAAGTGTTGTCGTAGAAACTTCAAAAAGGGGTCATTCGATTGGAAATTGAAATGGTTAGTGCCCTTTTTAATAGTCGAAAGTGATTGGAAGGCAACTAACACCCCTTCCAAGCTCACCCTTTTCCCAAACACGTCCAATCAAAATTTTGAGATAGCTATTTTGTTCCTCGCAGTTGAAAGTTCTGGAAATTATACCTTTGAGCTGGACACTCTACCCACAGTCTTAAGGGCAAGGGTTATAAGTTATTCCCTGGGGGCATATAAGGTCTTTATTGAAATCTTTCTCGTAAAAAGTTGAAAAAGGGCTCATTCGATTGGAAATTCAAAAGGCTAGTGCCCTTTTTAATAGTCGAAAGTGATTTGAGGGCAACCCTCACGCCCACCTTTTCCCCAAACACAAAAATCAAAATTTTTAGATAGCCATTTTATTCAACATAGTTGAATGTTTTAGAAATTAGGTCCTTAAGGATGATAATAACCCCCCCCCCCCAAAGCCCTCAGGGCAAAGGTTGTAAGTTATGCCCTGGGGGCATATAAGGTTTTTATAGAAAGCGATGTTGTAGAAACTTCAAAAAGGGCTCATTCAATTGGAAATTGAAAGGACCAGTGCCCCTTTTAATAGTCGAAAGTGATTGATTGGTAACTAACCCCCTCTCATGCCCACCATTCCCCCGAACACATCCAATCAAAATTTTCAGATAGCCATTTTTTTTCAACTTAGTAGAAAGTTCTGGAAATTAGGTCCTTGAGGATGACAACCCCCCCCAGCCCCCAGGCCAAGGTAGTAATTTATGCCCTGGGGGTATATGAGGTTTTTATTGAAAGCGTTGTCGTAGAAACTTCAAAAGAGCTCACTTGATTGGAAATTGAAAGGGCTAATGCCTTTTTTAATAGTTGAAAGTTATTGGAGAGCAACTACCACCCCGCTCAGGCCCACCGTTTACCTAAAAACATCCAATCAAAATTTTGAGATAGCCATTTTGTTTAACGTAGTAGAAAGTTCTGGAAATTAGGTATTTGAGGATGGCAACCCTCCTCACAGCCCTTAGGGTAAGGGTTGTAATTTATGCCCTGGGGGCATATAAGGTGTTTTTAGAATGCGTTGTCGTAGAAACTCAAAAAGCGCTCATTCGATTGGAAATCGAAAGGCCTAGTGTTCTTTTTAATAGTCAAGAGTAATTGGAAGGCTTGATATTTTTATAGTATTAATTAAAGAACTTTCCGAAAAACAAGTTTTTCAAAGAAAATTAAAGGCCATTTTAACCAATTTTATGATAAATATTTTTTTTTTTACTTAATATTGAAAATAAACATTAAAATTATAGTAAAATTTTGAACTGATGAACTTTCAGCAATTACACATCAAATATTCAGTTAATTTATTAGCTCTTTCTATAGTTGTTCAAGACGAATATAGTTTACATTACAAACAAGAGTTTGGATACTGCCCTCTTCCTGAACTGTAAATAAAAACCCAAAGCCTACTACGTCATTGGTGCTTAACTGAAAACGAATTATATTACAAATATTTTTTTTTTTCCAGCTCTTACAGCATTGAAAAAAAATACAAATACTGTGAAATAAATTCTTGGACTGATGGATCTTTCAACATTTAATACCATTAAGCATCAAACATTCAATTTGATGTCGTTTATACTTTCCGAAACTGTTGAAGACGCATGCAGTTTTCAGTAAAGTGCCAATGACGCAGTAGGTTCTAGACTTTTACAGTGAGAGAAGGAGGCGATACCCAAACTCTTGTTTGTAGTTATTTTTGTTCGTTTCATGCTTGATTTGCACATTCAGTTTAAGTTTCACTAGTTTTAAGATTTATTTATTCATTTACGTTAATATCTATTGTATGTTTGCTTGCATTGATTGTCTATTTAATTTCTGTTCGTTTTAAGTTTCATTTATACTTCAATAGTAAATTTTTCTTTGTTTTAAGCTTGATTTTCATATTCAATCTAAGCATTACTTGCTTTAAGATCTATTTATTCATTTATATCATTACTTGCTGTATGTTATTTGCTATGATTGTTTATTTAGTTTCTGTTCGTTTTGGGTTGCATTTATTCTTTAATAGTAATTTCTGATCGTTTTGAGTTCGAATTTTAATAGGTATTTGTATCTGCTGAACTTAAGTTTAAAATGACCTTCACTTTTCTTTGAAAAACTTATTTTTCGGAAATTTTTTTTAAAATTAATTTTTGTTGGTTTTTTATTGCAAAAAGTTTAAAGTTTTTAAAAATTACTTATTTCAAAATCAAAATTTAAAAAAAAAATCAAATGTTCATCGAGGTATCAAAACTGGTATCAAAGTAATAATATCAAAGTGAAAAAATGGGTTTGTGTCCACCTCGGAGTTTTTATTATCTGGTGTTTGAACAATGGCTTTCTCAAAATTTGTTTTAGATTGGTTTGGGGCAACAAGCGTGGGGGAGGGGAGAGGCCAATTGCCCTTCGGTCTCTTTTGACTCTTTAAAAGTGAACTAAAACTTTCGATTTTCAACCAAACGAGCCCTCTTTGAATTTTATACGAGCCTCCCTTCGATAAGAACCATGAATGTATCGAGATATAACTTACAACGCCTGTCCTTAGGTCTGGTTTTTTTTTTCAACCCCGGAGTTTTAATATCTGATGTTTGAACTATTTTTAACAAAACGGTCAGCTCAAATTGTTTTCGGAATGGTTTATCCATCCGATAAAACCCAAAGGTGTGGAGGGCGGGAGGGGTTAGTTGCCCTCCGATATTTGTTTTGCTCTGAGAAAATGAACTAAAACTTTTAATTTTTATTCAAATGAGCCCTCTCTGAAGTTTATACGAGCACCCCTTTCATAAGAACCATATACGGCCCCAAGTCATAGCTTACAATTTCTTCCCCCCCCGGGACCCTGAGGGTTGTGTCGACACCGAATTTTCTGTTATCTGACCTTTGAACTATTTTAAGAAAATACCTATCTCCAAATTTGTATCGGATGGGTTTAAGGAAAAAGGGCGTTAGGGCTAGGGACCCTCCTATCTCTTTTGCCTCTTAAAAATTGAACTAGAGCTTTCAATTTCCATTCAAATCAGCCATCTCTGAAGTTTATACGAGCATCCCTTCCATAAGAACCATATATGCCCCCAGGGACTAACTTGCAACGCCTGCCCCCGGGTCCTGGGTGCTTGTGTCAACACCGGAGTTTTTATCTGACCTTTGAACAATTTTTAACAAAATGGCTGTCTCAAAATTTTTTTTGGATGCATTTGGGGGGAAAGGGGCGTGGGGGGATAGTTGCCCTCTGATCTATTTTGACTCTTAAAAACTGAGCTACAACTTTCAATTTCCAATCAAATGAGCCCTCTCTGAAGTTTATACGAGCATTACTTCCACAACAGCTGTATATGTCCCCAAGGAAAAACTTACGACGCCTACCTCAGGCCCTGAAGGATTGTGTCGACCCCGGAGTTTTCGTTATATGATCTTTGAACCATTTTGAAAAAAATGGCTCTCTCAAAGTTCTTATCGGATGGGTTTGATGAAAAAATGGCATGGAGGGAGGGACTAGTTGCCCTCCGATATCTTTTGACTACTTAAAAGTGAATTAAAACTCTCAATTCCCAATCAAATGAGCCCTCTCCAAAGTTTATACCAGCATACCTTCCATAAGAACCAAATATGCCCCCAGAGCAATACTTACAACGCCTGCCCCGGGCACTGGGGGTATGCGTCGTTAAAGGGGGGTTTTTTCTTTTCTGACTTTTGAACTATTTTTAACGATTCTTTTTTTTATACATAAATGAGTTTTTGTTATATGATCATTGAACTATTTTTAACAAAATGGCTACCTCAAATTTTTTATCAGATGTATTTGGGGGAAAAGGGCTTGAAGGGGGGCTAGTTTCCCACCGATTACTTTTAACTCTTGAAAGGGGCACTAGAGCTCTTGATTTCCAATCGAATGAGCCCCCTTTGAAGTTTATACGACGACCCCTTCTATAAGAAGTGCCTCTGGGAAAAACTGGAGTGTGGTGGTAGGCTAACTGACCTCCGATAACTTTTGACTCTTAAAAAGTGAATTAAGACTTTCAATTTCCAATCAAATGAACCCTCTATGAGGTTTATTCGAGCATCCCTTCCATAACAACCATATATGCCCCCAGGGCTTAACTTACAACGCATACCCCTGGGCCCTGGGGGGCTGTAACGACACCGGAGTTTTTTTTTTTTTTATTTGAACTTTTAACTATTTTTAACAAAAGGTCTATCTCAAAATTTTTATCTGATGCATTTAGGGTAGGGAGGTGGGGGGGGGGGGGTTAGTGGCCCTTCGATCTCTTTTGACTCTTAAAAAGGGAACAAGAACTTACAATTTCCAATCAAATGAGCCCTTTTCGAAGTTTATACGAGCATCCCTTCCATAAGAACTATATATGCCCTCAGAGCATTACTCATAACGCCTGCCTCCAGGCCCATGGGGGGTTGTGTCAACACAGGAGTTTTTTCTTATCTGACCTTTCCGCTATTTTTAATGAAATTGGCGTTTTAAAGATTTTATCGGATGGACTTGGAGAAAAAAGGGTGTCTGGGGGAGGGCTAGTTGCCCTCAGATATCTTTTGACTCTTAAACAGTGAACTAGAACTTTTCAATTTCCATTCGAATGAGCCCTCTGTGAAGTTTATACTAGCATCCCTTTCATAAGAACCATATACGCCCCCAGGACAACACTTACAACGCCTATCCCCCAGGATCTGGTGGTTGTGTTGATACCGGGGTTTTTGTTATCTAATTTTTGAACAATTTTCAGAAAACTGACTATCTCAAAATTTGGAGCGAATGGGTTTGGGGAAATAAGGGTGCGTGGGGGGGGGGGGGCTAGTTGCCCTTAACTCTCTTGACTCTTAAAAATAAACTTAAACTTTCAATTTCCAATCAAATGGTTCCTCTATGAAGTTTATACGAGCATCCCTTTCATAAGAACCATACATGCCTTTAGGGAATAACTTAGAACGCCTTCCCGTGGGCCCTGGGGGGTTTTATTGACACCGGAGTTTTCCTTATCCGACCTTTGAACTATTTTTTAACAAAATGTCTATCTCAAAATTTTCATCCGATGGGTTTGGAAAAAGAAGGCGCGGGGGAGGAGGGCTAGTAGCCCTTAGATCTCTTTTGACTCTTAAAAAGTGAATTAGAACTTTCAATTTCCAATCAAATGAGCCCTCTATGAAGTTTATACGAGCATCTCTTTCATAAGAACAATACATGGCCTTAGAGGATAACTTTGAACGCCTTCCCCTGGGCATAGGGGTTTGTATTGCCACCGGAGTTTTTATTAGCTGACCTTTGAACTATTTTTAACAAAATTTCTATCTCAAAATTTTCATCAGATGGGTTTGGAAAAAGAAGGCTTGGGTGGGAGGGAGGCTACGCCTTGGATATCTTTTGAATATCAAAAAGTGAGCTCAAACTTTCAATCTCCCATCAAATGAGCCCTCTCCGAAGTTTATACGAGCATCCTTTTCATAAGAACCATATACGTCCCCAGGACAACACTTACAATGCCTACCCCCGGACCCTGGGGGTTCGTATTGACACTGGAGTTTTTCTCATCCGACCCTTTGAACTATTTTTAACAAAATATCTAACTCAAAATTTTCATAAGATGGGTTTGGAAAAAGAAGGCGTAGGGGGATGGGGCTAGTTGTCCTTGGATCTCTTTTGACTATTAAAAAGGGAGCTTGAACTTTCAATTTCCCATCAAATGAGCCCTCTCTGAGTTTATAGGAGCATCTCTTTCATAAAAACCACATATGCCCCAGGGTATAACTTACAACGCTTGCCCCCGGGCCCTAGGGGGTTGTGTTGACACCTGAATTTTTGTTATCAGACTTATAAACAGTTTTTATTATCTGATTTTTAAAATTTTTTATCGGATGCATTTGGGGAAAAAGGGGCTTGGGAGGGGGTCTAGTTTCCCTCGAGTCTCTGTTGACTCTGAAAAACTGAACTAGAACTTTCAATTTCTAATCAAATGAGCCATCTCTGGAGCTTTTATAAGCATCCCTTCCATAAGAACCATATATTCCTAAAGGGCATAACTTACAACGCCTGCCCTCGGGAGCTGGGGGGTTGTGTTGACACCGAAGTTTTTGTTATATGATCTATGAACTATTTTTATTAAAAAAAGCCAGCTTAAAATTTTATTGGATGCATTTGCAAAAAAAGAATTAGGAGGGACTGGTTACCTTCCGATATCTTTTGACGCTTAAAAGTCAACTAGAACTTTCAATTTGCAATCAAATGAGCCCTCTCTGAACTTTATACGAGTACTGCTTCCATAAGAACCATAAATGACCCTAAGGCATAACCTCCTCAAAAACATAATTTCCATCTGGAACTCAATTACGTAGAACAAAATGGCTATTTCAAAATTTTGATTCGATATGTTCGAGAAAATGGTGGGTGTGGAAGGGGTGTTAGTTGCCTTCCAATCACTTTTGACCCTTAAAAGGGGAACTAGAACTCTCTATTTCCAATCGAATGAGCCCCCTTTGAAGTTTATATGACGACCTCTTCCATATGAAGCGCCTCTGGGAAAAAAAATAATAAAATAAATAATTCTCAAATACATAATATCCAGAACTTACGACTACGTTAAAAAAAATGGCTATCTCAAAATTTTGATTGGATGTGTTTGGGGAAATGGTGGGCGTAAGAGGGGCGTTAGTTGCCCTCCAATCATTTTTGACTAGCCTATTAAAAAGGGCTCTAGCCCTTTCAATGTTTAATTGAATGAGCCCTTTTTGAAGTTTCTAAGACAACATTTTCTATAAGAAACCTTACATGCCCCCAGGGCATAACTTACAACCATTTTCTTGAAGACTCTGGGGGGGGGGGGGTTTCATCCTCAAAGACCTAATTTCAGGAATTTTCAACTACGTTGAACAAAATGGCTATCTCAAAATTTTGATTGGATGTGTTTGGGAAAATGGTGGGTGAGAGACGGGGGTTAGTTGCCCTCCAATCACTTTCGACTATTAAAAAGGGTACTAGACCTTTCATTTCCAATCGAATGAGCATGTTTTGAAGTTTCTACGAAAGCGCTTTCTATAAAAACCTTATATGCCCCCAGGGCATAACTTACAACCCTAGCCCTGAGGGGTTTGGGGGGTTTGTCATTCTCAAAGACTTAATTTCCAGAACTTTCAACTACGTTGAAGAAAATGTCAATCTCAAAATTTTATTTGGATGTGTTTGGGGAAATGATGGTCATGAGAGGGGGGTTAGTTGCTCTCCACCCACTTTCGACTATTAAAAAGGGCACTAGCCCCTTCAATTACCAATCAAATGAGTTTTTTTTTTAAGTTTCTACAACAACACTTTCTATAAAAACCTGATATACCCCGAGAAAATAACCTACAACCCTTGCCCTGAGGGCTCTGAGGGGGTTATCATCCTCAAAGACCTAATTTACAGAAATTTTTATCTACGTTGAACAAATGGATATCTCAAAATTTTTATTGTATGTGTTTGGGGAATAGAGGGCGTGAGAGGGGGTTAGTTGCCCTGCAATCACTTTTGAATTTTAAAAAGGGCCCTAGCCCTTTCAATTTCCAATTGAGTGAGCCCTTTTTGAAGTTTTTACGACAGCTCTTTCTATAAGAACCTTATTTGCCCCCTGGGCATAACTTACAGCCCTTACCCTGAGGGCTGTGTTTGTGTGTGTGTGTGTGTGTGGGGGGGGGGGGGGTCATCCTTACAGACCTAATTTCCAGAACTTTCAACTACGTTGAACAAAATGGCTATCTCAAAATTTTCATAGGATATGTCTGAGGAAATGGTTGGTGTCAGAGGGGGGTTAGTTGCCCTACAATTACTTTCAACTATTAAAGGGGCACTAGCCCTTTCAATTTCTAATTGAATGAGCTTTTTTCGAAGTTTTTACGACAACGCTATCTATAAAAACCTTGTATGCCCCCAGGGGTATAAGCTATAACCCTTGCCCTGAGGGGTTTGAGGGGGGGGGGTTGTCATCCTCAAAGACATAATTTCCAGAACTTTCAACTATGTTGAACAAAATGGCTATCTCAAATTTTTGATTGGGTGTGTTTGGGGAAATGGTGGGCGTGAGAGGGGGTTTAGTTGCTCTCCAATCACTTTCGACTATTAAAAGGGCACTAGCCATTTCAATTTGCAATCGAATGAGCAGTTTTTGAAGTTTTAACGACAACCCTTTCTATACAAACCTTATAGGCATAACTTACAACCCTTTCCCTGAGGGTTGTTGGGGGTGTTTCCTCCTCAAAAATATAATTTCTATATGGGAATCAACTACGTTGAACAAAATGGCTATCTCAAAATTTTTATTTGATGTTTTTGGGGAACTGGTGGGTGTTGAAGGGGTGTCAGTTGCCTTCCAATCACTTTTGGTTATTAAAAAGGGCACAAGCCATTCCAATTTCTAATCAGATGAGCCCTTTTCGAAGTTTCTACGACAACTCCTTCGATACGAAGCGCCCTGGTCTAAAAAAAAAAAAAAAATAATAATAATAATAAATAATTCATTGTGCCAACATCAATCTTTACTTAGGCAGCGCTATTGTGCTTACTATGATCCTAAATATGCAAAATGTATTAATTTTAAATTTGATCACCAAAAGCTATTATTACATGAAAGTATGAATAGCTTTAGCAATAGGACCCCCCCCCCCCCTCAATTGCTTGTAGTCTTGATAGAAATTATGCAATGAAATTGAACATGCATGAGAACCCAAAAGCAGCTATCACCAAAACATGAAATTTTTACTTTTTCCAGAAAAGAATAGCCAAGTATGTGGCCATCCATACTCCGTTAGTCCCAGATTATTAGAAGAGGGCTCATTCAGATGAGTATTTAAAGATCTAGCGGCCTGTTTGAGTAACAAAGGGGATCAGGCCCTTAGAAAATGCCACGTTCTAGCATTTTGGCTCGGAAAAAAGTAATTTTGCTGCTAACAGCGTCAAACTGTTATCAAGCCAAAATTATGGGAACCATTGAAATGCTATTTATTTAAACTCCTAGTCTCAGAGGCAATACTGGCGTGCAGTATACCGTTTGTTCCTAAGCATAAAATACAGTCCATAAATATGAGCTGTTATTATATTCAGTTTATTCAATAAAGCTGACTACTTTAGAGTACGCCAAATTTTCACATTATTTATTAAGGTGACACCCAATGGGAAGAGGTGTTAGCTTAAGCGCCCAGAAAGTGTTTTAGGCCTATGTTTGTAACATTCCTAGGAAAGGCTTCCTAGATAAATGGAATTAAATATGTACATAAATCTCCATCACTTTATACAGGACTGACCAAGCACAAATGTACTAATAAATTCTTTCAGCATAGCACAATAAAACTTTAGTGCAAAGAGTGAAGGGATGAGGAGGGGGCAGTCTCACTCATATAAAGCATAATTTCCGTTATGTTTTACATTTAAATGTTGCTCTTTACTTTTATTTGCAAATTCTTGTTTTTTAAAATTTAGTTTCTGTTTCATATCAGCAGAGTGATAAATAAGGTACTTTCCACAGTAAAAGCCAATATTTGGCTCCTTAATACATTGAGCATAAACCTTGCGTTTACTTTTTACTCTTTTAGGAAGGGGGGCCTCTGAGTAATAAACTGCAAAAAGTTGAAGTGCCAGCGTGGGACGATCAAGACTGCATCGATTCTTATTACACAATATTTTATGATGTTGATCCTACAATGATTTGTGCTGGGCTTGAGGATGGCGGAAAAGATGCATGTCAGGTAATCTGAATTTTAACTTTACTCTTATCTTTCAAGTAAAGAACTTGAGAGCATGCGTAAGAACTTATTTTGCTGCAATTGACAAAAATAGGCAAATTATCAGAAAAGATTAGCTATTATTAGAGTCATCCAGAAAATATTAGGATTTACTTAAAAAAGAAAAAAAAAAAAAAAAACAGTGCTAACACTCAATTTCCATTTCAATGACCAATTTCAGTTCCCGAGATGTTGCAGATACGGAATTTATATTCTGGATCACTGTATATAAATATATTACAGTACGATCACTCCTTATCTCAACCATTATACAAACCTGGACCGAGATGCAAGGGCCCCGGAGAACATTTAAACAACTATAACCATAAGCGACATTCGATTTTTTTTTACGGGTAGACAAGTCAGATTTCTCTTGGACGCGAAACTTGGCTTCAACATTGTAACAATAAATTTTAAAGAATCTAATTTTAAATTAATTTATTCCAATACAAATAGGCTATAAAAATCGGTAATTAGTAGTGCAATGTTATTATTGCACTAGTAGTGCAATAATAACATTGTATAGTAGTGCAATGCAAAGTTTTTAGGAATTAAAAGAAGGTTTCGAAGTCTTGAGTTGGTTTCAAAGGCATTTTGAGAAAGTTTGTGCGAAAATACGCGGGTAATATACACTGAACTGTGGATGGCAGATCAAATGAGAGGAGTTGTTTGTACGTGCCGATATATATATATATATATATATATATATATATATATATATATATATATATATATATATATATATATATATATATATATATATATATATATAAACAAAAACAAAAGTAAAGGCCATATATATATACATATAAATATATATATATATATATATATATATATATATATATATATATATATTATATATATATATATATATATATATATATATATATATATATATATATATATATATATATATATATATATATATATATATATATATATATGTACATATACTACGAAAACTGTACGAAAAAGGAAGTTTTTTAACGAAAAATAAAGGCCATATTAAACTATCTGTTATATTAAAACTATATAAAACTATGTCATATTAAAATATGCTATATAAAAAACTATGTTATATTAAAAGTATAATATTAAAGTATCTGTCTTGGCTTATTTCTACAATTAGTTATGTCTTGATGCCTACTGCAAAATACTTGATTTTCAATTCAAAATCAACGAACTCGAAAAACACTTCTTAACAGACGTTTGGTACTTTCTTGGAAAGGGCCATTTCACCAATTATTCGAAGAAAAACAAAGATCCATTATGAAATTAAGTAAGAAAGACAAGTTTTTTTTTTTTAAATGAAAGTAAGGAACGACGTTAAAACTTAAAACGAACAGAAATTATTCCGTATATGAAAGGGGCTGTCCCCTCCTCAACGCCTCGCTCTTTACGCTAAAGTGTTAATTTTAAAAAAAGAGTTGTGAGAAAGTCGAACTTTAGCGTAAAGAGCGGGGCGTTAAGGAGAGGACAGCCCCTTTCATATACGGAATAATTTCTGTTCGTACGCCACTTTGACTACCTGGCAGTTAAATATGTCTTATGGCATCAAACCGTCATCGATAATCTACCAAGCAGAGACAGTAGGGATTCAACCTAACTTCGTATGCACGATGATAGGTTCACGTCTGATCCCCCAGCAAGTACAAGTAGTAAGTGCGTACATAATGTCTTATGGTTTTTTATCTATGTTGCAACTTAACCACGCATAAATTTAAGTCCTACGGTAGCTTACCATGGAAAACGTTACTTTTTTGAGAATTTTTTGCAAGTAATTGTTTAGCCCCTTCTTCCTCCCCCTAAGACCGTATCCAGGGGTTACCAGGTTTAACCCTCACCCCCCAGTTTTTGTCGAACTCGTAAAATTTTCTTACAAAATGCATTGAAACAATATTTTAATGTGTTAAAAGTTTAAAAAGGCAACTACCCCCCCCCCCCTCCTCACGCCCACCATTTCCCCAAACACATCCAATCAAAATTTTGAGATAGCCATTTTGTTCAACGTATTTGAAAGTTTGGGAAATTAGGTCTTTGGGAATAAATAATTTCTTAGACCACACTGCTTTTCCATTAAAAACAAAAATATTTTTTAAACAAGAAAAACGGGTTTTAATTTTCTATAAAGCAGTGAAATACAAAACAATTAATTATGCACAAAAGCTCCGAATATTTCGGCCCCACATCCGGGAGCCTTTCTCAACGGAAAAAAAAAAAAAAATAAAATAAATAAAAAAAAAAAAAAACTTAACTTACATCACAATACTAAACACATAAAGAGAAAGAAAAAAAAAACAAAAGAAAAAATATAAATAAATAAGAAACAAAAACTCACATATTAAATAAAAACTTCCATGCACTGAATGTCTATAATGATTCAACTCGCCTCCTCCCAGTGTATAAATGGAAATATATTAAATAAACACTTCCATGCACTGAATGTCTATAATGATTCAACTCGCCTCCTCCCAGTATATAAATGGAAATCTATCAAAAATGAAGAATATATTTATACTTAGACCAAAACAATAAAAGGTCAACTAACCCCCCGGCCCATAACCCCTAATTAAATTTCACAAGTTCATCAACCAATTTATGAATTATAAATTGAATGGATTCGTTCGGTTGCAAGCTTAGCTGCAGTTCGTTTACTTTTCTCATCATTTAACCCATTCTGACCTTTGTTCGCAAGGTCATCTTTCGTTTCAGAAATATAGTACTGGTTGAATATCTTGCCTGCATTTTCATTAAACTATTATAAATTGAATTGATCCCAAATTCCCCTTCATCTCTATTGATACTAGTACCCCCATATATTATCTTTTTTATTTCTATAATTTCCCTGAAGCTTTGTAAAAGTCCTACAGACGTATCTACTATTTTTGTTTGATCAAATAAAATACTGTGATGAGGAAAATTATAAAGATGTTCTGCAACAGCTAACTCAAACGTTTTTGGTGTTTTGTTTTGTTTTAGAGCGCAATCTATTGCATTCTTGTGTTGTTGTAGCCTATTTTCTAAAGTTTGTTGCGTTCTTCCCACATAAAATTTACCACAAGAACATGGAATTTTGTATACTCCCTTTTGCAAATTTCTCGGTACCTTGTCTTTCCCTTTATTTAACAACGAGCTTATATTATGTCCTGATTTAAACGCTGTATTTATATTATGTTTTTTTTAATTCTCTTCTTAATTTTTGTGATAAAATTGGTATAAAAAGGCAAAGTTATGTAATTTGTTTCTTGATTTGACCCATCTTCTTCTAATATTTTTGGTTCCGTCAACTTTTTTTTCCTTTTTTTTCAATTATTTGAGAAATCATATTTTCCGGATAGCCATTACCTATTAGAATATCCTTAATAAAAATTAGTTCATTTCTTATGTATCCTGGTGATGCTAATTTTAATACCCTATCAACTAAAGAAATAACCACAACCCCTTTTTACCTGGATCGGATGATTTGATGTGAAAGACAAATAACGGTTGTTACTAGTCGGTTTACGGTAAATTGAAAATGCTAGTTCGTTATTATTTCTATGGATCAAAATATCTAGAAACGGTAACTTATTCTCTGTTTCCTTTTCAATTGTAAAAATTAATTCTCCTCCCAAATTATTTAAATGTTCCAAAAAACCTTCAATTTCTGATTCCCCGTAATTCCAAATAACTAAAATATCATCCATATATCTGCCCCAAAATTTAGGTTTTAAAAAATATGTTTCTATAGCTAAATTTTCAACATACTCTACATAAATATTTGCTAACAACGGACTTAAAGGCCCTCCCATTGCTAAACCCCTAATTTGATGGTAAAAAATTATCTCTAAACGTGAAATAGTTAGTATACCTGCTAGTTATTCTGACTAAATTTAATATAGTTTCCAGTTCAATTCCCGAAGATAATTCTTCTATCTCATTTTTTCGTTCCTCAAGTTTTTTGGATAAAATACTAAACGATTTATCAAAAGGAATATACGTATACATGGATTTTATATCAAAACTGAACAATCTAGATTCTTCTGATATTTCTACACTTATAAGTTTATCTTTTAAAAATTTTGAGTTTTTTATATACGAATTTTGGGGATATAATAATGGTTTAAGTGTCATTGCTGCCCATTTCTCGATTTTTACCGTTGGTGAATTGGTTGTTGAAACAATAGGTCTTAAGGGGATGCCTGTTTTATGTATTTTTGGCAAACCATATATTCTAGGGCTAACTGATCCCCTTGGAAAGAACTTGTGATACATCTAGGGTGTGATACTTCCATTTGTTTTAAGGTCTTCTAAATCTTTTCTTAATCTTTTAACATACAAATCAGTTGGGTCCGAGTTAAGTTTTTTATATGTTGAAGTATCACTTAGAATTGTTTCTATTTTACTATCATAATCATCTTTTTCTAGGATTACTACTGTATTGCTCTTATCCGCTTTCGTTATTATTAGAGAATCATCTTTTTTTAAATCTTTTAAAATTTTAATATCTTTGTTCTTAACTTTTTCTTGATAACTACCAAAATCTCTTAAAATATTCACTACCCTTAGTCTTAACTCATCTACATTATTTATATCTTTTGGAAACTTATGAATCCCTGTTTCAATCTTTGAAATAATTTCCTCTATCGGTACATTTTTAGGATTTAGTCCAAATTTTATACCTCTTTCAAGGATTTCCTTTTGTTCTTTGGTTAACTCCTTTTTGCTTAAATTAATCACCCCAGGACCTGGGAAATAATTAGGCTTATACATTGATAGTTTTTTTGTTTTTCTTTTTCCCTTTTTAACTGCAAAAATTTTTGGTTAGTCTTTCCCTAGATAATCTTAGAACATGTTCAAAAGAATTTTAAAGATTGATATAATTTGTTGGAAATCATATGTATTAAGGAAATTACCAAGGCTATGTTTTAAAAAATCTATTTCTTTTTACAACTTGTGATCTCTGGAAACGTTTATCTTTCAGCACATGGTTTAAGTTTAGTAAATTTACCTTTCTCGTGTGCTTTTCTTCATTATATGTATTTAAATGATAATTAAAACGAAACGATTTTGGAATTAGTTTATTTACTTTGCACTTTTCTAAAAAAACTTTTGTTGTGTAATTATATTGGCATGTTTTTTTTTGCTAAATTCAAAAATAATAAAATTGAATTGGTCTTTTGCCACCCGTAGGCTAGACGTAAATAATTTCTTAGACCACACTGCTTTTCCATTAAAAACAAAAATATTTTTTAAACAAGAAAAACGGGTTTTAATTTTCTATAAAGCAGTGAAATACAAAACAATTAATTATGCACAAAAGCTCCGAATATTTCGGCCCCACATCCGGGAGCCTTTCTCAACGGAAAAAAAAAAATAAAATAAAATAAATAAATAAAAAAAAACAAAAAACTTAACTTACATCACAATACTAAACACATAAAGAGAAAGAAAAAAAAAGAAAAAATATAAATAATAAGAGACAAAACTCACATATTGAATAAACACTTCCACGCACTGAATGTCTATAATGATTCAACTCGCCTCCTCCCAGTGTATAAATGGAAATATATTAAATAAACACTTCCATGCACTGAATGTCTATAATGATTCAACTCGCCTCCTCCCAGTATATAAATGGAAATCTATCAAAAATGAAGAATATATTTATACTTAGACCAAAACAATAAAAGGTCAACTAACCCCCGGCCCATAACCCCTAATTAAATTTCACAAGTTCATCAACCAATTTATGAATTATAAATTGAATGGATTCGTTCGGTTGCAAGCTTAGCTGCAGTTCGTTTACTTTTCTCATCATTTAACCCATTCTGACCTTTGTTCGCAAGGTCATCTTTCGTTTCAGAAATATTATTAAAATCAGTACTGGTTGAATATCTTGCCTGCATTTTCATTAAACTATTATAAATTGAATTGATCCCAAATTCCCCTTCATCTCTATTGATACTAGTACCCCCATATATTATCTTTTTATTTCTATAATTTCCCTGAAGCTTTGTAAAAGTCCTACAGACGTATCTACTATTTTTGTTTGATCAAATAAAATACTGTGATGAGGAAAATTATAAAGATGTTCTGCAACAGCTGACTCAAACGTTTTTGGTGTTTTGTTTTGTTTTAGAGCGCAATCTATTGCATTCTTGTGTTGTTGTAGCCTATTTTCTAAAGTTTGTTGCGTTCTTCCACATAAAATTTACCACAAGAACATGGAATTTTGTATACTCCCTTTTGCAAATTTCTCGGTACCTTGTCTTTCCTTTATTTAACAACGAGCTTATATTATGTCCTGATTTAAATGCTGTATTTATATTATGTTTTTTAATTCTCTTCTTAATTTTTGTGATAAAATTGGTATAAAAGGCAAAGTTATGTAATTTGTTTCTTGATTTGACCCATCTTCTTCTAATTATTTGGTTCCGTCAACTTTTTTTTCCTTTTTTCAATTATTTGAGAAATCATATTTTCCGGATAGCCATTACCTATTAGAATATCCTTAATAAAAATTAGTTCATTTCTTATGTATCCTGGTGATGCTAATTTTAATACCCTATCAACTAAAGAAATAACCACACCCCTTTTTACCTGGATCGGATGATTTGATGTGAAAGACAAATAACGGTTGTTACTAGTCGGTTTACGGTAAATTGAAAATGCTAGTTCGTTATTATTTCTATGGATCAAAATATCTAGAAACGGTAACTTATTCTCTGTTTCCTTTTCAATTGTAAAAATTAATTCTCCTCCCAAATTATTTAAATGTTCCAAAAAACCTTCAATTTCTGATTCCCCGCAATCCAAATAACTAAAATATCATCCATATATCTGCCCCAAAATTTAGGTTTTAAAAAATATGTTTCTATAGCTAAATTTTCAACATACTCTACATAAATATTTGCTAACAACGGACTTAAAGGCCCTCCCATTGCTAAACCCCTAATTTGATGGTAAAAATTATCTCTAAACGTGAAATAGTTAGTATACCTGCTAGTTATTCTGACTAAATTTAATATAGTTTCCAGTTCAATTCCCGAAGATAATTCTTCTATCTCATTTTTTCGTTCCTCAAGTTTTTTGGATAAAATACTAAACGATTTATCAAAAGGAATATACGTATACATGGATTTTATATCAAAACTGAACAATCTAGATTCTTCTGATATTTCTACACTTATAAGTTTATCTTTTAAAAATTTTGAGTTTTTTATATACGAATTTTGGAGATATAATAATGGTTTAAGTGTCATTGCTGCCCATTTCTCGATTTTTACCGTTGGTGAATTTGTTGTTGAAACAATAGGTCTTAAGGGGATGCCTGTTTTATGTATTTTTTGGCAAACCATATATTTAGGGCTAACTGATCCCTTGGAAAGAACTTGTGATACATCTGGGGTGTGATACTTCCATTTGTTTTAAGGTCTTCTAAATCTTTTCTTAATCTTTTAACATACAAATCAGTTGGGTCCGAGTTAAGTTTTTTATATGTTGAAGTATCACTTAGAATTGTTTCTATTTTACTATCATAATCATCTTTTTCTAGGATTACTACTGTATTGCTCTTATCCGCTTTCGTTATTATTAGAGAATCATCTTTTTTAAAATCTTTTAAAATTATAATATCTTTGTTCTTAACTTTTTCTTGATAACTACCAAAATCTCTTAAAATATTCACTACCCTTAGTCTTAACTCATCTACATTATTTATATCTTTTGGAAACTTATGAATCCCTGTTTCAATCTTTGAAATAATTTCCTCTATCGGTACATTTTTAGGATTTAGTCCAAATTTTATACCTCTTTCAAGGATTTCCTTTTGTTCTTTGGTTAACTCCTTTTTGCTTAAATTAATCACCCCAGGACCTGGGAAATAATTAGGCTTATACATTGATAGTTTTTGTTTTTCTTTTTCCCTTTTTAAACTGCAAAAATTTTTGGTTTAGTCTTTCCCTAGATAATCTTAGAACATGTTCAAAAGAATTTTTAAAGATTGATATAATTTGTTGGAAATCATTTGTATTAAGGAAATTACCAAGGCTATGTTTTAAAAAATCTATTTCTTTTACAACTTGTGATCTCTGGAAACGTTTATCTTTCAGCACATGGTTTAAGTTTAATAAATTTACCTTTCTCGTGTGCTTTTCTTCATTATATGTATTTTAAATGATAATTAAAACGAAACGATTTTGGAATTAGTTTATTTACTTTGCACTTTTCTAAAAACTTTTGTTGTGTAATTATATTGGCATGTTTTTTTGCTAAATTCAAAAATAATAAAATTGAATTGGTCTTTTGCCACCCGTAGGCTAGACGTAAATAATTTCTTAGACCACACTGCTTTTCCATAAAAACAAAAATATTTTTTAAACAAGAAAAAAACGGGTTTTAATTTTCTATAAAGCAGTGAAATACAAAACAATTAATTATGCACAAAAGCTCCGAATATTTCGGCCCCACATCCGGGAGCCTTTCTCAACGGAAAAAAATAAAATAAAATAAATAAATAAAAAAAAACAAAAAACTTAACTTACATCACAATACTAAACACATAAAGAGAAAGAAAAAAAAAAAGAAAAAATATAAATAAATAAGAAACAAAACTCACATATTAAATAAACACTTCCATGCACTGAATGTCTATAATGATTCAACTCGCCTCCTCCCAGTGTATAAATGGAAATATATTAAATAAACACTTCCATGCACTGAATGTCTATAATGATTCAACTCGCCTCCTCCCAGTATATAAATGGAAATCTATCAAAAATGAAGAATATATTTATACTTAGACCAAAACAATAAAAGGTCAACTAACCCCCCGGCCCATAACCCCTAATTAAATTTCACAAGTTCATCAACCAATTTATGAATTATAAATTGAATGGATTCGTTCGGTTGCAAGCTTAGCTGCAGTTCGTTTACTTTTCTCATCATTTAACCCATTCTGACCTTTGTTCGCAAGGTCATCTTTCGTTTCAGAAATATTATTAAAATCAGTACTGGTTGAATATCTTGCCTGCATTTTCATTAAACTATTATAAATTGAATTGATCCCAAATTCCCCTTCATCTCTATTGATACTAGTACCCCCATATATTATCTTTTTTATTTCTATAATTTCCCTGAAGCTTTGTAAAAGTCCTACAGACGTATCTACTATTTTTGTTTGATCAAATAAAATACTGTGATGAGGAAAATTATAAAGATGTTCTGCAACAGCTGACTCAAACGTTTTTGGTGTTTTGTTTTGTTTTAGAGCGCAATCTATTGCATTCTTGTGTTGTTGTAGCCTATTTTCTAAAGTTTGTTGCGTTCTTCCCACATAAAATTTACCACAAGAACATGGAATTTTGTATACTCCCTTTTGCAAATTTCTCGGTACCTTGTCTTTCCCTTTATTTAACAAAGAGCTTATATTATGTCCTGATTTAAATGCTGTATTTATATTATGTTTTTTTAATTCTCTTCTTAATTTTTGTGATAAAATTGGTATAAAAGCAAAGTTATGTAATTTGTTTCTTGATTTGACCCATCTTCTTCTAATATTTTTGGTTCCGTCAACTTTTTTTTCCTTTTTTCAATTATTTGAGAAATCATATTTTCCGGATAGCCATTACCTATTAGAATATCCTTAATAAAAATTAGTTCATTTCTTATGTATCCTGGTGATGCTAATTTTAATACCCTATCAACTAAAGAAATAACCACACCCCCTTTTTACCTGGATCGGATGATTTGATGGGAAAGACAAATAACGGTTGTTACTAGTCGGTTTACGGTAAATTGAAAATGCTAGTTCGTTATTATTTCTATGGATCAAAATATCTAGAAACGGTAACTTATTCTCTGTTTCCTTTTCAATTGTAAAAATTAATTCTCCTCCCAAATTATTTAAATGTTCCAAAAAACCTTCAATTTCTGATTCCCCGTAATTCCAAATAACTAAAATATCATCCATATATCTGCCCCAAAATTTAGGTTTTAAAAAATATGTTTCTATAGCTAAATTTTCAACATACTCTACATAAATATTTGCTAACAACGGACTTAAAGGCCCTCCCATTGCTAAACCCCTAATTTGATGGTAAAAATTATCTCTAAACGTGAAATAGTTAGTATACCTGCTAGTTATTCTGACTAAATTTAATATAGTTTCCAGTTCAGTTCCCGAAGATAATTCTTCTATCTCATTTTTTCGTTCCTCAAGTTTTTTGGATAAAATACTAAACGATTTATCAAAGGAATATACGTATACATGGATTTTATATCAAAACTGAACAATCTAGATTCTTCTGATATTTCTACACTTATAAGTTTATCTTTTAAAAATTTTGAGTTTTTTATATACGAATTTTGGAGATATAATAATGGTTTAAGTGTCATTGCTGCCCATTTCTCGATTTTTACCGTTGGTGAATTGGTTGTTGAAACAATAGGTCTTAAAGGGATGCCTGTTTTATGTATTTTGGCAAACCATATATTCTAGGGCTAACTGATCCCCTTGGAAAGAACTTGTGATACATCTGGGGTGTGATACTTCCATTTGTTTTAAGGTCTTCTAAATCTTTTCTTAATCTTTTAACATACAAATCAGTTGGGTCCGAGTTAAGTTTTTTATATGTTGAAGTATCACTTAGAATTGTTTCTATTTTACTATCATAATCATCTTTTTCTAGGATTACTACTGTATTGCTCTTATCCGCTTTCGTTATTATTAGAGAATCATCTTTTTTTAAATCTTTTAAAATTTTAATATCTTTGTTCTTAACTTTTTCTTGATAACTACCAAAATCTGTTAAAATATTCACTACCCTTAGTCTTAACTCATCTACATTATTTATATCTTTTGGAAACTTATGAATCCCTGTTTCAATCTTTGAAATAATTTCCTCTATCGGTACATTTTTAGGATTTAGTCCAAATTTTATACCTCTTTCAAGGATTTCCTTTTGTTCTTTGGTTAACTCCTTTTTGCTTAAATTAATCACCCCAGGACCTGGGAAATAATTAGGCTTATACATTGATAGTTTTTGTTTTTTCTTTTTCCCTTTTTAACTGCAAAAATTTTTGGTTTAGTCTTTCCCTAGATAATCTTAGAACATGTTCAAAAGAATTTTTAAAGATTGATATAATTTGTTGGAAATCATTTGTATTAAGGAAATTACCAAGGCTATGTTTTTAAAAAATCTATTTCTTTTTACAACTTGTGATCTCTGGAAACGTTTATCTTTCAGCACATGGCAGATACGGAATTTATAATAACGAACTAGCATTTTCAATTTACCGTAAACCGACTAGTAACAACCGTTATTTGTCTTTCACATCAAATCATCCGATCCAGGTAAAAAGGGGTGTGGTTATTTCTTTAGTTGATAGGGTATTAAAAATTAGCATCACCAGGATACATAAGAAATGAACTAATTTTTATTATGGATATTCTAATAGGTAATGGCTATCCGGAAAATATGATTTCTCAAATAATTGAAAAAAGGAAAAAAAAATTGACGGAACCAAAAATATTAGAAGAAGATGGGTCAAATCAAGAAACAAATTACATAACTTTGCCTTTTATACCAATTTTATCACAAAAATTAAGAAGAGAATTAAAAAAACATAATATAAATACAGCATTTAAATCAGGACATAATATAAGCTCGTTGTTAAATAAAGGGAAAGACAAGGTACCGAGAAATTTGCAAAAGGGAGTATACAAAATTCCATGTTCTTGTGGTAAATTTTATGTGGGAAGAACGCAACAAACTTTAGAAAATAGGCTACAACAACACACAGAATGCAATAGATTGCGCTCTAAAACAAAACAAAACACCAAAAAACGTTTGAGTCAGCTGTTGCAGAACATCTTTATAATTTTCCTCATCACAGTATTTTATTTGATCAAACAAAAATAGTAGATACGTCTGTAGGACTTTTACAAAGTTTCAGGGAAATTATAGAAATAAAAAAGATAATATATGGGGGTACTAGTATCAATAGAGATGAAGGGGAATTTGGGATCAATTCAATTTATAATAGTTTAATGAAAATGCAGGCAAGATGTTCAACCAGTACTGATTTTAATAATATTTCTGAAACGAAAGATGACCTTGCGAACAAAGGTCAGAATGGGTTAAATGATGAGAAAAGTAAACGAACTGCAGCTAAGCTTGCAACCGAAACGAATCCATTCAATTTATAATTCATAAATTGGTTGATGAACTTGTGAAATTTAATTAGGGGTTATGGGCCGGGGGGTTAGTTGACCTTTTTATTTTTTTGGTCTAAGTATAAATATATTCTTCATTTTTGATAGATTTCCATTTATATACTGGGAGGAGGCGAGTTGAATCATTATAGACATTCAGTGCATGGAAGTGTTTATTTAATATATTTTCATTTATACACTGGGAGGAGGCGAGTTGAATCATTATAGACATTCAGTGCATGGAAGTGTTTATTTAATATGTGAGTTTTGTTTCTTATTTATTTATATTTTTTCTTTTGTTTTTTTTTCTTTCTCTTTATGTGTTTAGTATTGTGATGTAAGTTAAGTTTTTTGTTTTTTTTTTATTTATTTATTTTATTTTTTTTTTTTTTTTCCGTTGAGAAAGGCTCCCGGATGTGGGCCGAAATATTCGGAGCTTTGTGCATAATTAATTGTTTTGTATTTCACTGCTTTATAGAAAATTAAAACCCGTTTTTCTTGTTTAAAAATCTTTTTGTCTTTGGGGATGATACCCCCCCCCCCCCCACAGTCCTCAGGGTAAGGGATGTAAGTTATGCCCTGGAGGTATATAAGGTTTTTATAGAAAGCGTTGTTGTAAAAACTTCAAAAAGAGCTCATTCGATTAAAAATTGAAAGGGCTAGTGCCTTTTTCAATATCCGAGAGTAATCGGAGGGCAACTAACCCCCTCTCACGCCAACCATTTCCCGGAACATATTCACTCAAAATTTTGAGATAGTCGTTTTGTTCAACGTAGTTGAAAGGTCCAAAGATTATGTACTTGAGGAAGACAAAGCCCCCACAGCCCTCAGGGCAAATGTTGTAAGTTATGTCATGAGAGCATACAAGGTTCTTATAGAAAGCATTGTCATGGTAACTTCAAAAAGGGTTCATTCAATTGGGAATAGAGAGGGCTAGCGCCCTTATTAATAGTCAAAAGTGATCGGAGGGTAAATGCCCCCCCACACCCATTATTTCCCCAAACACTTTTGATATAGCTATTTTGTTGAACGTAGTTGAAGGGTCCGGAAATTATGTCTTTGGTTTTGACCCCCCCCAGCCCTCGGGGCTAAGATTTTAAGGTATATCCTGGGGGCATATACGGTTCTTATAGAAAGTTTTGTCTTAGAAGCTTCAAAATGGTCTCATTCGATTGGAAATTGAGAGGACTAGTGCCTTTTTAATTAGTCGATAGTGATCAAAGGGCAAATGCACCCTCCCTACACCTATCATTTCCCCAAACACTTCCAATCAAAATTTGGAGATAGCCGTTTTGTTCAACGTATTTCAGAGGTCTGGAAACTCAATCTTTGAGGATAACAAATCCCCTCTCCAAGCCCTCAGAACAAGGGTTGTAAGGTACGGCCTGGGCGCATATAAGGTTTTCATAGAAAACATGGGCATATAAACTTCGGAGGGGGCTCATTAGATTGGTAATCAGATACTCTAGTGCTCTTTTTAAGAGTCAAAGTGATCATAGGGCAGCTACCACCTCCTCCCCCCCCTCCACGCACACACGTTATATTGTCCCGAAATGCATCTAATAGAAATTTTGAGATAGCCATTCTATTCAAAATACTCTAAATATCATATAACCAGGCTTTTGGGGCTGAAACAAACCCCAGAGATTAGGGTCAAGAGCTGTAAGTTTTGCCTAGAGTGCATTTAAGGTTTTTATGGAAGTGATGGTTGATGAACTTTAGAAGAAGCTCAGTATTTTTACATGAAAAAGACTATGTCAATATAAAACGAACAGAAAGTAATTCAAAAATGATTTTTCCACAAAAAAAATTTTCAAAAAAAAGTAGAGAACTCCATTAAACCAAAAATGAATAGAAATAGAATCAAATAATCTACCAAGAATACAACTACCACAAATCAATGTCAATAAATAAATGGAACCCAAAACAAACAGAAAATAAAATAAATAGCAGAGTCAAATTCAAAATGAGCAGAAACTAATATGAGTTTTAAGCCCTTATGCTTTCTAAAAGCCAGAATATAATTTGTACTTTACTGAAAAATACTCTTTTAAATGTTTTCATTTTTATAACTTTAAGAGATCAAAAATTAATTAAGATTTCAAGGAATAAGTATCAGCATATTATATTAGACAGACATTGCACATTTTTTTTTCAGTAAATTCATCTGATTTCTTTTTCAGTAAAATAAAAATTATATTCTGGATTTTAGAAAGCATAGGGGTTTAGAAC
The DNA here is from genome assembly GCA_027921565.1 of Artemia sinica. Classification (NCBI taxonomy): domain Eukaryota; kingdom Metazoa; phylum Arthropoda; class Branchiopoda; order Anostraca; family Artemiidae; genus Artemia; species Artemia sinica. The sequence continues at coordinate 24,321,104 of CM051265.1, read as the reverse complement.
CTTACTCATATTCATTTCTGCTCGTTTTGAGTTTGACTCTGTTACGTTTTTTATTTTCTGTTTGTTTTGGGTTTCATTTATTTATTGATACTTATTTGTGGTAGTTTTATGCTTCGTAGATTATTTGATTCTATTTTTATTCATTTTTGGTTTAATGGAGTTCTTTACTTTTTTTGAAAAACTTATTTTGTGGGAAAAGTTTTTTTCAATTTATTCAATAACATATACTGTATGTAAACAATGGACGAACTGCCGAACTTACAGCCCATGCTATAAGGGTTGTGGAGAGGGGGGGCTGGTTGACATCCCCAAAGACATAATTACTGGACCTTTCAGCTATGCTGAACAAAACAGCTGTCTCAAAATTTTTTTTGAATGTGGTTTTGGAATTGATAGGTGTGAGGGGTGGGGGTTGCTAGTTGCCTTCCAATTATTTTGACTCTTAAAAAGAGCACTAGAATTTTCAATTTCAACAAAAACGTTATGTAGTCCCGGGGCAAAGCAACCTTTGCCTCCTGCTCTGGGGGATTTTGGCCATCCTGGAAGCATTCTTATTTGATCTTTGGACTATTTCGAACAAAATGACCATATCAAAATTTTGATCAGGTACCATTTGGGGAAAAAAGGGTGGGAAAAGGGTGAGGGGATAGTTGTCCTCCGATCACTTTTGACTCTAAGTAATGGAACTAGAACCTTAAATTTCGAAAAAAATAAGCCTTCTCCAAAGTTTATTCGACCATCCCTTCCATAAAAAATTATATTTGCCCCCAGGGCATAACTTATAACCCTTGTCCCCGGCTCTTGGGGTTTATGTCATCCCTGGAGGCGTTGTTCTATGCTTACTTGGCTATTTTGAATAAAATTGCTCAACAAATCTCAAATTTCAATTGGATGCATTTGGGGCAAAGAGGGCTCGGGGTGGGGGGGGGGGATAATTGCCCCGATCACTTTTGACTCTTAAAAAGGGTACTAAAACTTCCGTTAATGAATCGACAAAATTTGTTCGACCACCCCTTCCAAAAAATCTTATATGTTAACAATGAACAACTCGCATAAGTTAAGGCCCTACCCTGAGGGCTGTGGGGGGCATCCCCAAAGACATATTTATTCGTTTTAACTATGCTGAATAAAAAAAATGTCTCAAAATTTTGATAGGATGTGTTTGGAGAAATGATGGGCGTGGGGGGGGGCTGGTTGCCCTCCAATCACTTTTAACTCTTAAACAGGGCACCAGAAGTTTTCACTTCCAATCGAATGAGCCCTTTTGAAGTTTCTACAACAACTCCTTCTATGCGAAGTGTCTTGATCAGAAAAGAATTAAAAAATAAATTTATAAACAATAGATTGTAACCACATCGCTTTTTTTAACTTAGGCAGCGCTATTGCGCTGCCTATGAAATGGCTATCACAAAATTTTGATCAGACGTCTTGGAATGGGAAAGCAGGTAGCAAAAATCACTAGAGGAGGGGGGCTGGTTGCCAGTCAATTGCTGTCCACTCTTAAAAACCGCACCAGAAGTTTCAATCAAACAGTTCGTGGCAACGAACTGTAAGTAAGGAGCGACCCGGCTCAATAGTAATCGAAACTCTAAACAACGGGATTTTGATACCAATTGATAAATAAAAAGAATTAGATTTTAATACTGATTTCAAATATATAAGTTTCATCAAGTTTAGTCCTACCCATCAAAAGTTACGCGCCTGAGAAAATTTGGCTGATTTTCAAAAAAAGGGGGGAAAACCCTCTAAAAGCTATAGAATCTTAATGAAATCGCACCATCAGATTCAGCGTATCAGAGAACGCTATTGTAGAGGTTTCAAGCTCCTATCTGCAAAAATGTAGAATTTTGTATTTTTTGCCAGAAGAAAGATCACGGATACGTATTTATTTGTTGTTTTTTTTTTCAGGGGCGATCGTATCAACCAAGTGGTCTTAGAATATCGTGGGAGGGCTCATTCAAACGGAAATTAAAAGTTCTAGTACCCTTTTTAAGTGACCATAAAAAATGGAGGGCCACTTGGCCCCCTCCCACGCCCTTTTTTCTCAGAGTCACCCGATGAAAATTTTGAGATAGCTATTTTGTTCAGCATGGTCGAAAATAATAAACAATATGTCTTTTAGGATGACTTTATCCCCCAAAGTCCCCGGGGGGAGGGCTGAAAGTTATGGACTTTACCCAATGTTAACATAAAGAATTGGTTATTGGGAAATATACAGACATTTTCAAGGGGGATTTTTTCCTAGTAGTGGGGGGGGGCAGGGGTTATGTGGGAGGATCTTTCCATGGAGGAATTTTTCATGGGGGAAGGGACATTGCTATGAAGGGGGCACCGGATTCCCCAGCATTATTTAAAAAACGATCAGAAACTAAATAAAAAAACAAGTTTTTCAACTGAAAGTAAGGAGTCACATCAAAACTTAAAACGATCAGAAATTATTAAGTATATGAGCCAAAGATTTCTTAGTACTTTCATAAGAGCTATTTATTCTAATTAACGGCCTTTGTGATTAAGGGGTCATTTTTAAAGAATTGGAACAAAATTCGAACTTTAGCGTAAAGAGCGAGGTATTGACTAGGGGGTGAACCCCCTAATATACGTATTAAACATATATGGATATAGAAGTTCGTTACGTAAGCTACGTATATTTATTACTAATAAAAACGTTCGTAAATAAAACTAAACAACTTTCGAGAAAGCCATTTAACCAAATAAAAGTAAAATTAATATGCAAATTTTGTTTAATTATTCATATACGGTGAGCCAAAATCAAAACCTCCATTAATTTAAAAACGTTCAAAAATTAAATAAAAAAAACAGGTTTTTTTTAACTGAAAGTAAGGAGCAACATTAAAACTTAAAACGAACAGAAACTATTCCGTATATGAAAGGGGCTGTCCCCTCCTCAACGCCTCGCTCTTTACGCTAAAGCTAGATTCTTTCTCACAACTCTATTCTATGAAACAATAAAAAACTTTAGCGTAAAGAGCGAGTTGTTGAGGAGGGGACAGCCCCTTTCATATACGGAATAATTTCTGTTCGTTTTAAGTTTTAGTGTTGCTCCTTACTTTCAGCTAAAAAAATTTTTTTTTATTTAATTCCCAATAGAATGAGCCCCCTACGAAGTTTCTACGACACCGTTTTCATACGAATGGGCCTGAAAATACAAAACAAAACTATAATAAATGGAATCCTCTTCAATGTTTTCCTAGGCTGTTCCACTGCATAGTCTATGGTAAAACTGAATATCCTCCAAATTATTTTCACTAAAGGTACGATTTTTCATCATTTTTTTTTTATTCTTTATACTATGTCTTTGACCAAATAGAACATTATGTGACCGTTATCTACTTTAGCTTCAGTTGAGTCACTTATTAGCACTAATTTACTCTTAGCTATTGTAACAAATTACCACAAATCACTCTTTCGCAATAACTGGAATGTATATAATATTGGTAAAAGTCCCAGTAGTATGTTAAAAGTAGGAACATTTTATCTAATTTACATGTGAATGCAAGTGCCGTAAATACTTCAAAATTTAGCTAAATCATTCTGCGCCTTGTCAGTTATTATCTTTATTAACCTTATTTAATGTTCTTGCACATAAACTGTATCAAACAAATTCTAACTGAGAAAAAAAAATGTATTAACGTTATGACCGACAATGAAAGGGTTGCTTCATTATAGAACGTACTGAGTGTTTAAAAGCGTGTTATTTTGGGATTTGCAGCTTTAGTTTTAATGATACCTTGTGCCGGATAGCCAAGAAGATATTCTTCTCCAAGTGGATTTAGATGCTCCCGGATGATTCTTCGGATTTTTTTGGTCTTAAGCTGGGGCGTAATTTGCATTAGGACAGGGGGTGGGAGGGGGGCAAACTGCCCCCAGACACCAGCTGTGTCGGTGACATCAACTCGAGTGGACAGAGAGGCATGTCCACTCCAGTGGACATGCCATTGGTTTGCCACAGGTTCCAGTGGTTATGCCACTAGAACCTAGGTGTTTATAAAACCCTTAGGTTTTAAAAATACCTTTTTTGGGGGGTTATTTTCACGAAAATGCTTTATTAGATATTGTGATTGGTAAAATAAAAAAAGACAATAAATTCCCCCCCCCCCATGATTTAAAAAAATGCATTTTCAATGCTGTAATAACTGGAAAAGAAAATATTTGTAATATAATTCATTTTCAGTGAAGTGCCAAGGGCGCAGTAGGCTTTAGACTTTTACAGTTACGGAAGAGGGCAGCATCCATGATCTCTTTCGTAGTGAATTTATCTAAAACAGCCATGGAAAGTACTAATAAAATTAAGCTGAATATTTGATATATAGTGATATTAATTGCTGAAAGTTCATCAGATCAAAATTTAGTTTTACTGTAATTTTTATGTTTATTTTCAATGCTGTAATAAGTACAAAAAGAAAATACTTTTGATATAATTCATTTTCAGCACCAAAGACGCAGTAGGTTTAAAACGTCTTCTTTGTAGGGAATGTGCTACGATCCCAAAGGGCCAATGCATTTATTTTAGAGATAGGGGGGGGGATACATTGGGCTCCCAATCTCATCTTCAAATACCCTCCAAGTTAAAGAAACGACACTCGAAGTAACATCCAAGTGACATCCTACATAAGGTAACATCCTTATGTAGTGGAATGGTCATAAATTTACTTTTACATTGAGAGAAGGAGGCAATACCCAAACTCTGGTTTATAGAGATATTTGTTCGTTTCGAGCTTGATTTGCGTATTCAGTTTAAGTTTTACTCGTTTTAGATTTATTAATTCATTTATATTGGTGCCAATTTTATTTTTGTTTGCTAAGATTGTTTATTTACATTTAGTTCGTTTTGGGTTTCATTTATGCTTCAATAGCAATATTTTTTTGTTCGTTTTAAGCTTAATTTACATGTTCAAATTAAGCTTTACTGCTTTTGAGACTTATTTATTCATTTATATTAGTACCTGTTGTATGTTTTTTTTCTATGATTGTTTACTTAACTTCTGTTTGTCTTGGGTTTATTTATTCTTTAGCAGCAATTTTTGGACACTTTGACTTTGAGCTATTGTAGGTTTCTATTTCTTCTGATCTTAACTTGTCTCTGTAAAACTTCTTTTTCTGAAAGTTTTTTTTTAAATTAATTTCTGTTCGTTTTTGATTGCCAAAATTTCAAGTTTTTCAAATTCCCTATTTCAAAATAACTTTTTATTCCGAAATAAAACTGTATGTTTCTAGAAACAGTCTTGGCAAGAACTAATAAAATAAAACTAAAGATTTGATATATAATGATATTAATTGCTGAAAGCTCATCGGCTCAAGATTTTATTTCATTGCAATTTTGCTTTATTTTCAATGTTGTAGCAATTACAGAAGAAAATATTCTTAATATAATTCGTCTTAGTGAAGCGCCAAATACGCAGCAGACTTTATGCTTTTACAGTAAGGGAAACGGGCAGTAGACAAACTCTCGTTTGTAGTGAAAACTATAGGTGTCTGGAAACAGTCTTGGCAAGAACCAATAAAATTAAGCTATATAATGATAACCAATATTTGATATATAATGATATTACTTGCTGAAAGCTCATCGGCTCAAGATTTCATTTCACTACAGTTTCGTTTTATGTTCAATGTTGTAACAATTACAGAAGAAAATATTCTTAATACAATTTGTCTTAGTGAAGCGCCAAATACGCAGTAAACTTTATGCCTTTACCGTTAGGGTAATGGGCAGTAGCCAAACTCTTGTTTGTAGTGAAAACTAGGTATTTTGAAAAGTCCTGGAAAAATCTAATAAAATTAAACTAAATTCCCATGATTTTCGGAATAAAGTATCGTTAATAAGCTTTTCTTTGTGGGAGGAGGGGTAAGGCCATAGGGGGAGGGCCAGGGTTCAGCTCAGCTTATTTTTGGAATAAAATTTCGTAAATTAGTTGTTTTTTCTCTTTTTTTCTGGAGGGAGGGTGAGGTGCCATCTACCATGATATTTGTAATAAAATCTCGTTAATTTTTTTTTGTGGGGGGGGATCTCGGGCCAAGTGTTAGCTTCCATGATTTTTGGAGTAAGGTATCGTAGATAAGTTGTTTTTTTGGGATGCGGGGGGACTGGTCACGGAAAGAGGGCCCATCGTCAGATCCCATGATTATTCCTATAAAATATCGTTAAGAATTTTTTTTTTTGGGGGGGGGATCGGGCTAAGGAGGGCCACGGGTGAGTTGCTATAGTTTTTGTAATTAAATATCGTCAATAAGCTGTTTTTGGGGGGGAGGGTTCGGCCCATGGAGGGTGGGCTAGGGTCAGTTCCGATGATTTTTGAAATAAAATATCGTTGGTAAGTTGCTCTTTGGAGGGGGAGAGCATCGGGCAATGGAAAGAGGACTTGGGGGTCAGCTCCTATGATTTTTAGAAAAATGGATCGTTAATAAGTTATTTTTGCGAGGGGATGGGGGGGGGGGTCGGACCAAAGGGTCAGCTCCCTTTTTGGAATAAAATATCATAAATAAGTTTTTCTTATTTTTTTTCAGCGGGGGTCGGGCCATGGAAGGAAGACCAGGAATCAAATCCCATGATTTATCATTGATAAGTTTTTTAGGGGGAAAGGAGGAGAATCAGGCTATGGAGTCAGCTTCCATAAGTTTCGAAATAAAATAGCATTAATAATTTTTTAATGAAGTTGAGGGTCGGGTTTATCTGATCTTTGTACTATTTTAAAAGCCTTCACATAAAAACCCTGTATGGCACCAGGGCGTAACTTACACCACCTACCCCCGACTCTTGAGGGTTGTGTCAACCTAAGAGTTTTTGGTATCTGATTTTTGAACTTATTTTTAAAAATGGCTATCTCAAAAATATCGGATAGGTTTGGGAAAAACAAGCCAGGGGGGGGGGGCTAGTTTCCTTTCAGTCCCTTTTGACTCTACCAAAGAGAATTAGAACTTTTTACTGTCCAATCGAATGAGTCACCTCCGAAGTTTATAAGACCACCCCTTCTATAAAAACCTTATTTGCGCCCGGTGCATAAGTACTGTGGGCGTAGAGGCTTCAAAGACATGCCCTCCCCAGTTTCAAAGAAATGCCCTCCCTTTTCCCATAGAATTTTAAAGACATACCCTCTGACTTCACGCGGCACACCTGTACAATGCGATCAGCTGTTTCTAGGCGACATTCCCATTTTTGGAAAGAGTTCAAGCGCATGTTTCGTCATGTGACAAGCCCCCTTTGTTTTTCTGTGACAGTCCTCTGACGTCATGGTACACAACCCTGTTTCAAGCGCATGATACACCACACGACACACCCTCACCTTTAAAGGGTCAGATAAGTGGAGCTACCAATCCCTCAAGCTATCAAACCTACGCAATGCGGTTACCGGTTCTATTAAAGAAAAAACAGTTGCCAAGACTATGTGACACACCCCTCTGGACTCCAATGACGTCATACGACTTATTCCGTTTCAAATGGACAGATATGTACTTTGCGTCAAGAGCCCAGGGGGGACCCCCCGCTTGTAACGTAATGACAGCTCACACCTTACGTAATTATTCTGCAATACTGTCATGTAATACTTTTTTCGCCCGAAACCCCCAAAGCATTTTTTTCATTAACTTAATGACAGTAAGCACTTTATGTAAGGTCAACGCATCTTATGCATGGACGGGGCATCCATCACTGCTAGATAATACCATTTAGATATTTTTCTCCAAGAAGCCCCAAGATATTTTCTTTTTTCGGCGTTTTAATTTTCGCTCGAAACACAAGTCATATTTTTTTCTTTTTCTAGAGTTCTTGACCCCGTCAGGACTCGAAAGGTTATTCCCTTCCATGGTACAGCGCCCAAAGCAAGTCGTCCATGAAAACATTCACAGTATTTTGTATTAGGAACCATATTCTAAAAATAATCTATTGCATGACAGCTAAGATACACTGCACTCCCAATTTGATACACTGCAGGAGAATTTGCTCTCAAGATATTAATAACGATAAAACGAAAACGTTCGTTTCTTTACATGGGATATTAAATTTCACGGTATCGTGATAATCTGCCCCCCCCTCTAGCATGCAATACCGGAGGAATAAGGCTGTTATTATATACAAATTTAAGACTTATTAGTAGCTGTTAAGGAAAACATCCATTTCTCTTAGATTTTCACCTCTTCCATGGGAAAATTTCCTTAATGTCTCCACCCTAAATTTTAAGCTGTAGTTCACCCCAAAATGACATTACATAACCCCCCCCCCCAACTCTGACAAGACATCATCTCCACCAAGACATTTTTCAGGCATTTCATGATAAAAATTATGTCTTTAAATCCTGTGATTCTAGTTTTTTGCAACCCAAGCCAATCATGATGCCCCAAAAAATACTCCACACCACCATGGCATTTCATCCATGTGATACCGCCCGCCCCCTTCACCCCCCCCCCCTCGAACTAGCTGATATTAGTGGTATATTTAAACCATATTAAGAGGGATTATTGAAAGACTTTTAACGAAACGCACCGTTTCATTGAGTATTGTTTGATTTAAAACCCTCTAGCAAAAAATTCATTTAACACCTCCCACCTTTCTTTTAAGCTCTAGAGTACACTAGTCAATGACAATGCATACTACCTTCGTAAATCATGCATGATATTAGACACCCCAATGACATCGCTAGATCTCCCCCAAAACATCTTTCAGGTATTTCCTAAAAAAAAAAAATATGCCTTTAAATCCCTTGATTCAAGTTTTGCAACTCAAGCCTACTATGATGCCCCACAAAAACACTCCAAAATGCCATGGCATCACCCTTACCCATCACCATATGACGCCAGACACCATCCCTCTCCCCCCCCCCCCGGGTGAGCTGACATTTGTAGTATATTTAGACCATATTAAGAGATATTACTGAAAGACCTTTAACAAAAATATCCATTTCTTTGAGTTAAACTTATAGATATTTAAAAATATAATAGATTCCACCCTACACCTAGCATTCATTTTCAGAGGGTGCCATGATAATAGATGCAATTTTTAAGAATTATTGTGGCTTATAAAAGGATAAAATATAAACAATATCATGTTCATCAAAATATCAAGGAAAGATGAGGGGAGAGGATTCCGGGGGGTGGGGACCGTCAATGGGGGAGGTTGATCTGTGTCTGCTCATTCCGCGGACGAACTCCAGACTTTGCCTAGGCGATAAAGGAGATTAAAAAAAGGTCTTGCTCGAGATAATTTAAAAGTAGTAATAATAGGGAAATTATCATAGAGTTTCTACGGCAACCCTTTAACATCACATTATCCCTGTTTCCAGCGCTCAGCTGGCAAGATTTCATCCCTTGCAAAGGTTCCCGGCTGGCAAGATTTCCAATATTGGCAAGATTCCCACCCTGGCAAGATTCCCACCTCTGGCAGACCAACCGGGAATCCAGGCGTTCTATTATTTTTTCATTATTGGCACGATTTCTAGCCATTTTTTGGTACATACTTTTTCTGGAAATTCCCCAGGGTTTCCGTGACCAGGTCTAATATGAATAACGCTAGTGTATCTCGCAAGCTAGACTAGAAGGACTCCATGGGGCTCCAAAACGGTACACACACACGGATGCTGTTTAATAACGGTGATATATATCTTAGGCAAAGATACCTAATCGGAGAGGTTGGAAAAATCATCTTGCGAGAAGGGTAGATGCCCAAACCGTTAAAAATTACACTTGTGGTTCATAGTAGAATGGCGCTGTCACACTTTTTCACACTAGCACCAACCCTAAACATGACACCAGCCCTTCCCCCTAGGACATTTTTCAATCTTCTCACTCCGAAAATAAGCTTCTGGAATGACATTAAACACTATATTTTTAAAAACAGAGAAGTCGCCCCCCTTTTATACTAGTGTTTGATACTCTAAGCGTTTCACCTCACAGTGCCAGACTATTTCTGCCCCTGTGACACACCACTGACGTCGCCCAATCTCCCTCAAAACACTTTTCAGACATTTCTTATTAAAAGTTTTACTTCAACTCATTCATTCGCGTTTTCGCAAGCGATTCCCGTCCAACTACCACACGATAACTACTCTCTAGCATCCCTCTGTCATCGCCACATCTCCCCCCCCCCAAAAAAAAAACAAATCAGATATTCCTTGTTAAAATTTTACTTCGTCATTCATTCGAGTTCACAAGCAATTCACGCAGCAGTTCCAAAATATAACGGCTTTATGACATCCCTCTGTCATCGCCCCATTTCCCCCAAAGCATTTCTCGGGCTTTCCTTGTCTTGGTAATGATTTTAAAGGTTGAAAGCGATTTCTACACTTTTTCCTTGATTTCTACGCTGGTCTTGATTTCCAGGGTTACCGTGAGTTCTATAGTTTGCTCGTTTTTTATGTAATTGCAAGGATTTCATTTTTTTGCTAATGTTTGCTTAGAAGTTGACCATGATTTTTACACTTTGATCATAATTTCGATGTTATGCTCTTGATTTCTGCGACTTGGACAGGAGTTCTAGGGTAAACTCTGTTATTTAGATAAGTACCTTACGATTTTTCTTGGAATACACTGCCTTTCTGGGCTTTAATATTTCGTAGCGATAAGTCATAACCGTTGGTTAATTGTTGCTATGTAAGGACGTTAGGGAATATGCTTTTTTTCCTGGAACACCATGCATTCTTGGGTTTAATGTTTCTTGGAAATAAGCAATATTCACATCCTGCTATCACTATGACACCAATCATCATCAGTGTAAGCGTCTTCTAACATTTGAAACGTACAAACACCCACACACACTTTCTTAGAAGTAACAATTTTTTTTATTGTGATAAAAACTTTTCTATCAGAAGTTACAAGTTTTCCTTAACACTAACAAATCTCCTTTTGGAAACAACTTTTTTCCCTTAATACTAACAAACTTTTACATATTACACTCAAGTTTCTCTTAGAAGTAAAATTTTTCGACCGTGATAACACGTTTTCTGCTTGAACTAGGAAGTTTTCTGTCAAAGATACCAAATTTTTCTTAGAAGTAGCAACTTTTTGTCAGTGATAACAAGTTATCTGTTAGAAGCAGCAAGTTTTCTGTCAAATATTCCCTGTTTTCTTAGAAGTAACAATACTTCCTTATGATAACGAGTTTTCTGCCAGATGTAGCAAGTTTTTTCTTAACACTAACAAATCTTCTCTTTGAAGAAACAACGTTTTCCCTTAATACTAACAAACATTTACTTAACATACCCAAATTTCTCTTAGAAGTAACATATTTTCGTCAGTGATAAGACGTATTCTGCTTGAACTAGCAAGTTTTCTCTCAAAGATACCAAATTTTTCTTAGAAGTAGCAGTTTTTCGTTATGATGATAAGTTATCTGCTAGAAGTAACACGTTTTCAGTCAAACATACCAAATTGTTCTTAGAAGTATCAATTTTTCGTTGTGATAACAAGTTTCCTGCCAGAAGTAGCAAGTTATCCTTAACAGTTACAAATCTTCTCTTCGAAGTGACAACTTTTTTCCTTAATACTACCAAACTTTTACTTAAAACACAATTTGTCATCATTAAGAACACGTTTTCTGCTTGAATTAGCGATTTCTCAGTCAAACATACCAAATTTTTCTTAGAAGTAACAATTTTTCATTATGATAACTAGTTTTCTACCAGAAGTAGCAAGTTTTCCTTAAAACTAACAAATCTTCTCATGGAAGCAACAGCTTTTTCCCTTAATACCTACAAACATTTACTTAACACACTCAATTTTTTTTAGAAGTAACAGTTTTTTCCTCACAATAACTTTTTTTTTCTAATACCACCATATTTTTTGTCAAAGATAACACATTTCATATAGAAGTAACAAATTTACGTTATGATGACAACTTATCTCTTAGAAGTAGCATGTTTTCTGTCAAACATACCCAATGTTCTTGGAAGTAAAAATTTTTTTGTTATGATAACAAGTTTTCTGCCAGATGTAGCAAGTTATTCTTAACAGTAACAAATCTTCTCTCCGAAGTAACAACTTGCTGCTTCAAACAGAAAACTTGTTATCATAACGAAAAAATTGTTACTTCTAAGAAAAATTTGGTATGTTTGAGAGAAAAACTTGTTACTTCTAAGAGATAACTTGTTATCATTGACAAAAATTATTACTTTTATGAGAAATTTGGTATCTTTGACGGAAAACTTGGTGCTATTAGAAGAAATTTTTCACTCCTAATAAAAAAACCCTGTTAATTCTAAGAAAAATTTGGTATCTTTGAGAGAAAACTTGCTAGTTCAAGCAGAAAACGTGTTATCACTGACGAAAACTGGTTACTTCTAAGAGAAATTTGGGTGTGTTAAGTAAAAGTTTGTTAATATTAAAAAAAGTTGTAACTTCGATGAGAAGATTTGTTACAGTTAAGGATAACTTGCTACTTCTGGTAGGAAACATGCCAGCATAATGTAAAATTGTTACTTCTAAGAAAAATTTGGTATGTTTGACTGAAAACTTGTTACTTCTAGCAGATAACTTATCATAATAATGAAAAATTGCTAGTTCTAAGAAAATTTGGTATCTTTGAGAGAAAACTTGCTAGTTCAAGCAGAAGACGTGTTATCACTGACTAAAAAATGTTACTTCCAAGAGAAATTTGGGTGTGTTAAGTAAACGTTTGTTAGTATTAAGGAAAAAGTTGTTGCTTCGAAGAGAAGATTTGTTAGTGTTAAGAAAAAACTTGTCACTTCTGGCAGAAAACTTGTTATCATAAGGAAAAATTGTTACTTCTAAGAAATATTGGGTATGTTTGACACAAAACTTCTAGTTCAAGCAGAAAACATGTTTTCACTGACGAAAAATGTTACTTCTAAGAGAAATTTGAATGTATTAAGTAAAAGTTTTTTTTTATTAAGGGAAAAAGTTGTTGCTTCCAAAAGAAGATTTGTTAGTGTTAAGGAAAACTTGTTACTTCTGGTACAAAAGTTGTTATCACAATAAAAAAAAATTGTTACTTCTAAGAAAGTGTGCGGGGGTGTTTGCATGTTTCAAATGTTAGAAGACGTTTACACTGAGGCTGATTTGTGTCATGGTGATAGCAGGATTGGATTGTTGCTCATTGTCAAGAAAAAATAAACCGAAGAATACTTGGTGTTCCAGGAAAAAAAAATCATATTTCCTAACGTTCTTACGTAGCAACAATTGACAAACTGTTGTGACTTATCGCAACGAAATATCAAAGCCCAGAAAGGCAGTGTATTCCAAGAAAAATCGTAAGATATTTATCTACATGATAGACTTAACCCTAGGACTTCTGTCCAAGTCGTAGAAATCAAGAGCATACCATCAAAATTGTGATCAAGAGTAAAAATCATGGTCAACTTCTAAGCAAACATTAGTAAAACAAACTATAGAAATCATGGTAACCCTACAAATCAAGACCAGCGTAGAAAGGGCAATGCGTAGAAATCGCAGTCAACCTGTAAAATCATTACCAAGACAAGGAAATCCCAAGAAGTGTTTTGTGGGAGATAGAGCGATGACAGAGGGATGTCATAGAGCAGTTATATTGTGGTATTTTGGCGTGAATTGCTTGCGAAAATCCGAATGAATGACTTGAATTAAAACTTTTAACAAGAAATGTCTGAGAAGTGTTTTTTTTCATGGGGGGGAGAGATGTGGCGATGACAGAGGGGTGCTAGAGAGTAGTTATAGTGTGGTACTGTGACGTAAATTGCTTGCGAAAACCCGAATGAATGAGTTGAAGTAAAACTTTTAACAGAAAATGTTTGAAAAGCGTTTCCAAAGTGATGGGAATATGACAGAGGCCTGCTAGAGAGTAGTTATAGTGTAGTACTGTGGCATGAATTGCTTGAGAAAACCCGAATGAATGAGTTGAAACAACAATTTTAATAAGAAATGTCTGAAAAGTGTTTTGGGGAAGATAGGGCGATATCAGTGGTGTGTCACAGGGGCAGTAATAGTCTGGCATTGTAAGGTGAAATGCTTAGAGTATCAAACACTAGCAAAGAAAGGGGGGGGGGTCACTTCTCTGTTTTCAAAAATATAGTGTTCAATCTGATTCCAGAAGCTTATTTTCGGAGTGAGAAGACTAAAAATGTCCTGGGGGGGGGGCTGGTGTCATGTTTAGGTCTGGTTCCAGTGTGAAAAAGTGTGACAGCGCCATTCTGCTCTGAACCATAAGTATACTTTTTAACGATTTGGGCATCTACCCTTCTCGCAAGGTGATTTTTCAACCTCTCCGATTAGGTTTCTTTGCTTAAGATATACATCACCGTTATTACGCAGCATCCAGTTTGTGTGCCGTGCTGGAGCCCCATGAGCTCCTTTAAGTCTAAATTGCGAGATACACTAGCGTTATTCTTACAAGACCTGGTTACGGAAATCCTGGGGATCTTCCAGAAAAACAATGTACCAAAAAAATGGCTAGGAATCGTGCCAATAATGAAAAAATAATAGAACGACTTGAATCCCGGGTGGTCTGCCGGGGGTTGGAATCTTGCCAGGGTGGGAATCTTGACAATAATCGGAATCTTGCCAGCCGGGAACCTTTGCGAGGGAGGGAGTCTTGCCAGCTGAGTGCTAGAAACAGGGATAATGTGATGTTAGAGGGTTGCCGTAGAAACTCTACGATAATTTCCCTATTATTGCTACTTTTAAATTATCTCGAGCAAGACAATTTTATAATCTCCTTTATTTCCTAAGTGAAGTCTTGATTCCGTCCTCAGAATGAGCAGACACAGACCAAACTCCCCCCACTGACAGTACCCCTCCCCTGAGATCCTCTCTCCTAATCTTTCATTAAATTACGCATGATATTGTTTATACTTTATTCTTTTATAAGCCACAACAATGCTTAAAAATTGCATCTATTATCATGGCGCCCTCTGAAAATGAATGCTAGGTGTAGGGTGGAATCTATTGTTAGGACTTTTTTAAATATCCAGAAGTTTTACTCAAAGAAATGGATATTTTTGTTAAAGGTCTTTCAGTAATACCTCTTAATATAGTTTAAATATACCACTAATATCAGCTCGCCTAGGGGGGGGAGGGGTGGGGCCTGGGGCCATATGGTGATGGATGGTGGTGATGCCTCGGCGCTGTAGAGTGTTTTGTGGGGCATCATGGTAGGCTTGGGTTGCAAAACTTAAATCAAGGGATTTAAAGGCATAATTTTTATTAGGAAATACCTGAAAGATGTTTTGGGGCAGATGTAGCGATATCATGGGGTTGTTTAATATCATGCATAATTTACCGAGGTGGTATGAATTGTCATTGACTAGCATACTCTAGAGCTTAAAGAAAAGGTGGGAGTTGTTAAATGAATTTTTTGCTAGAGGGGGAGTTAAATCTAACAATACTCAATGAAACAGTGAATTTCGTTAAAAGTCTTTCAATAATACCTCTTTATATGGTTTAAATATACCACTAGTTTCAGCTCGCCGGGGGGAGGAGTGGAGGGGGGTGTCACATGGGTGAAATGCCATCGTGGTCTGGAGTGTTTTGTGGGGAATTTAGATTGGCTTGGGTTGCAAACGACTAGAATCACGGGATTAAAAGACATAAATTTTTTATATGAATTGCCTGAAAATGACTTGGTGGAGATGATGTCTTATCAGGGTTGGGGGGGGGGGAGTCATGTAATGTCAATGTGGGTAAACTACAGCTTAAAAGTTAGGGTGGAGACATTAAGAAGTTTTTCCCATGGAAAAGGTGAAAATCTAACAGGTCCTAAAAGAAATGGATATTTTCCATAAAAGCTCTTAATATGTCTTAAATTTGAATCTAATAACAGCCTTTTCCTCCTGTGTTGCTTGCTAGAGGGGGGGGCGTATTGTCGCGATAGTATAAAATCTAATATCCCATGTAAAGAAACGATACATTTTCGTTTTATCGTTATTAATATCTTGAGAGGAAATGTCTCCTGCAGTGTATCCAATCGGGAGAGGAACGCACCATTCTCACGAGTGCCGAAAAATTGGGGAATCTTAGCTTTCATGCAATAGATTATTTTTAGAATATGGTTCCTGATACAAAATACTGTGAATGGTTTTATGGACAACATGCTTGGGGCGCTGTACCATTGGAAGGGAATGACCTTTCGAATCCTGGCGAGGTCAAGAAATCTAGTAAAGGAAAAATATGAAAGGTGTTTCGAGCCAAAATTGAAACGCCGAAAAAAGGAAATGTCTTGGGGCTTTTAGGCGAAAAAATATCAAAATGGTATTATCTGGCAGTGATGGATGCACCGTCAATGCGTAAGATGCACTGACCTTACATAAAGTGCGTACCGTCATTAAGTTAATGAAAAAAAGCGCTTTACGGATTTTAGGTGAAAAAAGTCTTACGTGACAGTAAGGTGTGAGTTTTCATCACGTTACAAGCGGGGGTTCCCCCATGGGTTCCTGACGCAAAGTACATATCTGTCCGTTTGAAACGGATAAGTCGTATGACGTCATTAGAGCCCATAGGGGTGTGTCACGGAGTCTTGGCAACTGTGTTCCCTTTAATAGAACAGGTAACCACATTGCGTAGGTGTTACGGCTTGAGGAGTTGGTAGCTCCACTTATCTGACCCTTTAAAGGTGAGGGTGTGTCGTGCGGTGTAAAATGTGCTTGAAACGGAAGTTTACCGTAATTTCAGAGGACTGTCACAGAAAAACAAAGGGGGCTTGTCACATGACCAAAAATGCGCTTGAACTCTTGCCAAAAATTGGGATGTCGCCTAGAAACATCTAACCGCATTGTACAGGTGTGTCGCGTGACATCACAGATCACTTCTTTAAAATTCTATGGGAAAAGGGAGGGCATGTCTTTGAAACTGGGGAGGGCATGTCTTTGAAACTGGGGAAGGCATGTCTTTGAAGTACCTACCCCACACTACTCGTATAAGTTCCAACATTTGCCCGCGGCTTCTAGGGGGGTTGTTGAAACCTCTTAGTTTTGGTTATAAGATCTTTGGTCTATTTGGAACAAAATGACTACCTCAAAATTCTTATCAGATGAATTTGGGAAAAAACCGTGAGGGGGAGGGGCTTGTTGCCGTTCGACCACTTTTGATTTTTAAACTTTCAATTTCTAATCATTTTAGTCCCCTTCGAAGCTTATACAACCACCTCTTTCATAAGAACCTTATGATGCGTTTCGATCATTTTTGACTCTTAAGAAAGGAACTAGAGCTTTCCTTTTTCGATCAAATGAACCTCCTATGAAGTCTATACGATCTCTCCTACCATAAAAAACCTCATATGGCCCCGGGTCATACCTACACCACCTGTTCCCAGGTTCTGGGAGGGGGGTTAGTCGACCCCGGTATTTTCGTTATCTGATATTTTAACTAGTTTAACAAAATGGCTATCTCAAAAAAAATTTCGGAGCCCATTGGGGAAAGAAGGTGTGGGGGGCTAGTTGTCCTCCGATCTCTTTTGACTCTTAAAAAGTGAACTAGAACTTTCAATTTCCAATCAAATCAGCCCCCTCTGAAGTTTATACAAACACTCCTTCCATAAGAACCACATATGACCCCAGGGTATAACTTACAACGCCTGCCCCCGGGCTGTGAGGTGTTGTGTCGACTTGGGAGTTTTTATGTCTGATCTGTGAACTATTTTTAATGAAAGGGCTAGCTCAAAATTTTTATCAGATACATTTGGGGAAAATGGGTGTTGGGTGCTAGTTGCCCTCCGATTACTTTTGACTCAAAGGGCACCTGAACTTCCAATTTCCAATCGAAGGTGCCCTCTCCGAAATTTATACGACCACCTCTTTCATATGAAGTGCTTCTGGAAAAATAATAATAAAACATTGGAGCCTCAGGGTCTTTACTATAGGCAATGCTATAGTGTGGCCTCAAATTGAGAAAATGCGGTTTTACTATGAAATTTCATTGAAAAGACATGAAATGGGAAAAATCCCAAAGCTGCTAAATTGATGAATTTTGGCATTTTCCTTCTAGGTATTCTAGAATATGTTTAGGGCTTGCCCTCTCTGGAGCTTTAAAAAGAAAGCATTGCTCAATTTAATGTCGAAAAAAAGCAATTCAAACTTAGTAATGATTTAAATCTTTTTAAAACCGAATATCTCCGGCTAAAACAGGAGGTAATAGATGATTTTTCTAAGATTTTCTAGGAAAGCAGGTGTTGGCTTTTAGTTTTCTGTCGTTTATTCAAATCACTTACCCAAGCTCTAGAAGTTAGAGCAAGGCTCCCCCGTCAATTCTAAATAGTTTGAATACACAAAATAAAAAACAAGTTTTAATAGGTGAGATAGAATGATCTTTTCCGGGGTTCAATCCCCTTAAATTTTAAAATTAAAATAAATTATTATTTTCTCTTCAGCTTCTGATGAATATCCACTTACAAGCTTTTCTTGCCACTATGAAAAGGGAAAAGACTAATTATTCATGTCTATTTTTTTAATATAGCATGGGTTACTCTAACATTTCGATCAACTTAATGGGATAGAAATAAAAATAAAACAGTTTCGGAAGGCCTTTGGTAGTTTATTGCTCAATGGGAATATTTAATCCCAAGAAAACTCATTCTAAAAATAAAACTCGAACAAAATTTGAAGAAAAAATTTCGAACGTTCAGTCAGAGAGTGAAAGCGCGTATAAATCAGAAAGGAAAACAACCAGGAAAAAAGAGCACACAAAATGACTAATGTTTATATTTCAGGGTGACAGCGGTGGACCACTGTTAAATAACCAAATGCAAGTAGTTGGAATAACATCATGGGGTTTGGCTGTGCAAGACCAAACCTTCCTGGCGTCTACACTGAGATAAGTCACTACAGGAATTGGATTGACAAGGTTTTGGCTACCGGATACGGCTACTAGTGTCTTCAATACAAAAATATTATCGGAATTCTTTAACTTAAGATACCCTTTCTATCTTGCTAAATGTATGTGGAGGTAACGTGTTTCAAAATTAAAACTATGTGAGAGGTATTTTGTTCTGTCAAAACAAATGGTTTCAATTTTTTCTTCCTTGAGTGCTCCTAGTATATCTCTGTAAATATCTCTTTAAATCCTTCCCTTGTTGGCTCTGTGAAATATGTAGCAATAGAAGATTGCACCCAAAAAGATGGGTCATCAGAACAATTGGGCTAGGGTCAGTAAATAAAAGGCAAACGTAAATTTATATTTTCGTGTTTATAGTTTCATAGTTCTCAGTTCTTACAGTCACCGGATTGCTATCATTATTAGTCAGTATAAGGTGTTTTATAGCCAGTCATACATTATTGAAACAGATGGTTTCCAAGTCAAATACTGTTTGGGCATGCAATAAAACATATTTAATTGTTTTGGGGACAACACGTGGTTGCAGAATGTTTGGGGCAAGCTGCGTTTGGGTGTCGTTTTTGTGAGTTCTAAGGAGGGAGATAAGCCGTGCGGGAGCTAAACTGTTTTGGGGTAGTTTTACAGAAGTTTCCTTGAATGTGGCTGAGGTTTATGTTTTTGATAACCCTTTACGGTTAAACAAATTCCCACTAAAAACCTGAATTCCACATACTAGATGAGGTGGAAAATGTCTGGCTCCGTTGCAAGTGCAAGCACAAGTAAGCAACATCACCATGTTGTGGTTAGTAGCATTTTACCTGTATTAGAACCTAAATTATTTTTCGGAGTAGCCGTTTGTGTCCACGTGTATCAGGTTTTTGTCTTACAGAGGCTTATAAGTCTGAAAAATATTTTATAAAGAAAAGAACCATGGTAAGTTGAGACATTTCCAAGTTCATTTGATGGTAGCTGCTAAAAGTGGTTGAAATAGTCTTTTCGCGATATCACTTCACTTACAGAGAGACACTTAATACGTAAGATTTCTTGTCACTTACCAACTGATGCTAATAAATTGGGATAAACATTTAAGAACTGGCTACATTACGTGTTAGCAAGGGGGATTCAATAGCCTATATCATTGGCTCTCAAACTGTGGTACGCGTACCCCTTAGGGGCACGCACAAACTTTTAAGGGGTGCCGACCGGCCAACAAAAATGATAAAACAACGTTTAACTCTAGGTCTGGCAATTTCATTTATATTTTAGCAATAGTTTACTTAGTACCGGTAACTGAGAAGGGATACCTAAAACTTTGTGTGGGTAAAAAGGGGTACAGTGTCTAAATAAGCTTGAGAACCAGTACCCTAAATGATTTCCCTATTTAGTCCATGATAAGCTTTTTTTTTGTTTGGCCGAACTATTTGGAATCGCTTGGGAAGTCTTCCCATTACTGGTTGAGCTTGGATAAGAAATCTGAATAAACTGATAGAAACCTAAAAGCCGACACCTACTTTCCTGGAAATATTAGAAAAATCATTTAACTTCTCTTATTTTTTACCATAAATGGAGATCTTTGAATTTAAGGGAACTTTCATCATTAGAAAATATAACTTTTGTTCTTTCAATTGAAGGGAGCAAAATTTTCTTTTTAGATATCAGGAAAGGACAGTTCCTAAAAATATTCTAGCATACCTACTTGGAAAACATTAAAAATGACAAAAACGAAGCATCCTTTGAGAAATTTGACATCAGTAGGAAGGGGCAGAGGGTACTAACTATACATAATTTATGCATGTTTCTGTTCTGTTTGATGGTTATTTGATGTTTTTTTCATATTCTGTTTGTTGATGGTTGATGATTTGATGTTTTTTTCATGTTCTGTTCTGTTTGATGGTTATTTGATGTTGTTTCTGTTCTGTTTGTTGATGGTTGATGATTTGATGTTCTTTTTTTCATGTTCTGTTCAGTCTGATGGTTATTTGATGTTGTTTCTGTTCCGTTTGTTGATGCTTATACGGTTATTTCATGGTTTCTGGTTATTGGATGATGTTTGATGGTTATGAGTTTTGGTCAAATGTTTAATGTTTCTTGGATGCTGACAGAAGTTCATATTTCTGGGAAATTGATTTACATAATCGACAATGATGGAAATCTGACGTGGAATTCTAATGTATCATGAGGCGGTTAAGAAACAATATGGCTTCTCTACTTTAGTGTCATTGATAAATTAATATTCTATTTGTAAATATGGCTTCTCTGGTCTTTAGTGTCAGAGATAAATATTAATATTCTTTCGAAACCTTAATAGTGTAACCACGAACACCTCAGATTTTTTCAGAAATTCAAACGAGATCAAGACAGTTTGAATATATTTTACACGGGAAATGGTTTCCTGGGAATTTTAAATGTGATATCGCAAAAGGATGCCAAAAGAAAAGCAACATTCTGAAATTACTTTTAGGGGATTATTTTGTCAAAACAAATTAATCGGCATTTTATGGAATATTTTGGGCGAAACAGTTTGAGACATTTTAGAAGATGATTTGGGGCGAAACTCTGTGGTCGTTATAATACACAAGTTCCATTTGAACAGTTTTATAAGGTCCCCTACCAGTAGAATGGCCTTATTGAGTCCGAACCCCACACCATATATGGGCATAGACTCCGAACCCCACACCAAATATGGGCATAGAGTCATTAGGGAGAACACGTGGTTAATGGGGTCAATGACCTAAATTTCCAAAGGTCGATGTCTTTGTTGTTTCCGAGGCAATTGTCAAGGTCAATGTTGTTGTTGTTGTTGTAAGTGCACGCTCTCAGCGAATGTTATGATCCAGAAATAGTATTTGTTGTTGTTTTGGACATGTACATGCTCTCAGCGAATGTTATGATCCAGAAATAGTATTTGTTGTTGTTGCTCGAGCCAAATGCTATGAGTTTCTCGGAAACAGTTAGATCACGTGTTTCCTTCTCAGCCAATCAGCGAGTCGGTTACATCCCCCTTCTCAGCCAATCAGAGGGCTTGTTTACATAGTAGCGGCGGAGTGAATATAAAGAAAGGATTTTTGTTATAGTTTTATTAGTCTGTGAATAGAATTCAAGGAGTGAGAAGAAGAACAGTTTGACTTTACTCATTTGGATATATATTTGTGATGGCGATGAGTGGAATGTTTACCCTATTAGAAGTTGATAGTGGAGTTGATGGTAATAATACAAGAGCACCAAACATTGCGGTGGAAATTACGAAAGGATCACGGCTTTGTCTGGAATGGGATGCAGTATATGCAAGATATGTGATATCCTTGAGCAAATTTAAAATGGAGGATCAATTATGTTTTGCCGCAAAAGTTGATATAGCACATGTGAATAGACTTCAATGTGCTTTAACTGCATTGGTGAAACATATCGAAGACAATAAACAGTATCGTTAATTGTACATGCTCTGTATTATTGATGTTGTTGTAATTATTCAATAAAATTGTTTCGAAATCGAAAATGTTCTCTTTCTTTTCTGGTTAGGGCTAACGAATCAGGGTCAGTCTAGAGTCAGCAGTCGGAGTGAAAGGACTGAAAAATGAATAAATTTGAGAAAGAGAGAATTAGATCAAATCTAGTGTTTATGGAAAAACATTTGATTTTGGATGATGATTTTCTCGAGTTATCTCTTCAACGCAGGATATTCTCTCAGGAAACACTTGACAATATAATGAGGAGTGATTCTCCCCCATTGGACTATTGTATGAAACTTTTAAAATGTGATTCAAATGCTTATAGTCAATTTATTGATATATTAATTGAAACAAAGCAGAAT
Source organism: Artemia sinica (assembly GCA_027921565.1). Lineage (NCBI taxonomy): Eukaryota > Metazoa > Arthropoda > Branchiopoda > Anostraca > Artemiidae > Artemia > Artemia sinica. The sequence continues at coordinate 24,298,555 of CM051265.1, read as the reverse complement.
CATATTGTGGATATACTTTTGAAAACATTGCCAATGGATTCAATGTAGATGGCTCCCCCATCATTCGAAAGAGGTAACGTCACAGAGCTACTTCTCTCTCCCCCATTTCCCTCTCATTGAATTTATCGAACGAAGAGGATCAGTTTCGTTTTAGCTGTGAGTGAGTTGACATCGGAAACCGAAAAATGTTCTATATATGTCCATTGTGCATGTACACTCTTGGCAGTTGGACTCAATGTGAGAATTGTACAATTATTGATGACTATAGTGAAAAGTGTAAATTATGTAATCCTTGTAAATTACATAGAGGCTATGCAGTACAAATTAAAGGATGTAATTCATGTCTTGAAGAGGTGTGTGACTCTCATCCTAGAGGGCACCTGTGCTCCAATTGTCACTATGATAAATGTGATCAGTGGGAGAATACTTACCCCGCTATGATTGGAAAGAATCCTAAACGTGATTTTAGTTTATTTCTACGAGATTGGTATCGTCGTGGATTTAAATTATTCTGGGAAGAGGAATCTGGTCTACGATTCAACTGTTGGGGTAACAAGACAATCTGGTTTCTACGTCATCGTTGTGATGACACCACCTACTATGACTATAAACCAAGTGATTTTTATTTGGCAGTTACCGAATGTGATTCACCATTTGAAAACATTGTATGTGATATTGCTTCAAATAGACAGATTGAAACTCATGAATTTCATAATATGAATATAAATAGTATCATTGACTATACAAAGAGATATGACAAGAGTGAAGTTACATTGTACTGTAGAAAATGTGACCCTGACTTTGCAGTCAATCAAGATCAATATACAGTGAATCCAAATGATTTACCAGCATTAGTGGTTCACGACAGTTGCCTATACATCGAAGATGAAGAAATCTAAAGTGAAGATTTAAAGACATTGTTGTATATATATATGCATTTTATTAATAAACAAATTCACAAACATTTTTTAAGCACTTTACTCTTAGGGCACTGAAATCAATACTATATAGGTCTGAGAGGATATTTTCCATTAGAAAGTCGTTCAGACGGGGATTGTCACTATAAATGTGGAGAAACTGCTTGTAAGTATAGCCACGACATCGGAACACAAAATATAGTAGTGCATGGAAGCCACAGCTTTTAGTCGTTAGATCCTGCACCCTCTTTCGATTTTGAATAATAGTTTTCCCACTGCTCTCAATATAGTTGCTGATGTGAGGTGTGTAGAATGTATAGGGTAGACCAAGAGGATCAAAAAATTCGATATTCTTCATTGTTTGAAAGATGCACAGCCAATGACCCGTCAGCACAGTCGACGGACTGCTATTAACAATAATCAAGGTATTGTTCGCGCTTTGAATTTTTCCAAGATAGTCCGAGGGCAGACAATAGGATTTGTACTGAGACATGTAGGGGTCAATATTAAATACATTGATTATTTGACTGGTGTTCATGGCGCCAAGTCTAGTAGAACACTGCCTTCGGGAGTGATTTCCCAATAGGTTTCATATTGATTTAGCGAGATACTCTCAGCCAATGGGTCGGCAAATGTACACTCTAAACGCACACTCCCCGTACGTACTATACTCATATCCTGTGTGCCAGACAAATCCAGTACAATGATACCATGTGTTTTAGCAAACATATCTTCGGTTATACCATTTTCAAATAGTTGACAGTCATGGTCTAGGGTTTGCATGGTCAACTCGTACAATGTTCTATAGGATTTATCAAAAGATAGATTGTAGAGTGGGATGCCGTTTACTTTGCACACAAGAGATGAAAGTCCAAACATCTCGAATTTATGTGGGCATTCAGTCCACGATCCTATTGCACTGGCGCTTTTTACAAAAGCCAAAGCAAATTTTGAGGGAATTTCGCCATTGATAAAGGATGAATCGGTGAAGGTGCGTGAGCCCATTGCAATATGACGCTGATTGGTGATTGTATGAGGAACAAGTAGTTTAATATTGTTGCCATTGGCTCTCAGTTTTTCCACGGCCAAAGCAACAGAACTCATGACCTGTTGTTTGCGTACATGAAGTATTGCCGAGGTGAGGGAGAGACTTACATCAGGATTGGCAGCAAGTTCTTTTCTCAATATGAAATTGGAGGGTGCAAGCGTTAGTTTTATATCCACTTTAACATTGGGCGGCAGCCATTGGGGTATATTAAATATTTCATGATATATTTTTCCAACTAGATGTAATTCACTAGTTTTAGCATTTTTAAGTGCATCTGTACTATCAGTATTAGTAATATATTCATATCCATTGAAGGTGCCTCTCAATTCCTTGTATGACTTGGGTGTCATCAGCATGAATTGCATATAGCTTGTATAATTTGAGAGATTGTTGCTTGTGCTCACAAGCGTGCCATTGATGTAGACACTAATTTGACGAAATAAATTATGTAATATACAATTTTCATAGGATATTCCATCGGCCCGAATTGGCATTGTATTATCGGATTTCCGGAATTTCATTTGCAAATCTATAAATGTTGAAGACATGTCCATAAAGTAGTCTTCATTGGAATAAATTTGAAAATGGATATTATCGGAGAGGGGTTGTTGTGGATAAAATTGTTCATAGTATCCATGCTTGACACTCACATCAACATTTTCAGCATTGAATAGATTCAATGAGGCGGTGATTGAGGGTTGAGAATCCTTATGCGGTAGGTAGGACATTTTAGGAGAAGAAATCTAGTTTCGATCCAACAATTTTCTTTCTGGGACTTCTGTTTACAGCACGTGTCGGCTTTTTCCTTCTTTTCTTTGACAAAAGGGATGTATTTCGTTTCCGACCTGAGTAGAGACTGATGAGGGATGCATTGTTTCTTGACCTTTTTAAGCCTTTACCATTTTGTTTTAATCTCTCGCCAAGGGTTCGTGCGCTGGACCTAAGATTTTCCGTAGCACTTTTTTTAAAATCCTTGCCAGAGCCCCAATCGTATAGTGTAGAGGATGCAAAATCTGTCGCAGCCGGTACAAGATATTTTCTAGCCAGTGTTAGTGAAGAGCGAAACAGCTTAGCAAACCAGCTGCCAAGACCATAGCCAGACATTGACGAGCGACCTTGTAGTAGTCCATTCCATTGCCCTGTTGTCTCGGGCCAAGAGTATTAACATAGCAGTCAATATCAGGACAAGTGAATACCACTTTTCTATTAGACATCTTGTTGTTGTTGAACGATGGGTCGAAAATGGCAAGTAATCACAGCCAAACCTTTTGAAATTGCTATGGGATCACCCAATTCGGTTCTTAGTGTTAACTGACAGAGTTCCAAATAGGAAGTGTTTACGGGAATATACTTAAGATGCTTTATATTGTAGTGATGAATATGTTCTTGATTGGTTTTTCGTTCAAGAACTCGTAGGAGGGGAACATTTGAATTACCAACCCGAGATGTTTCCACAAATGAAGCATAGAGAAATATACAGGTGTCTGTGGTGAAGGCAGGCGGGTAGTCAGCAAAAATGAAATTAGTGTTTCCGGCACTTTTACCATTGATTATATTGAGCTTAAAGCCAAGAACATACTTTAGATTATCGTTGAGAATAACCTTTTCACTGGCAATTGGTGAACTAATGTAGATCTTACCCTCCTCCTTTGAATAGTTGAAATGAAAAGCTCCCTTTTTACGAGCAGAAATTCTTTTATTAATGGAATGACATAAATCATTCATACAGGTGAGTTCCTCGTAGGGTAATTCAATGTATGGATAATTCATCCAATTGATTTTTTGAATTTGTTCTTGATCACCCGGTGGTGGCGGCCAATCATTGGGTCTAATTTTTATATCATATTTACGATCTTTTCTCAGGATGTCATAGGTATTTTTGAGAATACAGTCGACAAGAGCCACTTCATACTTTACATTGTCGTCGAATTTGATGGTGGGGGAGAGTTTCGTCCAAAAATCACTTGTTCTATTCAAGTCATTGTAGAGAGGATCGGAAACATTGGACATGAAAGTCACATAGAAATCATTGGGCATTGTCAATGTCTTCAGCAATGACCCAAGAATCAAAATCTGAGTTGTATCCTAGCCAGCGAACAAACAACTGTCTCTTGCCATGGCGTGTACGACTCTTTAATATCTTTTCAATTTGATAAATTTCACTAGTGTTTCTAACCTTTTGCAGTTCATATTCATAAAAACCGCCGAGAATCTCGTTATCTTTGGTGTCTCGCAGTCGATATGTCGTGGGCTCGGTGTCCAGGATTTTGGACACTTTAAAAAGTTCAGTGCTCCATAAATAATTCCCTTTTTCAAAAATATTGGTGGTTCTATTAATTCGAACAGTATCACCAACATTGAATTTCTGCTTCTTTTTCTTCTCATTGCCATTGGAGTATTGCTTTAGAAAAGCATCAAATGTATTTTCATTGTAGTGAACATCCCGAGGGCTTGAGTTGGACAGAGATCGATGGGGTCGATGGTTATATATCTGCATGATTTTATCTAAATCATGAATAAAAGCCGGTGTATTTTTCAATTTGCAATATCTTGAAATTAATAGACGAATCGTTCTTATTAATCGTTCAGCCAATGCAGCCTTTATCGGGCTGTGACTATGATAAAGTGTTGTATTATATTTCAACAGAACCTTTTGCACATGGGGATTAACAAATTCACTGCCACGATCCGATTGAATTTTTCTATATGAATTCTGTTCTAGAATACTTTCAATGGCCCGAGCAACTTCAACACCTCTCTTTGATCGCAGTGGAATGGCATAGGCATAGCGACTAAAGACACTGATTGCCATCAGAATATATTTGTAGGGCGCATTGTGACGCTGTTGAATTGCATCTAAAGTTAAAAGATCCATTTGCATTATATGCAGAGGGAAAAAGGCTTTAGTTTGTCGATATTGTTTGCTACGAAGCCTGTGATTTCGATGCAGTGTGTAACATGCTTCATTCTCTAGATACTCTTTTGCATTTTTCAATGTGGTGGTGCCGGAGACAGCTTTAGAAAGAGTGGTGGGGGAACTTTAACTCCCCGCCTCACCAATATTTTCATAGACACCTTTCAGAACTTCATCCATTTTGAGCGTAAACACGTAGTGTAATGTCCACTCCCCTTTTGCACACTGGTGGGCGAATCAATTCGTCTTCGCTTTTGACTAGCAGCCACAGGTGTTGTAAAATCATTGCTGCTACTGCTGATAGTATTTTCAAATATTGAATCTTCTTCTTTTTTAAATGGTGTTGTTGTTGGTGTTGTTGGAGGACTATATTCTCTTAGTTTCTTTAGAATTTGCCTATTGCCAATAAGACTTTTGGGAAAGTTTGATACACACAGAAAGGTGTATAGATTATTGTCAAAGGATAAAAGTCCTTTACGATTCGTCACCATATCACAAATTAAATCAACTAGATTATAACTTTTTTCCTGAATTATAATTCGTTTCCCTGTGCTGTCGACTTGAACTTGATCGCCAGTTTCCAACATGAGATAAGATAATACTCTTTTACTCTGTTCTCGATAGGTCACTGGCAATAGGTTTCCAATTTTCAATACAATTGAATTCAATTCCTTCTCCTTTGATGCTGCTGCAGAATCTTGAGGAGATGTTTCCTGTTTAGAGGGATCAGTGGCAGGTCTCTCACGATATGGTTTATGTTTGTCCACACGTCGCAATGCATCTTGAAGTAAAAGCAGTTTTTTGTCATCGGCAATATTCTCATCGTTAATGAATTTGCTTAGATTGTCTTCAAAATGTTCGATGGGCGAGAGGACAAGTTCAAATGGTGTCAATTTATAGGGTTTTGCCATTCTCACTAGAGAAAACTGTTTACAAGTCCTGCAATTATCGGTAGTAAAAGTGTGAAAAAGCTACCGCCCGCCTGAAGGAGCCGTTTTCTTTTAATTTTTTTTCCCTTGTTTTTACAAGCCAAGGTGCGTACAGTGGAACGATGTTGCTTTGACTGTTGTCTAACACCTTCTGGCAGTTGAACATTGCCCTCAGTTAAATTTAAACAAAGTTCAGATATTAGATTAATGAAATCATTGTCAACCTCATGTTTGAGTATAGCCTTCCTAAGCAATGGTTTTGAAGTGCTTAAAACGGAAAACAGATGCCGTTTGTTCGTGTAGTTTCTTCAGTGTCATAATGGCAACTAATAGCCTTTTCTACTGTTCACCGGAAGATATACTGTAATTTCATTGTTGAAAATGTCGGTGACTACACGTAGATCCTCGGGCGTGCTCTTATTAAGATCCAGCAAAATGTAACCGTAGGGCTTGCTAGTCGCCTGAGTGTGCGCTGACAACAGAAATTTTGGAGCGCCGGGGTATATCTGCTTATTGAGAGTTATGAGCGAGCTAGAATCACGTACAACTCGATAGATAATATAGACGGTGCAATTCAAAGCAAGGGTTCGCATACATTTGCTCTGATGAAACAGATTGTGTAGAACCAGAGTAACGGAAATGTGTTCATGATGGGAGCGAACGGTGAACAGTTGTAGCATTTCCTGGGAGAACTGTTCAATGGATTCAGCCAAATCATCAATAATCAACCACGAGTTCGATTCAATACTATTGAAAACATCAAGTCCCCGTATGAATTGTATTGGTATGGATGTGGCAATAGCTTTTTATTTTATCATAGGACTCTTGCCAAATACTATAGCAATAGTAGATTTTTTTCGGTTTTTCCAAAAACATTTTATCGCAATTTTGAATTATTCTAGCTAAAAGCGTTGTTTTCCCCGACATTGAGGGACCACACAGAAATGATCTGAAGGGTGTTTTAAATTGATACATGCTGTTGACAACAGTCGGACTACAACTAACTGTAAATCATATGTGCTCAATGAATAAGTAGTAATTTCCCCATAGATCTATCTATTCAAGAACAACAAAAAAAAACAATATTTCATGGCAGCATTTATTTCGGCACTGCATGAAAACAAATATTTGCAGTCAACATGAACTGTAACGATAAAAATAATAACACTTGTTCAACAAGAGCAGTTGACAAAATTTCATGGTCAACATGAAAACTCTATTTGTTCAACATGAACAACGATAACACTTTATGTACAATATAAAACACTTTTTGCCCATCATCAGCACTTATTGTCTTTAAACACTTTTCTGTACAACACTTTTCTGTCCATCTTTTAAAGCACTTATTGTCAACTTAAACTCTGTACAAAAAAAACACTTTTCTATACAACAACAAAAACACAGAAAACACTTGAAAACAGACACTTGGAACTAGTAGCACAGTTGAACACATTACGGTGAATTTAAAGGTGGTGTCCCCCCCCCGGGGACCGCGGGGGCGAAGGCCGGCCGGCCGCGGGCGGGACCCCCCACCCCCCTGGGCGGCCGCGGGAAGGGACCCCCCCCCCCTGGGGACCGCGGTGGAAAAACAATAGTTGTCGTCACTGCTACTGCGGGTTAGTGGATGGGTTAGTGGTGGTTAGTGCTCGGGTTAAGGTAGTGAGATTGGGATTAGTTAATTTATGACCAGGTTGGGTGGTGGTTAGTTGGTTAGGTTAATTTATCCAGACCAAGTTGATTGCGAAAGTCTATGCATTCAACTCGGTCTGAAATACGGTAGTGGCCGTGGGGTAGGACAGTCACACCATTCTCGAGCACATAGACTTTGTCGGATATACACGACATTGCATTCTTTTCCACTCTCACAGTATAATTTCTATACTGTAGAGAGCGAATTGCAAGCACTTGTGCTCTCGGCACTAGGCTACTTTCTACACAGTCTTTGTACACGCTCATGTTGAAATTGCTCTTTACAAAATGTGTAGGCACCCCTTTACACGCCTTCTTTTCATCCTTACTATGAGTTTTTACGCAATAGACTTTGGGGCCCGGGAACACCCCCCTGGATATCAAATCACTCCCCGTCTCTGATTTTAACATTAATAGTTGGTTGGGGGCTTGACGTTTCACCAGCTCAGGGTAGAGTGATGGATTCCAGTTGGTGAAATCCATCCGCGAGCTGATGTGCACCCCATTTTGCAAATCACCCAATAAATCCAATTCAGTCCCATTTACCTTTAACAGCAGAGAATCTGTATCACCATAGTAAACTTGAACCTCCCCCTCCCGTGGCCATTGCACCTTGCACACATTGTAAAAGAACGACAACATGAGCTTTTTTGAAATTTCTAGTACTGAACTGCCGCCTGCTATATTCTTGTTCAGTACCACATTTCGCTTTCGCCTGTGTAGAAGAACCATGCCAGTCTCTATGCTCGTGAACGATGTAAAATTGGGATCGGCAATAATTCGTGCACACTCTAGAGGGTCAGTCACAACGTCGCAGCGAGATCTATTACGAACGCTTACACACATTTTGCCAAACGCTGAATTTAGAATGAGCTTATACATTTCCTTCTCCACCTTTGAATTTGCCCTAGAGCGTTTATCGACGAAGGTGTCGATAAACGTTTTCAAGTATGGTCGCTGATTGAACTGCAGGACCCTGTGTATTTTGGTGATCTTGAAACCATTGCTCACCATCCAGTGCAAAAGCACATGGTGAACAACGATATTCTCCTTAGGGTCCAAATCAGCAATCAGTTTCTGTTTGGAGGGAGTCCAGTGCATCCCCATATCCTCAACCAATGAACGATTGTAGGGGCTCAGAGAGTCCCTGCTCACGGGCCGATTGATACAGGGAAAGACAAAATCTTTGACTGAGTCGTGAAGCGCCAGCGGAATGTGACCGTCAACTTCAAAGAACCATCCTTGTGGCCCATTGTCCTCGACGGTGGTAATGTCGGGGAACTCACAAGGATTCTCAAGCCATTGATAGTTCCCACACGGCAAAGAGTAGTGTGACATTGTCGAGGGGTACAATGAGTTCATGTCCAAGAACACTGCATTTGACTTTGCACCGGTGCTTTGTCCGCTCGGATCGGTTGATAAGACGCGGTCCCCATGAAAAACATACCCACCCCTCATTGAACGCTCTACAAAAAGGTGTTGATCTACGTCGGTGATTAGGCCTATTTCCTCCCTGCTAATTTTTAAAATTAAATCAATCACTAAATGGGGTGTGGAAAAATAATAGCCTATATCTAACCCGAACTCTGAATAGATTTGGTGTGTGTTCTTACAGACTATATCCAACAGAGTTAGAACGTCACTGGCCAAGTAGAGTCTACAATAATCCCACCCATTTTTACAATCCCCCTTGGACCATACCTTCTTGGCAAACTCATACTCCTCGGCTGTGCATTCACTGTTGGTCAGTGAATTGTAAAAAGCTTCAATTGAAGGTAGTTTCACCTCACTTAAGCGTGCGCCAGAACAGTAATAATCGTATGCGTATATACCTTTGCAGGTCAACAGGTCATACATTTCACTGTCTGGAAAGTGCTGTTTAAGCAAGGGAAAGCTATCAAAATTGTCGCTTTTTTGCACTTGAATCAATTGACTCAATGCCTTGGGAAAAAAACTAAAGGAATCTAAAAACCTGATTTTATTCCAACACGTATGCCCATTATCCACTGCCTGCCATTTCAGTTCGAGAAGCAATAACTTCTCAGCCGATTTGGGAATTATGTTATAGGTAAATGAACTATTTACCCATGGACAATCTACTCCCCCTCCCTCCCTATGCATACGTGCCAGTGCCGGTAAAATAAATTTTAAGTCATAATTGGAATTATGAATAAAAACAGGGATAAAAAACTGCTGGCTAACATTTAAATTACACGATTGATGCGCAACCCCCCTAAAATTACTACCCCCCGAGGATATTTCCTGCCACAAATAATTATGGTCTCTGACTTTCCCCCTCCCCCCTCTTTTCCCTTTAGTCCCCTTATCTCCCTCTGCAAACTCTCCCTTACATACCCACATATTTTTTGATTTTTAATCGCGAGACGATCCTCTGCAGACAACACCATTGGATAATGGGTATTTCTCAAAAGAGAAATAGCACCATTAGCCGAACCAATCAGTTTAGTCAGTGCCTTGACCATGTACTCGGGCCCCTCATCCAATGTTTTAACTATTTCTAACAACGGCATGGTGTTAGAACTGTCTCTTTGCGCGTGGGCGTAGGACACTGCAATAGCCTGATGTTCTTTGACTCGGTTTGGAAATTGGGGGTCATTCACCTCCACCAGCTTAGCTTCACAGTCTAAAGATATTTTGTTGCACTGGAGAAGGGTGTTTTGGAAATTTTTGAATCGTAGAATTGCCCTATCCCCTGAAACCGTTTCCACTGTCTGGTAGCCGTGCCGTCTACAATACTTCATATGATTCCGTAGTTTTATATCACTACGGAATCTAGAGGCATGTTGGACAGTAGAAACATTCCCCCCTAAGCTTACCCTCCCCCAGAACTCTACTAATGTCAGTGATAGGGTTAAAATGACCGATTGCGTTCGGTTCACTAGGTGGCGTGTATAACAACCAAACCCAGTGTTTAACCAAATCAACTGACGGGGCCCTTACGGGGAAGACCACCCCTTCTTTTTTAAACGAACCCCATCTTTAAATTCTGTTTTCGTATTGTACCACAGTAACGCCGATATTTAAGTGGGCATTAGCCCTTTCAAAAATATCAATGGATCTTAGCGTTACTGGGTATTTTTCCTCTAAGCATGAAAAATCTACAACTGGAAATCGGACCCGTCCTTCCCATGTATGGCCAAATTGTCTAAATTCTTCTTAGTAGCGTCCCGAGCTAGAGGCTCGAATGCTGATATGAGGAAAGCATATCTGAAACACTTTTGACCTGTTTCAAAACAGATCCGCTGGACACCTTGACAACCTTCTAGATCTGGATTATATTTTAATTCTACTGCCCTCCCTCCCCCATTGCCCCCTCTTAAAATAAAATCTTTCTTAAATTTACAAATATTAACGCTTAAATTTTCAACAAAAAGAACTAGAGATCCACTCCCATTTTCATTAAAGTTCTCAAGATGCGTTATAATTTGATCCACCCAATCCATGAAAACACCCCCAAAAGTTTCTAAATTTGAATAAACCAAACGCATCTCGGAATGTATAAAATGATAATACATTTCGCTTTTCCCCTCATTCAAATAAAAAACCTTTAAAACAATTGAAACCTCCCACAACTGAATTTGATTCTCCAGAAGTGCACGAATTTTATCTACATATGCATGCACAATTTCTACAGGGTCAAAAACAAATTTTCCCCCCATAAGTGAATTAAAAGGGTCCCCAAACGTTGCAGTGAAAACAACTATATTATTTAAAATTATATTCGACAATTGAAAATCGGGGAAAGATGTACCCCCTCCCCCATGTTGTTCAACAATATCTGGGGTATTGGAAGCCACTTCATTCGATTGAAGTGGACCCGTTATGGTATCGGAGGCTGGAGGAGGAGGGTTCCCTGTAAAATCATCTAAAAGCTGCAAAGTGTTCGGGCTCAAGTCTGCCAGCTCAACTGCGCTATTATCTACATTAAAAAAATCAGCTAAAAACTTATCAATATTAGCTGGTACTTCAATAGAGTTAATGATTTCGTTGTCCTGAAACTCCACTGGCGGTGTTAGAATTGGTTCTTCCTCTTCTTCACTGGACGGAGAGTAGGGGACCAAAGCAATCTATAAATGAAAAATGGAAGGCTTGTAATTTGATTTTGTGAAAAAAATAGCTTATTTTCAGTGTTCAAATCACCCCTACTAATTTTATTATTTTTTTTTTTCGGCGCTTTTCGGAGGCACAGTGCATCTCTGTGGCGCTTCCCTGACCCGTGGCGCTTCTTGGACCCGCGGCGCTTCCCCCAACGCTTCCCTGACTCGTGGCGCATCCCTGTGGCGCTTCTCGGGGCCCGTATCGCTTCCTGCGATGCTTCTCGGGCCCGTGGCGCTTCTTGGACCCGCGGCGCTTCCCCCGGCGCTTCCCGGATCCACCGGCGCATTCCGGGCTCCGCGGCTCCCGGCCATTTACATAATGTCCCAAAAAGTTGAAATATTTCTAATTCCATACAGGTTCGGTAAACACATGAGTTTAATTATGGAGGTTAGATGAACGAGTTTGAACTTCAAAATGTTGAGAACCATTAAGTCGCTTTCCCCTCACTTCTTAGGCATTATACCGCTATGTAAGCTCTCCGCGCGAGGTTATAAATAATTTTAGCATCTCCTTTCCCTGTTTTGTTTTACATTAGCGGTTTTAGTCAATCAAGGTTTCAATGACCTTTGCGTAATTCTGTGTTTTCTGAAATAACGGAGAACAAATTGTCTGCAAAATTATTATTTAGGACATTGGAGTTCTATATTCTATGTAAGAGCGAAACATGTCACGATAGAAATATTCAGTGTAAATTAGAACGACAATATGTGACAGATGGGATAATCTCTCTCAAAATTAGGTGAAAAAGAGCAGTCGGTGTTTCAAAGGTACCTAAAAATATATGTGATAGCAATAGAGAAAATAGTAAAGATTAGAAAAAATAGCATTTTGAGTTTCAAAGGCGGTGATTATTAATAGAAATTACCTAAAAATATTCGCTTATGAGATATCGAAGCGATAGCAAAGATTAGAAAAGAGTGGTTTCTTTGCAAAAAAATTACATTTAGATATCTCCGAGGGAGATAAATTTAAAACAATGGTTGGGGGGTGAGGGGTTAATATCCCGCTGAGATAAGTTTATATTGGGATTGAAAAAGAAAAAAACAATGGAAGAAATAGATAGGTAGGAAAAAATGCTTACATTTGCATAATCCGTCTGGGCTTGGGTGCCCGAAGGACCAGGTAACGTGTGTTGGAGGGCGGGCGGGGCGGCAGCGCTATGTTCTTGCGCGGCTGGGCCGGCTATTTCACGATCTTGCGTAGCTTCAGCATTGTAGTTATCCGCCCACTCTCTCTTTAACTTTCTGCCAGGCCGCATTGGGGCTGGCTCGTCATCTCTTGCTTTCTTGGAAGGAGGGGGGTGACAGGCATTCTTCGCTATTGGCCTTAAAAAGAAGAGAAAAAATTAGTATCAAAATAATTTGCCCCTTTTTTACAGAAAGAAAGTTAGTACCCTCATCCATATAATTTTGTCTAGAAAAGCATTTATCTCTTTTCAGTAAAGCAAAAAGTAAAAATTTCGCGAGAAATATATTAGGCTTAGAAATCAAACGTTTTTATTAGACAATCAGTAGTCTATAGCCATAGGATAGGAATCATTGTTTCTATTTTTACCATTTAGAAAAATATTAAATTTTCCGGTCTATAGGCTTTAAATTAGATCGTTAACCCATCGACCTGTAGGCCTATATTTTGCAAACATAGGTTAAAATGCTATTCAATTTATACATAATATTAGCTTCATGCAACTCCCAAAGACTTTTCTAGCCCTGCACTGTTTGTTTTCATTTTACACTGATGGCGGTAGAATTGAAGGCATTGCCCTCCCCCTTTACATTATTTACCTACAACGAAGCTGTTAGAAGCAATGTATTGCCCCCTCCCCCCTTTCACATAATGTTCTAAATATATTGTTAAACTTAATTTGAAAATGATCTCTTTCACCGGCTCTCTGACAAATACAAGACCCTTTTTTTAATGTGAAGAAATAGTTTGTTTTCATTTTACACTGATGGCGGTAGAATTGAAGGCATTGCCCTCCCCCTTTACATAATTTACTTACAACGAAGCTGTTAGAAGCAATGTATTGCCCCCTCCCCCCTTTCACATAATGTTCTAAATATATTGTTAAACTTAATTTGGAAATAATCTCTTTCACCGGCTCTCTGACAAATACAAGACCCTTACTTTTAATGCGAAGAAATAGTTTGTTTTCATTTTACACTGATGGCGGTAGAATTGAAGGCATTGCCCTCTCCCTTTACATAATTTACTTACAACGAAGCTGTTAGAAGCAATGTATTGCCCCTCCCCCCTTTCACATAATGTTCTAAATATATTGTGAAACTTAATTTGAAAATAATCTCTTTCACCGGCTCTCTGACAAATACAAGACCCTTACTTTTAATGCGAAGAAATAGTTTGTTTTCATTTTACACTGATGGCGGTAGAATTGAAGGCATTGCCCTCCCCCTTTACATAATTTACTTACAACGAAGCTGTTAGAAGCAATGTATTGCCCCCTCCTCCCTTTCACATAATGTTCTAAATATATTGTTAAACTTAATTTGAAAATAATCTCTTTCACCGGCTCTCTGACAAATACAAGATTACGAAACTACAAGCTTAATATACAGCAATCTCTTTTTGCTTAAAACTGTTTTAATTTGACAGCCAAAACAAAACCCTTTGACTAGACCGATAGCGTGAACACACCGGAAAAAGGGTGACAGCTAATTATAGGCCTCACATTGGAGTCTTGTGTCAAATCAGAGCGAGCTAATAACAACAGAGCGATGGATGTCTCAGTTAGAGAAAAGATTACAATTGAGAAAAGTCAAACTTTAACGAAAAGAGAATTATTTCTTTTTGTGAGAATTTGGGATTGTAAAACAATGGTGGGGGGGGGGTTAGGGTAAAAAGAATATATTTTATGTTTTCCATTGATTATAATGATGTTTGTATGGTTTGGGGGGGGGTTTGGGGTAAAGGAATATATTTACGTTTTAGCTGAATATACTGGAGGATGTCCAAGGAAAATTCGTTTGAAAATAAAAAATGTACTTACATTGCAAATTGAAGTTGACATGGCTTCTAATTCATCAAATTTATCCATTGTTGTTTCAATTGTGTCACAATACTTTCTGATAATTGAATTACATTGCAAGCCCGTTATATACGAAATCTCAAGGGCGAATTGTTATGTAACGGGGAAAACCATATGTAAACAAGCCCTCTGATTGGCTGAGAAGGGGGATGTAACCGACTCGCTGATTGGCTGAGAAGGAAACACGTGATCTAACTGTTTCCGGGAAACTCATAGCATTTGGCTCGAGCAACAACAACAAATACTATTTCTGGATCATAACATTCGCTGAGAGCATGTACATGTCCAAAACAACAACAAATACTATTTCTGGATCATAACATTCGCTGAGAGCGTGCACTTACAACAACAACAACAACATTGACCTTGACAATTGCCTCGGAAACAACAACAACATCGACCTTTGGAAATTTAGGTCATTGACCCCATTAACCACGTGTTCTCCCTAATGACTCTATGCCCATATTTGGTGTGGGGTTCGGAGTCTATGCCCATATATGGTGTGGGGTTCGGACTCAATAAGGCCATTTTACTCCTACCCAAACCCAAAGGGGCCCCCTCCCAACTTTTTTGCCCCCGCCCCATTTTTTTACACTTTTTGGTGCGCTTGAAACACAAAAGGGCCCCCCAAAGGGCCCTCCAACTTTTTTGCCCCCCCCCCCCATTTTTTACAATTTTTTTGCGCGCTTGAGACACAGAAGGGCCCCCAAAGGGCCCCACCCATCTTTTTGCCCCCCCCCCCCCCATTTTTTATACTTTTCTTTTTGCGCACTTGAGACACAGAAGGGCCCCCAAAGGGCCCCACCTCAACTTTTTTGCCCCCCTCGCCCCAATTTTTTTACACTTTTTTTTGCGCGCTTGAGACACAGAAGGGCCCCCAACCAACTTTTTGAGTCTCTCCTCCCATTAGTGTTTTGTTGTGGTTTACCATGTCACTGTTACATCCTCTTGATGTTTCAAAGTTCATTTTGGATTTTTAATTGAAATATAAGAGTTGGAATATTTCAATAGTGTTCTATCGTGGCTTACCATGTCACTGTTACATTCTGAAGATGTTTCAAAGTTCATTTTGGATTTCTTTCGTTGCAATGTAAGAGTTGGAATATTTCAGTAGTGTTTGTTGTGGTTTACCTTGTCACTGTTACATTCTCTTGATGTTTCAAAGTTCATTTTGATTTTTTTTCGTTGAACTGTAAGAGTTGGAATATTTCAGTAGTGTTTCTCGTGGTTTACCTTGTCACTGTTTCCTTCTCTTTATGTTTATAGGTTCATTTTAGATTTTTTTCCCCTTGATATACAAGAGTTGGAATATTTCAGTAGTGTTTTATCGTGGTTTAACTTGTCACTGTTACATACCTTCTCACTATTACATTCTCTTGATGTTTCAAAGTTTATTTTGCATTTTATTCGTCGAAATGTAAGAGTTGGAATATTTCAGTAATGTTTTGTCGTTGTTTACCTTGTCACTGTTACATTCTCTTTATGTTTCAAAGTTAATCTTAGATTTTTTTTTCCTTGAAATGTAAGAGTTGGAGTATTTCAGTTGGAATATTTTAGTAGTGTTTTATCGTGGTTTACCTTGTCACTGTTATATTCTCTTGATGTTTCAATGTTCATTTTGTTTTTTTTTTCGTTGCAATGTAAGAGTTGGAATATTTCAGTAGTGTTTTGTCTTGGTTTACCTTGTTACTGTTACATTCTCTTGATATTTCAAAGTTCATTTTAAATTTTTTTTTTGTTGAAATGTAAGAGTTGACATATTTCAGTAGTGTTTTGTCGTGGTTTACCTTGTCACTGTTACATTTTCCTGATGTTTCAAAATTCATTATGGATTTTTTTTTGTTGAAATGTGAGAGTTGGATTATTTCAGTAGTGTTTTGTCGTGGTTTACCTTGTCGCTGTTACATTTTCTTGATGTTTCAAAGTTAATTTGGGATTTTTTTCGTTGAAATGTAAGAGTTAGAATTGTCACTGTTACCACGACAGTGTTTACTCTTGATGTTTCAAAGCTCATTTTGGATTTTTTTTTCGTTGAAATGCGAGAGTTGGAATGTTTCATTAGTATTTTTTTCGTGGTTAAACTTATCACTGTTAAATTCTCTTGATGTTTCAAAGTTCATTTTAGATTTTTTTCATTGAAATGTAAGAGTTGGAAATATTTCAGTAGTGTCTTGTCGTGGTTTACCTTATCACTGTTACATTCTCCTGATTTCTCCAAGTTCCTTTTGGATTTCTTTCGTTGAAATGTAAGAGTTGGAATATTTCGGTAGTGTTTTCTCGTGGTTTAACTTGTCACTGTTACATTCTGAAGATGTTTCAAAGTTCATTTTGGATTTTTTTTCGTTGAAATATAAGAGTTTGAATATTTCAGTGGTATTTTGTCGTGGTTTACCTTGTCACTTTTACTTTTTCTTGATGTTTCAAAGTTCATTTTGGATTTCTTTCGTTGAAATGTAAGAGTTGGAATATTTCAGTGAGTGTTTTGTCATGGTTTACCATGTCACTGTTATATTCTCTTGATGTTTTCAAAGTTCATTTTAGATTTGTTTTCCTTGATATGTAAGAGTTGGAATATTTCAGTAGTGTTTTGTCGTGCTTTACCTTGTCACTGTTATATTCTCTTGATGTTTCAAAGTTCATTTTGGATTTTTGTCGTTGAAATGCAAGAGTTGGAATATTTCAGTAGTGTTTTGTCGCAGTTTACCTTGTCACTGTTACATTCTTAAGATGTTTCAAATTCATTTTGGATTTTTTTCGTTGAAATGTAAGAGTTGGAATATTTCAATAGTGTTTTGTCGTGGTTTACCTTGTCACTGTTACATTCTCTTGATGTTTCAAAGTTCATTTTAGATTTTTTTTTTTCTGTTGAAATGTAAGAGTTGGCATATTTCAGTAGTGTTTTGTCGTGGTTTACCTTGTCACTGTTACATTTTCCTGATGTTTCAAAATTCATTATGGATTTTTTTTTGATGAAATGTGAGAGTTGGATTATTTCAGTAGTGTTTAGTCGTGGTTTACCTTGTCGCTGTTACATTTTCTTGATGTTTCAAAGTTAATTTTGGATTTTTTTCGTTGAAATGTAAGAGTTAGAATTGTCACTGTTACATTCTCTTGATGTTTCAAAGTTCATTTTGGATTTTTTTTTCGTTGAAATGCGAGAGTTGGAATATTTCAGTAGTATTTTTTCGTGGTTAAACTTATCACTGTTAAATTCTCTTGATGTTTCAAAGTTCATTTTAGATTTTTTTCATTGAAATGTAAGAGTTGGAAATATTTCAGTAGTGTCTTGTCGTGGTTTACCTTATCACTGTTACATTCTCCTGATTTCTCAAAGTTCCTTTTGGATTTCTTTCGTTGAAATGTAAGAGTTGGAATATTTCGGTAGTGTTTTCTCGTGGTTTACCTTGTCACTGTTACATTCTCTTGATGTTTCAAAGTTCATTTTGGATTTTTTTTTTCGTTGAAATATAAGAGTTTGAATATTTCAGTGGTATTTTGTCGTGGTTTACCTTGTCACTTTTACATTTTCTTGATGTTTCAAAGTTCAGTTTGGATTGTTTTCGTTGAAATGTAAGAGTTGGAATATTTCAGTGAGTGTTTCGTCATGGTTTACCATGTCACTGTTATATTCTCTTGATGTTTCAAAGTTCATTTTAGATTTGTTTTCCTTGATATGTAAGAGTTGGAATATTTCAGTAGTGTTTTGTCGTGGTTTACCTTGTCACTGTTATATTCTCTTGATGTTTCAAAGTTCATTTTGGATTTTTGTCGTTGAAATGCAAGAGTTGGAATATTTCAGTAGTGTTTTGTCGCAGTTTACCTTGTCACTGTTACATTCTTAAGATGTTTCAAATTCATTTTGGATTTTTTTCGTTGAAATGTAAGAGTTGGAATATTTCAATAGTGTTTTGTCGTGGTTTACCTTGTCACTGTTACATTCTCTTGATGTTTCAAAGTTCATTTTAGATTTTTTTTTTTTCTGTTGAAATGTAAGAGTTGGCATATTTCAGTAGTGTTTTGTCGTGGTTTACCTTGTCACTGTTACATTTTCCTGATGTTTCAAAATTCATTATGGATTTTTTTTTGATGAAATGTGAGAGTTGGATTATTTCAGTAGTGTTTAGTCGTGGTTTACCTTGTCGCTGTTACATTTTCTTGATGTTTCAAAGTTAATTTTGGATTTTTTTCGTTGAAATGTAAGAGTTAGAATTGTCACTGTTACATTCTCTTGATGTTTCAAAGTTCATTTTGGATTTTTTTTTCGTTGAAATGCGAGAGTTGGAATATTTCAGTAGTATTTTTTCGTGGTTAAACTTATCACTGTTAAATTCTCTTGATGTTTCAAAGTTCATTTTAGATTTTTTTCATTGAAATGTAAGAGTTGGAAATATTTCAGTAGTGTCTTGTCGTGGTTTACCTTATCACTGTTACATTCTCCTGATTTCTCAAAGTTCCTTTTGGATTTCTTTCGTTGAAATGTAAGAGTTGGAATATTTCGGTAGTGTTTTCTCGTGGTTTACCTTGTCACTGTTACATTCTCAAGATGTTTCAAAGTTCATTTTGGATTTTTTTTTTCGTTGAAATATAAGAGTTGGAATATTTCAGTAGTATTTTGTCGTGGTTTACCTTGTCACTGTTACATTTTCTTGATGTTTCAAAGTTCAGTTTGGATTGTTTTCGTTGAAATGTAAGATTTGGAATATTTCAGTGAGTGTTTCGTCATGGTTTACCATGTCACTGTTATATTCTCTTGATGTTTCAAAGTTCATTTTAGATTTGTTTTCCTTGATATGTAAGAGTTGGAATATTTCAGTAGTGTTTTGTCGTGGTTTACCTTGTCACTGTTATATTCTCTTGATGTTTCAAAGTTCATTTTGGATTTTTGTCGTTGAAATGCAAGAGTTGGAATATTTCAGTAGTGTTTTGTCGCAGTTTACCTTGTCACTGTTACATTCTTAAGATGTTTCAAATTCATTTTGGATTTTTTTCGTTGAAATGTAAGAGTTGGAATATTTCAATAGTGTTTTGTCGTGGTTTACCTTGTCACTGTTACATTCTCTTGATTTTTCAAATTTCATCTTTGATGTTTTTCATTGAAATGTAAGAGTTGTAATATTTCAGTAGTGTTTTGTCATGGTTTACCTTGTCACTGTTACATTCTCTTGATGTTTCAAAGTTCATTTTGGATTTTTTTTTTCATTGAAATATAAGAGTTGGAATATTTCAGTAGTGTTTTGACGTGGTTTAAATTGTCACTGTTACATTCCCTTGATGTTTCAAAGTTCATTTTGGATTTTTTTCGTTGAAATGTAAGAGTTGAAATATTTCAGTAGTGTTTTATCGTGGTCTACCACATCACTGTTACATTCTGAAGATGTTTCGAAGTTCATTTTTGATTTTTTCGTTGAAATGTAAGAGTTGGAATATTTCAGTAGAGTTTTGCTGTGGTTTACCTTGTCACTGTTACATTCTGAAGATGTTTCAAAGTTCATTTTGGAATTTTTTTTTCGTTGAAGTGTAAGAGTTGGAATATTTCAGTAGTGTTTTGTCGTGGTTTACCAAGTCACTTTTACATTCTGAAGATATTTCAAAGTTCATTTTGAATTTTTTTTTCGTTGAAATGTAAGAGTTGGAATAATTCAGTAGTGTTTTGTCGTGGTTTACCTTGTCACTGTTACATTCTCATGATGTTTCAAAGTTCATTTCGGATTTTTTTTTTTTTGTTGAAATGTAAGAGTTGGAATATTTCAGTAGTGTTTTGTCGTAGTTTACATTGCCATTGTTACATTATCTTGATGTTTCAAAGTTCATTTTGGATTTTTTTTTGTTGAACTGTAAGAGTTGGAATATTTCACTAGTGTTTTGTCGTGGTTTACCTTGTCACTGTTACATTCTCTTGATGTTTCAAAGTTAATTTTGGATTTCATTCTTTGAAATGTATGAGTTGGAATATTTCAGTAGTGTTTTGTCGTAGTTTACCCTGTCACTGTTACATTCTCTTAATATTTCAAAGTTCATTTGGGACTGTTTTTTTCGTTGAAATGTAAGATTTGGAATGTTTCAGTAGAGTTTTATCGTGGTTAACCTTGTCACTGTTACATTCACTTGAAATTTCAAAGTTTATTTTAGATTTTTTTTTTGTTGAAATGTAAGAGTTGGAATATTTCACTAGTGTTTTTTCGTGGTTTACCTTGTCACTGTTACATTCTCTTGATGTTTCAAAGTTCATTTTGGATTTCATTCTTTGAAATATATGAGTTGGAATATTTCAGTAGTGTTTTGTCGTAGTTTACCCTGTCACTGTTACATTCTCTTAATATTTCAAAGTTCATTTGGGACTGTTTTTTTCGTTGAAATGTAAGAGTTGGAATATTTCAGTAGAGTTTTATCGTGGTTAACCTTGTCACTGTTACATTTTCTTGATGTTTCAAAGTTCATTTTGGATTTCATTCTTTGAAATGTATGAGTTGGAATATTTCAATAGTGTTTTGTCGTGGTTTAGCTTGTCACTGTTATATTCTCTTAATGTTTCAAAGTTCATTTTGGACTTTTTTTTTTCGTTGAAATGTAAGAGTTGGAATATTTCAGTAGTGTTTTGTCGTGGTTTACCTTGTCACTGTTACATTATATTGATGTTTAAAAGTTCATTTTGGATTTTTTAGTTGAAATGTAAGAGTTGGATTATTTCAGAAGTGTTTTGTCATGGTTTACCTTGTCACTGTTACATTCTCTTGATGTTTCAAAGTTCATTTTGAATTTTTTTCGTTGAAATGTAAGAGTTGGAATATTTCAGTAGTGTTTTGTCATGGTTTACCATGTCGCTTTTACATTCTCTTGGTGTTTCAAAGTTCATTTTAGATTTTTTCGTTGAAATGTAAGAGTTGGAATATTTCAGTAGTGTTTTGTCGTGGTTTACCTTGTCACTGTTACATTCTCTTGATATTTCAAATTTCACATTGGAGTTTTTCGTGAAAATGTAAGAGTTGGAATACTTCAGTAAGTGTTTTGTCGTGGTTTACCATGTCACTGTTACATTCTCTTGATGTTTCAAAGTTAATTTTGGATTTTGTTTGTTGAAATGTAAGAATTGGAATAGTTCAGTAGTGTTTGTCGTAGTTTACCTTGTCACTGTTATATTCTGTTGATGTTTCAAAGTTCATTTTAGATTTGTTTTCCTTGATATGTAAGAGTTGGAATATTTCAGTAGTGTTTTGTCGTGGTTTACCTTGTCACTGTTATATTCTCTTGATGTTTCAAAGTTCATTTTGGATTTTTGTCGTTGATATGCAAGAGCTGGAATATTTCAGTAGTGTTTTGTCGCAGTTTACCTTGTCACTGTTACATTCTTAAGATGTTTCAAATTCATTTTGGATTTTGTTTCGTTGAAATGTAAGAGTTGGAATATTTCAGTAGTGTTTTGTCGTGGTTTACCTTGTCACTGTTACATTCTCTTGATTTTTCAAAGTTCATCTTGGATGTTTCTCATTGAAATGTAAGAGTTGTAATATTTCAGTAGTGTTTTGTCATGGTTTACCTTATCACTGTTACATTCTCTTGATGTTTCAAAGTTCATTTTGGATTTTTTTTTTTCATTGAAATGTAAGAATTGGAATATTTCAGTAGTGTTTCGTCGTGGTTTACATTGTCACTGTTACATTCTCTTGATGTTTCAAAGTTCATTTTTGATTTTTTCCGTTGAAATGTGAGAGTTGGAATATTTCAGTAGTGTTTTATCGTGGTCTACCATGTCACTGTTACATTCTGAAGATGTTTCGAAGTTCATTTTGGATTTTTTTAGTTGAAATGTAAGAGCTGGAATATTTCAGCAGTGTTTTTGTTGTGGTTTACCTTTTCACTGTTATATTCTGAAGATATTTCAAAGTTCATTTTTAATTTTTTTTTCGTTGAAGTGTAAGAGTTGGAATATTTCAGTAGTGTTTTGTCGTGTTTTACCAAGTCACTGTTACATTCTGAAGATATTTCATTTTGAATTTTTTTTTCGTTGAAATGTAAGAGTTGGAATATTTCAGTAGTGTTTTGTCGTGGTTTACCTTGTCACTGTTACATTCTCTTGATGTTTCAAAGTTCATTTTAGATTTTTTGTTTCGTTGAAATGTAAGAGTTGGAATATTTTAGTAGTGTTTTGTCGTGGTTTACCTTGTCACTGTTACATTCTCTTGATGTTTAAAAGTTCATTTTATATTTTTTTGTTGAAATGTAAGAGTTGGAATATTTCAGTAATGTTTTGTCGTTGTTTACCTTGTCACTGTTACATTCTCTTTATGTTTCAAAGTTAATCTTAGATTTTTTTTTCCTTGAAATGTAAGAGTTGGAGTATTTCAGTTGGAATATTTTAGTAGTGTTTTATCGTGGTTTACCTTGTCACTGTTATATTCTCTTGATGTTTCAATGTTCATTTTGTTTTTTTTTTCGTTGCAATGTAAGAGTTGGAATATTTCAGTAGTGTTTTGTCTTGGTTTACCTTGTTACTGTTACATTCTCTTGATATTTCAAAGTTCATTTTAAATTTTTTTTTTGTTGAAATGTAAGAGTTGACATATTTCAGTAGTGTTTTGTCGTGGTTTACCTTGTCACTGTTACATTTTCCTGATGTTTCAAAATTCATTATGGATTTTTTTTTGTTGAAATGTGAGAGTTGGATTATTTCAGTAGTGTTTTGTCGTGGTTTACCTTGTCGCTGTTACATTTTCTTGATGTTTCAAAGTTAATTTGGGATTTTTTTCGTTGAAATGTAAGAGTTAGAATTGTCACTGTTACCACGACAGTGTTTACTCTTGATGTTTCAAAGCTCATTTTGGATTTTTTTTTCGTTGAAATGCGAGAGTTGGAATGTTTCATTAGTATTTTTTTCGTGGTTAAACTTATCACTGTTAAATTCTCTTGATGTTTCAAAGTTCATTTTAGATTTTTTTCATTGAAATGTAAGAGTTGGAAATATTTCAGTAGTGTCTTGTCGTGGTTTACCTTATCACTGTTACATTCTCCTGATTTCTCCAAGTTCCTTTTGGATTTCTTTCGTTGAAATGTAAGAGTTGGAATATTTCGGTAGTGTTTTCTCGTGGTTTAACTTGTCACTGTTACATTCTCAAGATGTTTCAAATTCATTTTGGATTTTTTTTTCGTTGAAATATAAGAGTTTGAATATTTCAGTGGTATTTTGTCGTGGTTTACCTTGTCACTTTTACTTTTTCTTGATGTTTCAAAGTTCATTTTGGATTTCTTTCGTTGAAATGTAAGAGTTGGAATATTTCAGTGAGTGTTTTGTCATGGTTTACCATGTCACTGTTATATTCTCTTGATGTTTCAAAGTTCATTTTAGATTTGTTTTCCTTGATATGTAAGAGTTGGAATATTTCAGTAGTGTTTTGTCGTGCTTTACCTTGTCACTGTTATATTCTCTTGATGTTTCAAAGTTCATTTTGGATTTTTGTCGTTGAAATGCAAGAGTTGGAATATTTCAGTAGTGTTTTGTCGCAGTTTACCTTGTCACTGTTACATTCTTAAGATGTTTCAAATTCATTTTGGATTTTTTTCGTTGAAATGTAAGAGTTGGAATATTTCAATAGTGTTTTGTCGTGGTTTACCTTGTCACTGTTACATTCTCTTGATGTTTCAAAGTTCATTTTGGATTTTTTTTTTCTGTTGAAATGTAAGAGTTGGCATATTTCAGTAGTGTTTTGTCGTGGTTTACCTTGTCACTGTTACATTTTCCTGATGTTTCAAAATTCATTATGGATTTTTTTTTGATGAAATGTGAGAGTTGGATTATTTCAGTAGTGTTTAGTCGTGGTTTACCTTGTCGCTGTTACATTTTCTTGATGTTTCAAAGTTAATTTTGGATTTTTTTCGTTGAAATGTAAGAGTTAGAATTGTCACTGTTACATTCTCTTGATGTTTCAAAGTTCATTTTGGATTTTTTTTTCGTTGAAATGCGAGAGTTGGAATATTTCAGTAGTATTTTTTCGTGGTTAAACTTATCACTGTTAAATTCTCTTGATGTTTCAAAGTTCATTTTAGATTTTTTTCATTGAAATGTAAGAGTTGGAAATATTTCAGTAGTGTCTTGTCGTGGTTTACCTTATCACTGTTACATTCTCCTGATTTCTCAAAGTTCCTTTTGGATTTCTTTCGTTGAAATGTAAGAGTTGGAATATTTCGGTAGTGTTTTCTCGTGGTTTACCTTGTCACTGTTTTATTCTGAAGATGTTTCAAAGTTCATTTTGGGTTTTTTTTTCGTTGAAATATAAGAGTTTGAATATTTCAGTGGTATTTTGTCGTGGTTTACCTTGTCACTGTTACATTTTCTTGATGTTTCAAAGTTCAGTTTGGATTGTTTTCGTTGAAATGTAAGAGTTGGAATATTTCAGTGAGTGTTTCGTCATGGTTTACCATGTCACTGTTATATTCTCTTGATGTTTCAAAGTTCATTTTAGATTTGTTTTCCTTGATATGTAAGAGTTGGAATATTTCAGTAGTGTTTTGTCGTGGTTTACCTTGTCACTGTTATATTCTCTTGATGTTTCAAAGTTCATTTTGGATTTTTGTCGTTGAAATGCAAGAGTTGGAATATTTCAGTAGTGTTTTGTCGCAGTTTACCTTGTCACTGTTACATTCTTAAGATGTTCCAAATTCATTTTGGATTTTTTTCGTTGAAATGTAAGAGTTGGAATATTTCAATAGTGTTTTGTCGTGGTTTACCTTGTCACTGTTACATTCTCTTGATTTTTCAAATTTCATCTTTGATGTTTTTCATTGAAATGTAAGAGTTGTAATATTTCAGTAGTGTTTTGTCATGGTTTACCTTGTCACTGTTACATTCTCTTGATGTTTCAAAGTTCATTTTGGATTTTTTTTTTCATTGAAATATAAGAGTTGGAATATTTCAGTAGTGTTTTGACGTGGTTTAAATTGTCACTGTTACATTACCTTGATGTTTCAAAGTTCATTTTGGATTTTTTTCGTTGAAATGTAAGAGTTGAAATATTTCAGTAGTGTTTTATCGTGGTCTACCACATCACTGTTACATTCTGAAGATGTTTCAAAGTTCATTTTTGATTTTTTCGTTGAAATGTAAGAGTTTGAATATTTCAGTGGTATTTTGTCGTGGTTTACCTTGTCACTTTTACTTTTTCTTGATGTTTCAAAGTTCATTTTGGATTTCTTTCGTTGAAATGTAAGAGTTGGAATATTTCAGTGAGTGTTTTGTCATGGTTTACCATGTCACTGTTATATTCTCTTGATGTTTCAAAGTTCATTTTAGATTTGTTTTCCTTGATATGTAAGAGTTGGAATATTTCAGTAGTGTTTTGTCGTGCTTTACCTTGTCACTGTTATATTCTCTTGATGTTTCAAAGTTCATTTTGGATTTTTTTTCGTTGAAATGCAAGAGTTGGAATATTTCAGTAGTGTTTTGTCGCAGTTTACCTTGTCACTGTTACATTCTTAAGATGTTTCAAATTCATTTTGGATTTTTTTCGTTGAAATGTAAGAGTTGGAATATTTCAATAGTGTTTTGTCGTGGTTTACCTTGTCACTGTTACATTCTCTTGATGTTTCAAAGTTCATTTTAGATTTTTTTTTTTCTGTTGAAATGTAAGAGTTGGCATATTTCAGTAGTGTTTTGTCGTGGTTTACCTTGTCACTGTTACATTTTCCTGATGTTTCAAAATTCATTATGGATTTTTTTTTGATGAAATGTGAGAGTTGGATTATTTCAGTAGTGTTTAGTCGTGGTTTACCTTGTCGCTGTTACATTTTCTTGATGTTTCAAAGTTAATTTTGGATTTTTTTCGTTGAAATGTAAGAGTTAGAATTGTCACTGTTACATTCTCTTGATGTTTCAAAGTTCATTTTGGATTTTTTTTTCGTTGAAATGCGAGAGTTGGAATATTTCAGTAGTATTTTTTCGTGGTTAAACTTATCACTGTTAAATTCTCTTGATGTTTCAAAGTTCATTTTAGATTTTTTTCATTGAAATGTAAGAGTTGGAAATATTTCAGTAGTGTCTTGTCGTGGTTTACCTTATCACTGTTACATTCTCCTGATTTCTCAAAGTTCCTTTTGGATTTCTTTCGTTGAAATGTAAGAGTTGGAATATTTCGGTAGTGTTTTCTCGTGGTTTACCTTGTCACTGTTACATTCTGAAGATGTTTCAAAGTTCATTTTGGGTTTTTTTTTCGTTGAAATATAAGAGTTTGAATATTTCAGTGGTATTTTGTCGTGGTTTACCTTGTCACTGTTACATTTTCTTGATGTTTCAAAGTTCAGTTTGGATTGTTTTCGTTGAAATGTAAGAGTTGGAATATTTCAGTGAGTGTTTCGTCATGGTTTACCATGTCACTGTTATATTCTCTTGATGTTTCAAAGTTCATTTTAGATTTGTTTTCCTTGATATGTAAGAGTTGGAATATTTCAGTAGTGTTTTGTCGTGGTTTACCTTGTCACTGTTATATTCTCTTGATGTTTCAAAGTTCATTTTGGATTTTTGTCGTTGAAATGCAAGAGTTGGAATATTTCAGTAGTGTTTTGTCGCAGTTTACCTTGTCACTGTTACATTCTTAAGATGTTCCAAATTCATTTTGGATTTTTTTCGTTGAAATGTAAGAGTTGGAATATTTCAATAGTGTTTTGTCGTGGTTTACCTTGTCACTGTTACATTCTCTTGATTTTTCAAATTTCATCTTTGATGTTTTTCATTGAAATGTAAGAGTTGTAATATTTCAGTAGTGTTTTGTCATGGTTTACCTTGTCACTGTTACATTCTCTTGATGTTTCAAAGTTCATTTTGGATTTTTTTTTTCATTGAAATATAAGAGTTGGAATATTTCAGTAGTGTTTTGACGTGGTTTAAATTGTCACTGTTACATTACCTTGATGTTTCAAAGTTCATTTTGGATTTTTTTCGTTGAAATGTAAGAGTTGAAATATTTCAGTAGTGTTTTATCGTGGTCTACCACATCACTGTTACATTCTGAAGATGTTTCGAAGTTCATTTTGATTTTTTCGTTGAAATGTAAGAGTTGGAATATTTCAGTAGAGTTTTGCTGTGGTTTACCTTGTCACTGTTACATTCTGAAGATGTTTCAAAGTTCATTTTGGAATTTTTTTTTCGTTGAAGTGTAAGAGTTGGAATATTTCAGTAGTGTTTTGTCGTGGTTTACCAAGTCACTTTTACATTCTGAAGATATTTCAAAGTTCATTTTGAATTTTTTTTTTCGTTGAAATGTAAGAGTTGGAATATTTCAGTAGTGTTTTGTCGTGGTTTACCTTGTCACTGTTACATTCTCATGATGTTTCAAAGTTCATTTCGGATTTTTTTTTTTTGTTGAAATGTAAGAGTTGGAATATTTCAGTAGTGTTTTGTCGTAGTTTACATTGCCATTGTTACATTATCTTGATGTTTCAAAGTTCATTTTGGATTTTTTTTTTTCGTATAACTGTAAGAGTTGGAATATTTCACTAGTGTTTTGTCGTGGTTTACCTTGTCACTGTTACATTCTCTTGATGTTTCAAAGTTAATTTTGGATTTCATTCTTTGAAATGTATGAGTTGGAATATTTCAGTAGTGTTTTGTCGTGGTTTACCCTGTCACTGTTATATTCTCTTAATGTTTCAAAGTTCATTTTGGACTTTTTTTTTCGTTGAAATGTAAGATTTGGAATGTTTCAGTAGAGTTTTATCGTGGTTAACCTTGTCACTGTTACATTCACTTGAAATTTCAAAGTTTATTTTAGATTTTTTTTTTGTTGAAATGTAAGAGTTGGAATATTTCACTAGTGTTTTTTCGTGGTTTACCTTGTCACTGTTACATTCTCTTGATGTTTCAAAGTTCATTTTGGATTTCATTCTTTGAAATATATGAGTTGGAATATTTCAGTAGTGTTTTGTCGTAGTTTACCCTGTCACTGTTACATTCTCTTAATATTTCAAAGTTCATTTGGGACTGTTTTTTTCGTTGAAATGTAAGAGTTGGAATATTTCAGTAGAGTTTTATCGTGGTTAACCTTGTCACTGTTACATTTTCTTGATGTTTCAAAGTTCATTTTGGATTTCATTCTTTGAAATGTATGAGTTGGAATATTTCAATAGTATTTTGTCGTGGTTTACCCTGTCACTGTTATATTCTCTTAATGTTTCAAAGTTCATTTTGGACTTTTTTTTTCGTTGAAATGTAAGAGTTGGAATATTTCAGTAGTGTTTTGTCGTGGTTTACCTTGTCACTGTTACATTATATTGATGTTTAAAAGTTCATTTTGGATTTTTTAGTTGAAATGTAAGAGTTGGATTATTTCAGAAGTGTTTTGTCATGGTTTACCTTGTCACTTTTACATTCTCTTGATGTTTCAAAGTTCATTTTGAGTTTTTTTCGTTGAAATTTAAGAGTTGGAATATTTCAGTAGTGTTTTGTCATGGTTTACCATGTCGCTTTTACATTCTCTTGGTGTTTCAAAGTTCATTTTAGATTTTTTCGTTGAAATGTAAGAATTGGAATATTTCAGTAGTGTTTTGTCGTGGTTTACCTTGTCACTGTTACATTCTCTTGATATTTCAAATTTCACATTGGAGTTTTTCGTGAAAATGTAAGAGTTGGAATACTTCAGTAAGTGTTTTGTCGTGGTTTACCATGTCACTGTTACATTCTCTTGATGTTTCAAAGTTAATTTTGGATTTTGTTTGTTGAAATGTAAGAATTGGAATAGTTCAGTAGTGTTTGTCGTAGTTTACCTTGTCACTGTTATATTCTGTTGATGTTTCAAAGTTCATTTTAGATTTGTTTTCCTTGATATGTAAGAGTTGGAATATTTCAGTAGTGTTTTGTCGTGGTTTACCTTGTCACTGTTATATTCTCTTGATGTTTCAAAGTTCATTTTGGATTTTTGTCGTTGATATGCAAGAGCTGGAATATTTCAGTAGTGTTTTGTCGCAGTTTACCTTGTCACTGTTACATTCTTAAGATGTTTCAAATTCATTTTGGATTTTGTTTCGTTGAAATATAAGAGTTGGAATATTTCAATAGTGTTTTGTCGTGGTTTACCTTGTCACTGTTACATTCTCTTGATTTTTCAAAGTTCATCTTGGATGTTTCTCATTGAAATGTAAGAGTTGTAATATTTCAGTAGTGTTTTGTCATGGTTTACCTTATCACTGTTACATTCTCTTGATGTTTCAAAGTTCATTTTGGATTTTTTTTTTTCATTGAAATGTAAGAATTGGAATATTTCAGTAGTGTTTCGTCGTGGTTTACATTGTCACTGTTACATTCTCTTGATGTTTCAAAGTTCATTTTTGATTTTTTTTTCGTTGAAATGTAAGAGTTGGAATATTTCAGTAGTGTTTTATCGTGGTCTACCATGTCACTGTTACATTCTGAAGATGTTTCGAAGTTCATTTTGGATTTTTTAGTTGAAATGTAAGAGCTGGAATATTTCAGCAGTGTTTTGTTGTGGTTTACCTTTTCACTGTTATATTCTGAAGATATTTCAAAGTTCATTTTTAATTTTTTTTTCGTTGAAGTGTAAGAGTTGGAATATTTCAGTAGTGTTTTGTCGTGTTTTACCAAGTCACTGTTACATTCTGAAGATATTTCATTTTGAATTTTTTTTTCGTTGAAATGTAAGAGTTGGAATATTTCAGTAGTGTTTTGTCGTGGTTTACCTTGTCACTGTTACGTTCTCTTGATGTTTCGAAGTTCATTTTAGATTTTTTGTTTCGTTGAAATGTAAGAGTTGGAATATTTCAGTAGTGTTTTGTCGTGGTTTACCTTGTCACTGTTACATTCTCTTGATGTTTAAAAGTTCATTTTATATTTTTTTGTTGAAATGTAAGAGTTGGAATATTTCAGTAGTGTTTTGTCGTGGTTTACCTTGTCATTGTTATATTCTCTTAATTTTTCAAAGTTCATTTTGGACTTTTTTTTCGTTGAAATTTAAGAGTTGGAATATTTCAGTAGCGTTTTATCGTGGTTTACCTTGTCACTGTTACATTTTCTTGATGTTTCAAAGTTCATTTTGGATTTTTTTTCGTTGAAATGTAAGAGTTGGAATATTTCAGTAGTGTTTTGTCGTGGTTTACCTTGTCATCGTTACATTCTATTGATGTTTAAAAGTTCATTTTGGATTTTTTCGTTGAAATGTAAGAGTTGGAATATTTCAGTAGTGTTTTGTCGTGGTTTACATTGTCACAGTTACATTCTTTTCATGTTTCAAAGTTCATTTTGGATTATTTTCGTTGAAATGTAAGAGTTGGAATATTTCAATAGTGTTTTATCGTGGT
This sequence comes from Artemia sinica, assembly GCA_027921565.1. Taxonomy (NCBI): domain Eukaryota; kingdom Metazoa; phylum Arthropoda; class Branchiopoda; order Anostraca; family Artemiidae; genus Artemia; species Artemia sinica. The sequence goes on along the minus strand of CM051265.1, from coordinate 24,267,600 downwards.
CTATCATATCACTGTTACATTCTGAAGATGTTTCGAAGTTCATTTTGGATTTTTTCGTTGAAATGTAAGAGTTGGAATTTTTCAGTAGTGTTTTGTTGTGGTTTACCTTGTCACTGTTATATTCTGAAGATGTTTCAAAGTTCATTTTGGATTTTTTTTTCGTTGAAGTGTAAAAGTTGGAATATCTCAGTAGTGTTTTGTCATGGTTTACCAAGTCACTGTTACATTCTGAAGATATTTCAAAGTTCATTTTGGATTTTTTTCGTTGAAATGTAAGAGTTGGAATATTTCAGTATTGTTTTGTCATGGTTTACCATGTCGCTGTTATATTCTCTTGATGTTTCAAAGTTCATTTTGGATTGTTTTCGTTGAAATGTAAGAGTTGGAATATTTCAATAGTGTTTTATCGTGGTCTATCATATCACTGTTACATTCTGAAGATGTTTCGAAGTTCATTTTGGATTTTTTCGTTGAAATGTAAGAGTTGGAATTTTTCAGTAGTGTTTTGTTGTGGTTTACCTTGTCACTGTTATATTCTGAAGATGTTTCAAAGTTCATTTTGGATTTTTTTTTCGTTGAAGTGTAAAAGTTGGAATATCTCAGTAGTGTTTTGTCATGGTTTACCAAGTCACTGTTACATTCTGAAGATATTTCAAAGTTCATTTTGAATTTTTTTTCGTTGAAATGTAAGAGTTGGAATATTTCAGTAGTGTTTTGTCGTGGTTTACCTTGTCACTGTTACATTCTCTTGATGTTTCAAAGTTCATTTTAGATTTTTTTTTGTTGAAATGTAAGAGTTGGAATATTTCAGTAGTGTTTTGTCGTGCTTTACCTTGTCACTGTTACAGTCTCATGATGTTTCAAATTTCATTTTGGATTTTTTTGTTGAAATGTAAGAGTTGGAATATTTCAGTAGTGTTTTGTCGTAGTTTACATTGCCACTGCTAAAATCTCTTGATGTTTCAAAGTTCATTTTAGATTTTTTTTTTCGTTGAACTGTAAGAGTTGGAATATTCCACTAGTGTTTTGTCGTGGTTTACCTTGTCACCGTTACGTTCTCCTAATGTTTCAAATTTCATTTTGGATTTTTTTTTGTTGAAATGTAAGAGTTGGAATATTTCAGTAGTGTTTTGTCGTGGTTTACCTTGTCACTGTTACAATCTCTTGATGTTTCAAAGTTCATTTTGGATTTTTTTTTCGTTGAAATGTAAGAGTTGGAATATTTCATTTGTGTTTTGTCGTGGTTTACCTTGTCATTGTTACATTCTATTGATGTTTAAAAGTTCATTTCAGATTTTTTTTCCTTGAAATGTAAGAGTTGGAATATTTCAGTAGTGTTTTGTCGTGGTTTACCTTTTCACTGTTACATTCTCATGATGATTCAAATATCATTTTGAATTTCTTTCGTTGAAATGTAAGAGTTGAAATATTTCAGTAGTGTTTTGGCATGGTTTACCGTGTCACTGTTACATTCTCTTGATGTTTCAAAGTTCATTTTGGATGATTTTTTCGTTGAAATGTAAGAGTTGGCATCAAACAGAACATAACATGAAAAAAATATCAAATCATCAATCCTCAACAAACAGAACATGAAAAAAACATCAAATAACCATCAAACAGAACAGAAACAACATCAAATAACCATCAAACAGAACAGAAACATACATAAATTATGTATAGTTAGTACCTTCTGACCCCTTCCTACTGGCATCTTTGGAAGTTCTCTTGTGTGCTACTCGTTTTGATCGAGAACCTTCCCGTCAAAGGATGTATGTACTTTGAATAGGCAGCGCTTTGCTTAACAAGTAGAAAGAGATTATACGTTTTGTTTATTTTAAACTAGCCTCTTCTTAGCTTTTCGAAGAGTGGAAAAATTGAAGATCCCTTGTCAATTCTTGCCAAAATTGCTTTAGACGTTACCTGAGCTGCAGGAAAAATTTGAGTAGTGTCACCGTAATGACTTTCATTACGCCTATATGGGTTATACTATTGGAGTTACCAATCCCTCGAAATGTTATTACGCACACCTGGTTCTTCCGCAATGCTATAGTACACCTATTTGTTACGTAGTACTAAAAAGAGTTGCTTGCTACGTTATAGGGAATGTTTTATTCAAGACTTTATTATTTAAACCTGTATGTTGCGGACTACTATAGTACACCTGCATGCTACATAGTAGGAGATTTTTTCATTTGATTCTTACGTAATCTCAGCCGACTTGTTAAATTTTACGGTTCACTTACCTCAGTATTAGAAAAGAGTTTATTGTGTCAACATTGAGGATATTTTTCTTAGCATATTCTTTAGTAATGAATGCTTTTAGACTAATGGACATTGAAGGCCCTTGCATTGGTGAAATGAAACTTTGAGTACCTAACATAGCAGTAGAAATGATAAGGAGTTGTTCACTAGCCCTAGAATGGGACGAGATGTTTCCAAGATATGTAATATACGTGAGCAAATTTAAGTTGGAAAAAGAGTTATGTTTTGCAGCGAAAGTGAAATATAACGCACATAAATAGATTACAAGACGGATTAAATGCATTAGTGAAATATATTGAAGACAATGATCTGAACTAATATATAAGAAAGGAGTGAGTTTGTTACTAATATATTTAAAAAAACGTTTTTCTTGTTGGATATTTTACTAGCATTAAGAAGGTAGAAAGAATCTTCCTTCTTTGTTAGTAAATAATCTACAGTGATAGTGTTAGGATTAAAAATTAATAAAGAGGATAGACAGAAAATTATCGGAAATCTCGTTACATTGGAAAAAAGGGTTAATTTTAAATGATGATTTTCAAGAATTATCTCTTCAAAGGAAAATATTCTCTCAAAGGATGCTTGGCGATATAATAAAAATGATTCTCCGTCTTTTGACTATTGTAAGAAACTTTTACGTCGTGGGTCAGATGAATTCACTCAATTTATTGACATATTTATTAAAACAAAGCAAAGCGACATTGTGGACTTGCTTTTGAAGACTATCTAGAAATTCATTTAAACAAACATTTTTTCATGACAACAAATAATGGGTCGAAAAATACTGACCGAATAAGTTTTGTGACGTCACTCGATTATTCCTCCTCTAAAAGTAAAAGAACGTTTTATCGATCCCACGTCAGAATCTTTTAGAAGTGAGACATTCAGCAGTGAAAAATATGTTTTACGCATGCCCATTATATTTTTATGCATTGAGCAGTTGGTCATCCTGTGAGAATTGCACTATTGTTGATGACTATGACGAAAAGTGTAGATTATTCTATCCATGCAAATTTCATAGAGGAATACAGTGAAAATTAAAGACTGTAATTCCTGTCTTGAAGATTTTTGTTACTCTCGCACTAGAAGTTTCCTGTGTTTTAATTTTCACTATGATAAATGGGACCAAGGGAAAAACTTTATCCCTGGCGTGATTGGAAAAGACCCTAAACGTGATTTCAGTTTATGTTTAAGAGACTGGTATCGTCGTGGTCCTAAATTGTTTTGGGAGGAAGGCCCGGTCCATGCTTCAACTGCTGGAATGATAAGAGAGGATGGTTTTTACGACATCGCTGTGAAGATACTGGCTACTTTGATTATAAACCTACTGATTTTTATTTGGTTGTTACAGAACGTGATTATTCATATGAGATTACTTTGTGTGACATTGCTTTAAATAAGCAAATTTAAATGCATGAATTTTATAACATGAATCGAAATAGTACTATTTACTTTACAAGGAGACATAATAAAAATGAAGTTACATTATATTATAGAAAATATGACCCTGACTTTGCCCGTGAAGATTAGTACAAGCTGAATCCTGACGAGCTGCCGCCATTTATCGGTGTTGATTGTTACCTATACTTGGAAGAAGAAATCTAAAGAATTAAGGCTCTTTTTGTACATACATGTTTTATTAATAAATGAATTTACAGTAATTTTTAAAGTACTTTACTCTTAGGGCACTGAAATCTATATTATGCAAGTAGAAAAGGGTATTTTCAACAAGAAAGTCGTTGAATCGAGGATTATATATATAAATGCTGAGAAATTTAGTGTGGGTACAGCCAGGCATCCAAAAATAATATATAAAAGTGCTTGCAAACCACAGCTTTTGGTCAATAAATCTTGTACTCGCATCCAATTTTGAACAATAAATTTTCCTCATTGCTTAAGAAAGTTTTTGATGTGAGGCGTGTAGAATGCGTACGGCAGGCAAAGAGAATAAAAAAATTCAATATTCATCGCTGTTTGTAAGATGCATAGCCAATGGCCCGTCTTTGCAGTTGAAGGGCTACTATAAACAATGGTAAAAGTATTTTGATTTGTATTCATGGGGCCAAGTCTAATAGAACACTGCCATCAGGGGTAATCTCCCAATAAGTTTCAAATATATTTAGCGAGATGAATGCTATATTCTTCGCCAACGGCTTGGCAAAGTTACACTCTACATGTAAAGTAACCCGTTCCAACAATACTCATATCTTGATTGCCGGACAAATCCAATACAATGTTATTATGAATTTTGCAAACATTACATCGGTTATACAATTTTCAAATAGTTGCGACTCTCAATTTAGGGATTGTATTGTCAATTCACATAGGGTACTATAGGATTTATCAACGGATAAATTGTTGAGTGGAGTTCTATTTATTTTACATACAAGAGATGAAAGTCCAAACATATCAAATTTATGTGGGGAATTTGTCCATGATCCAATTTCACTAGCACTTTTTACAAAAACCAAAAACAAATTTTAAAGGAATTTTACCATTGATAAATGAAGCGTCAGTGTAAGTATTTGAACCTGTAGCAATATGTCGTCCATTCGTGATTGTAGGCAGATCAAGCAGTTTACTATTATTTTCACTAGCTCTTAATTTTTCAATTGCTAAAGCAACAGAAATCATAACCTGTTGTTTTCGTACATGAAGTATTGCCGAGGTGAGAGACTCAGTTGACTCAGGTGCAGTGGCAAGTACTTTGCATTTAAGTATATTGGTAGTGCCAGTGTCCGTTTTGTAATTATATCCAATGTCTAAACCTCTCAATTTCTTATAGGACTATGGGATCATCAGCATGAATTCTATGTAACTTGCATAGTTTGAAAGATTGTTTTTTTCTGTTCACCAACGTTCCATTTATGTAGCCACTTATTTGTAAAAACAAATTGTTTAGTACAAAATTTTATAGGATTGCCCCTTGGCAGCACTTGGTTTTTCATTGTTAGATTTTTTGACAATGACATACAACTCTATAAATGTGTAAGTCAAATCTATGAAATAGTCTTCACTGGAATAAATTTGAAAATGTAAGTTTTCAGAAAAAGGTTGTCGCTGATAAGTTGTTCATAGTAACCATGTTTTACACTCAAATTAACATTTTATGCATTGAATAGGTTCAATGATAAGGTGACTTAGGGATAAGATTCTTTATGGGGATGAGGTGCCATTTCTAGGAAAAGAAATCCTTTTTCGAACTAACAATTTTTACTCTTGCTGTCTTTTACTTCTTTGACAAGAGTGATGTTTTTTGCTTCTAACCTGAGTAGAGACTGAGGGATTATGACGTGTTTTTCCACCCATTTTAATACTTTTCCGCTTTGTCATGATTTCAATCGCTCGCCAAAGGATCGTGCACTAGACCTGAGATTTTGTGAAACAATTTCTTAAGATCCTTCCCAGAGCCCCAGTCGTGTTGTATAGAGGACGCAAAATCTGCGGCAACTTGAGCAATATATTTTTTAGTCTGGGTTAGTGAAGAGCGAAACAACTTAGCAAACCAATTGACCCGGCCGTAGCCTGACATTGAAAAACGACCCCTGTAATAGTCATTTCCACGACCCAATTGTCGTGGTCTAAGAGTATCAACATAGTAATCAATATCAGGACAAACAAAAGTACTTTTCTAATAGCCATTTCACTGAATGAGTCAAAAATGGATTGTAATCACAGTCAAACCTTTGGCTATTGCTAATGGGTCACCTAGTTCACCATTTAATGTTAACTGACAGAGTTCCAAATACGAAGTGCTTACAGGAATATATTGAAGGTGCCTTATATTCTAGTGATGAATATGATCGTGAGTGGTTTATCATTCAAGAACAAGTAGGAGGGGGATATTGGTATTACCGACTCTCGATGTTTCAACAAAGGATGCATAAAGAAACATAATCTGTCGCATGAGAAGCCAGGTGGGTAGTCTGCAAAAATAAAACTTTCCATCCCACTGATGGCAGCAGCACTTTTACCATCAATTATATTCTTTTTGAATCCTAGAAGAATTCTCAGACTATCCTTGAGATGAATCATTTTATTGAGCCCTTTACTGGTCAATCTTTTGGTCTTACTTTTATGTCATATGTGCGATCTTTTCTCAGGATATTGTATATATTTTTAAGAACACAATCGACAAGAGCAACTTCATACTTTCCATCAAATTTGAGGGAGGGGGAGAGTTTTGTCCAAAAATTACTTGTTTTATTCAAATCATCATAGAGGTGGTCAGAGATGTTAGACATGAATGTCACATAGAAATCATTAGGCATTGTGAACGTCTTCAGCAGCAATCCTAGAACTGTCTCTCTAGAACTGTCTATGAACAAGCAACTGTCTCTTGGCTCTGTGAGTTCGACTTTTTAATATCTTTTCAATCTGATACATTCCACTGTTTTTAACTTTTTGTAGTTCATACTCGTAAAAACCACCAAGAATCTCTCTTGATCTTTCATATCGCGTAGACGATACATTACAGTTTCAGTGTCTAAGAGTTTTGACACTTTAAACATTCCAGTGGACTACAAGTGATTCCCATTTTCAAAAATATTACTAGTTCAATTGATTCGAACTGTATCAGCAACATTGAATTTCTCCTTTTTCACTTGCCTTTCATTGAAATACTGTTTAAGAAAGATGTTAAGTGCGTGTTCACCGTGATGACCTTCCAGAGGACTAAGATTGGACAGGGATTGATGAGGGAGTTGGTTATAAATTAACATGATTTTATCTAAATCTTAGATAAATGCAGCAGTATTTTTCAATCTACAATATCTCTAGATTAAATGTTGCATAGTTCTTATCAAAGGTTCAGGCAATGCCGCCTTTATTGGATTATGACTATGAGTATTGTATTATATTTCAATAAAACCTTCTTGACATGTGGATTAACAAATTCACTTCCCCGATCTGTTCAGATTTTTCTATAAGAATCGTGGTCAAAGATAAATTCAAGGGCTTCAGCAACTTCATCACCTCTTTTTGAGCACAATAGAATGGCATATCCATAGCGACTGAAAGTACTGATTGCAAGTAAAATATACTTGTATGGACTATTTTGACGTTTTTAATACTTGTCTAGAGTTAAAAAAATATGCTTGTAATATATACAATGGGGAAAAGGATTTAGATTTTTGATAATGACTACCACGAACTGTATGATTTTGATGAAGAGATTAGCTGGGTTTACTCTGTAAATAATCTGTTGCTAGCTTCTTTTCAAGTCCAGTGACAAGTGTGGTGGGGGAACTTAAACTTCACGCTTCAACAATTTTCTCATAAACACGTTTCAAAACTTGAGCCATTTTGAACGTCAACGTGTTTTGAAGTGTCCACTACCCTTTTGCCTACTAATAGGTGATGCAATGATATTAAGAGAACTTTGCTTGGTACCTTTTATATGATCATCATCACCTGGTGTGCTAGTATTCTTAGCAAATGATTTAAAATCATATTTTGATGTTTGACCATATTCACTTGATCGATTTAAAATATGTTTATCTACAATAAGACTTTTTGGGAAGTTTGAAGACTCTAAGATTTTACACAAATGACTGTCAAATAATTCAAGTCTTTTACGATTTGCAGCCCAATCCGATACTAAATCAACTAGATTGTAGATCTTCCCATTGATTATAACATCATTCTTTTTTCATCAATTTGCACATGTTCATTTTCACCAAGATAAGTCAAGAGTCTTTTACATTGGTCACAATTCCTGTTGAGGTAATAAGTCAAAACACTTGCTAAAGCTTTCGACTAATCTTTTTTTTTGTTTTGGTGGTTTCAAAGTTTCAGAACTTTAAGGCTAACTGTGATTAATGACAATTTACTTTGAGTGGTCTTTCCCGGTTGGATTTATGCCTATCAAGAGCGTCGAGGGGCATTTTGAAGCAAAATTAATTTTTTATCGTCAGAAATTGTCTCATGTTTAGTCATTTTTCAAGAGAATGGTGTTCACTAGCCCCGTGAACAAGTCATTTTTTTTTAAATCCTTTCCCTTATTTTTTCAAACTAGGGGGATATACAAGTGAACGATGTTGCTTAGTTTGTTGCTTAATTACTTCTAGCAGTTGAACACTGACTTCATTTAAACTTTTAAAAAAGCTCAGATAGGACATTAATCAATTCATTGTCAATGCCATGCGTAAGTATAGCCTTAATGAGCCAAGGTTTTGAATTACCTAGTACGGAAAAAAATATTTGTTTTCATGTAGTTTCTTCAGTGTCATGTGTCAGCTAATGACCTTTTTTACTGTTCACTGGTAAATATACAGTAATTTTATTATCAAAAATATCAGTCATTACACTTAAATTCTTGGATGTGTTTTGATTGAGATCCAATCAAATGTAATCATAGGGTTTGCTGGTCGCCTGATTGTATGCTGAGATTAGAAAGTTCGGTTCACCGAGATATATCTGTTTTTTCAAAGTTATGAGGGAATTTGGATCACGAACAACCCTGTAAATGATACAGTAAGTACAATTCAAGGCAAGTGTTCTGATACATTTGCTCTGATGAAAAAGATTGTGGAGAACAACGGTTACGGAAATTTTTTCATGATGAGATCGAATCGTGAATAATTGTAACATCTCCTCAGACCATTCTTCAATGGTTTCAGCTAAATCGTCAATATTCAACCACGAGTTTGGTTTAATTCACAGTTGATCGTTTAAAGGGATTATATATATTCTTGATAATGGGTGCCTGGAGAAATCTGGAGAAGGTAAGCAGGAAGTGTGTGCAAAAGCACAAGATGGCTGACCCAATCCCCCGATTGCACTGCCTGGCTGAAGGACCTTCAGACGGAGATCAGCACCATCGGTTTGGATTTTAAGAGTTTAGTGCCCTATCCTTTACCTTATAGATAGATAGATAGATACATTTTATTTCAAAAGCGCAAGAACCATATGCGCACAACAATTCATGAAAAATAAAGAAATAACCAACAGAACAAATTGCAAAGTACACAGAAGTTTAATACATAGTAAACAAATACTTAACGGTAATCTAGCGAGAAAATAATTGTAATTCTATATAATAATTAAATATATAAAGTTTTCATATGAAAATCATATGAAAGATCACAATGAGATGCTGCCATAAGAAGAAGAAAAAATTTTTTAAGAAGAGTTTTTTTAAGAAGAAAAAATTTGAAGACCATCTAAAACTCCATAAAGACTAGGGACAATTGTTGGTTAGCCATTATCTATATGGTATGTACATATATAACACCCTTTTTTTGCTTTTAATTTGGGCTGTAATCATGGGCGTATGTAGCTTCTTGTCTGGGGGGGGGCAGCCGATTCTTTGATGAAGGGCGGGAGACTGAAGTTATATTAACAGTTCACAAAACCTTACATTGCCAGCAAGTTCTATTATACCTATGAAATCTTTATAAGTAATCATCAAAAATCAAAAACAAGATATTAAAATATTAAATTATTTATCATTTAACCACATTAAATGCAAAAAACACACATACTCACAAAAAATAGAGAGCAGAAAAAAAAACCTTTCACACATTTTGATTCTGTATCTATTGATTAGTATCTAGGAGAGATTAATTCTGGCCTCCCCCAGGCCATTCAGCGTGTCCCCAGGTGGTGATAGGGAAACGCTCCACAGATATGTAGGGTACCTCCATAGGAGGCACGAACAAAGGGGGGACCTTGTCCCTGGGGGTCCATAATAGAATCTGGGGCACCCTTGCCCGGGGTCATAAATAAAGGCGGAGGAGGAAGAAGGCCCCTCAAATGTACACTCAAAAGGGCCCACAAAAGTCCCAAGAGTTGCAAACCTTCTCCCAGTAATGGGTTAAATTGCATGATGATGCAGATCACCATCGCGGGAGGATCCTCTATAGGAGGACAACTGTGGCAGGGCGTAAGATCCAGATATATGGACAACGGCCTCTGCAAAGGGCTTCCTCGACCTTTTCGGGGTACCTGCAAGACTGGGGACCTTGCGGTCAACTCTATTCCCACTTGAGGACTGGCGCCCCTCGAGGAAATTATAGCCTAGTACACAGCATTCATACGGGAATCTGACTAATGGACAATTCTTCTGGGCTTGGTATGTTTTGATGGGCGTCTTTGGGCTGAATAACCTATTCCTAGCTAATTTATCTATTATGGGTTGCCTCCCCGTAGTAGCATAATATTTGTAGGCATGAATATATAATGAGACGGAGGTAATAGGCTTGAGACTTTCTGTGCAGGATTTCGACTCTTGTTGATAGAAGAGCATCGCCAAGTGCTGAAAACCATGTTGTGACCAAGATGGGCCCAGGATTGCACAAAGCCTCCATTCATGGAGGTCCCAGGGACTTCTTGCTGTCCGGTTCTAAGCCGGCTTAAGCACTTAGGTGTAGACTTGAGAAGATATGTGATCCCCGTCCTGCACTGGTATCCAGGATCATTGCTTTTCCTGAGGCGAAAATAATTTCAATGATTTAAAGAACATGAAAATTGGAACTTGGAATGTTACGACATTAAAAAAATGACTATCGTATCGACATTCTGACTGACGAATTCAGACGATTCGAACTGGATTTATTAGGAGTTTCAGAAACTCATATACCAGGGGTAGGAAGCATGAAATTAGGTAATATAGAATTTGTTCACTCAGGCAGGAAGGATGGGGTACATAGACAGGGAGTAGGGCTCATGATGAATAAGGAAGCTGCTAAGGCTTGTTTAGGCTGGGAAGGTATTAATAATAGAATACTAATTGCTCATTTTATGACTAGAAAGTTCAGGGTATCAGTTATAGTAGTATACGCCCCTGTAGAACCGACTGACGGAGATACTAGTGACTCAGATGAATTTTACTTACAGTTACAGGAGCAAATAGACAAGGTCCCAGGTAGAAATATGATGTTATTACTGGGATATTTTAACGCCCAGGTTGGTAGAAATAGGGATAGATGGTATCCCAGCCTAGGTAAATTTGGTGTAGGAAAAGAAAACAGTAATGGATACAGACTTTTGCAATTTTGTAGGTGTAACAATCTAGTTATAACCAAACGGTGTTTGGTCATAAAATGGCTCATAAGTTAACATGGTATTCACATGATGGTAAGACAGCAAACCTTATTAATTATGTTATAGTAAACCGAAGACTGGCAGGATCAATACAAGATACTAGGGTATATAGGAGTGCTGTTATTGATGTTAAAAGTAAAGATCACCATCTAGTAGTGTCAAGGGTTAATTGAAAGCTGAAATATCGGAAGGGTAACTACCTCCCGGGAAGTTATGATGTTGGTAGACTCCAGGATGAGAATTTGAGAGAAACTTTCCAGGAACAGTTGAATACTAAACTTGAGAGTTTAAAAGTTGATAATGTGGAAGATGGTTGGAATAATTTTAGAAAAATAATTTGTGAAGTTGCTGAAGGTGTATTAGGGAAGAAAGCTAGAACTGCAGCTAAGAATATTAGTGAAAAAGCTTTATGTTTAATAGAAAGGAGAAAGGACTTGTACAAGAATTATCTGAGTGATAGATCGTATGAAAACAAAATAAATGTAAAGAAAGTGGAGAAAGCATTAAAATCTGAACTAAGGAGGTGTGAAGTGGAGGCCATGGATAAAATTACCGAGGATCTGGAAGAGGCAGCTAGACGGCATAATAGTAAAATATTGTACTGGCACGTTAACAAATTGAGAGGGAGTAGTCAATCCGGACTTGTCCCAGTTAAAGATAGGAATGGGGTCGCAATTAGCGATAAGGAAAAAACTAAAGCGAGATGGGCCGAATATTTTGAGAACTTGCTTAACCGAGATAGAGTTGCAGGAAAAAATATAGAGGAAAATGAAAAAGTTTGTGATACCTTGGATGTGAAGGAAGATTTGTTTTGTGAGGAGGAATTTGCAACAGTACTAAAAGGATTAAAGAATAATAAGGCTCCAGGTGCTGATAGGGTGGTAAATGAGTTTCTTAAATATGGTGGCTCTGTGGTTAGAAATAAGTTATTGAAGATTATGAATATGATTTTTGAAAAAGGGGAAGTACCTAACGATTTTAGGAAAACCTTAATTAAGCCACTTTATAAGAAAGGTGATAAAAGTGAGTGTGGTAATTATCGAGGCATTAGTCTGGTCTCTGTAGGTAGCAAATTACTTAGTAATATGATACTTTTTAGAATGAGAGATGCCGTCGACAAAGTTTTAAGAGAAGAGCAGTGCGGTTTTAGAAAAGGTAGAGGATGTGTCGACCAAATTTTCACTCTTAGGCTAATAATTGAGAAGTGCCTGAGTTTTCAAACACCTTTGGTCCTCAGTTTTATAGATTATGAGCAAGCGTTCGATTCTGTTGATAGAAGAGCTTTAGTAAAGGTTTTATCCTTGTATGGTATACCAGACAAATGCATTAAAGTGGTTAGTGCTATGTACGACAATAACACTGCTGCGGTTAAGGTAGGAAATGAGGTTAGCAGCTGGTTTTGTATTAAATCAGGAGTTAAGCAGGGTTGTGTTCTATCCCCCTTTATATGGATTATTTTGATGGACTTTGTTTTAAGGAGCACAGGAAAGGCAATGGGAGCCCACGGAATCAAATGAGGAGGAAAAAATATCCTGGATTTGGATCATGCTGATGATTTAAGCATGCTAGATGAAAGTGTGAGCAAAATGAATGAAGTTTTAGAGGTTTTGCGAGTTCAGGGTGCTAGAATTGGTTTGAAAATTAATATTAGGAAGACTAAGTCACTAAGGCTAGGAATAAGTGAAGATGAAAAGGTGACGCTGGGTAATGAAAAGATTGATCAGGTGGGCAGCTTCACTTACCTTGGTAGTATTATTAGTAAAGATGGTGGGAGCAGTGAAGATGTTAAAAGTAGAATAGCCAAGGCTCAGGGTGTTTTTTCACAGTTAAAAAAAGCTTGGAAGAATAGGAAAAAAAGTCTGCAAACCAAGATTAGAATATTAGAAGCTACAGTGATGACAGTGGTCAAATATGGCTGTGAAGCATGGACACTCCGAAAAGTGGATGAAGATTTGCTAGATGTTTTCCAGAGAAATTGCTTTGGATTGTTCTGGGTACCTGTCTGACTGACCGTATTTCAAACAATACTACTACTACTACTAACAACTCATCGCAGCACCAAGCCGCCTGAGGCCAACACAGCTACGCACGCTCCTCCTCCACCCCAATCTATTCAAAGCCTCCCTTTTTACACCCGCCCACGAAGTTCCCATTTCCTTTAAATCTTTCTTTATGACGTCCTCCCAATAGGCTGTACGAAAAATGTGGTTCAATACCGCTCTCTAGGGCTATAATGAAAGAAAGGTTGAGGTGGTTAGGGTACGTTGTGCGGATTAAGGATGACAGATTGCCGAAGATTGTTCTTTTCGGCCAACCATCTAGGGCTAAACGGAAAGCAGGTGGTCCCCGTCTGGGGTGGGAGGACGTCATCAAGAAAGATTTAAAGGAAATGGGAATTTCGTGGGTTGGTGTAAAAAGGGAGGCTTTGAATAGATTGGGGTGGAGGAGGAGCGTGCGTAGCTGTGTTGGCCTCAGGCGGCTTGGTGCTGCGGTGAGTTGTTAGTAGTAATAGTAGTAGTTTGGTTCAATAATATTAAGCATGTCAAGTCCCTGTATGAATTTCATGTCCGGTGCAATAGTCTTTATTTTATCTTCAGACTCTTGCCATATGCTATAGCAAAAGTAGATGTTTTTCGGATTTTCTAAAAATTTTGTATCTAGATTTTGAATCATTTTCGTTAAAAGTGTTGTTTTACCGGACATTAATGGCCCGCAAAGAAATCATCTGAAAGGAGTTTGAAATTAATATATATTACTCTTCCCTCTGTCAAAATACAACTAATCAAACCTAACCTCAATCTGTTGAATCAATACCTAGATTCAAAAAGACTAAAATAAAATACGTGTTTTCTTTAATGATAATAAATGCACTACAAGTATTTTTAAAATATATTTGCATAAAACACTTAAACATATTTACATAGGCACTTAAACATATTTACAAAGGCAGTAATCAACATAAGTAATTTTGACATTCAAAAACACTTGAACCTTAAAGGCACTTAAGAAAAGTCCTCCTGGGAGGGCAGGGGTGGCCGTTTTGCTGCAGCGGCCGAAGACCGTAGCGGGTGTGACGACCACTGGGGTGGCCAAAGGCCGGGCCCGGTCTGCTGGAAGCAGGTAAAATAATAGTGTAATATTAATTACTTTTTAATTTTTAAAAATGTTAAACACTTAATATTAAAACAATTCCACCTTGCGCAAAAAACGCTAAATCTAAAAAACAGCACATATAAAAACACACTGCTGAGATGGAGACTGATCGGACCCTCCTCCCGCCAACTATTGAGTTTTTTCCAGAACAAGACGTTGTCTATATTCTACACATAAGTCTCGATCTGAAGTTAAGTAATGGCCATGTGGTAGTACTTTCAAACTGTCCGCGCATACATAGAATTTGTCTGATATGGCATTTTTCAACTTTAACTGCAAAGTTTTTAAACTTCAAAGGGCGAATCGCAATGGCATTTGTCCTTGGAATTAGATTATTTTCTACACAGTTTCTATAAACACTCATGTCAAAATTTTCCTTTACAAAGTGATTAGGCACCCCGCGGCAGACTTTTTTGATTTCCCCCTTGTGCGTTTGCAAACAGTACACCTTGGGACCTGCAAGCACACTGTGGGAAACCAAGTCGATCCCGTCTCGGATTTTTAAACTAATAGCTTAACTAGGACCTGGCACTACACTAGCTCCGGGTAAATGGACTCGTCCCAGATGGTGTAGTCTATTCGAGAGCTAATGTGCTCACCATTTTCCGAAATTTCTAATAAAGTTTCAGTTTTAACTTTTAACAGGAGCGAGTCTGAATCACCGTAGTAAACTTGAACTTGTCCCTCCCCCGGCCATTGGAACTTACAGACATTTTAATAAAATTCCAACATGGGTTTGTTGGAAATTTCTAGAATTACCCTATCGGCGGCAATATTTTTATTTAACCCTACGCTTCTTTTTTCTATGTAAAAGGACCATATTGGAGTCTATGATTGTGAACGTTGTGAACTTCGAATCGGCAAGGATTCAAACACTTTTTTATGTGTCGGTTACAACGTCACAACGAATCCTATGACACATACTCTCAAACATTTTACCGTAGGCTAAATTTAAAATAAGTTTAAAGATTTTTCTTGTCAAACTTCGTTTTTTCTCCTTCGTTTTTTCAACCTTCGTGTCAATAAACATCTTCATGTATGGCTTCTGATCGAACTGGAGGGCTCTATTAAACTTTTTGACCTTGAAACCGTTGGCCAGCATCCACCACAAAGGGATACGGGGTACAATAATATTCTAATTCCATGTTGTAATACCCACACGGTAAAGAGTAGTGAGACATTGCCGACAGACAAAGGGAGTTCACATCGAGAAAATCCGTATCCGACTTTTCACCGGTGCGTTGTCCAGTCGCGTTGGTTTCCAGGATACGATCTCTGTGGGAAAACATACCCTCCCCGAATTGATCCCTCTACAGAATGGGGCTCTTTGACAGGCTCGTAAAGAAGCCACGCCCAGTGTTTCAACGATTTAATAGACAGAGACCTCACTGAATATATTACCCCCTTTTTATCTTCACGTTTCTCCTCTTCATATTCTGTATCATTCTGTAGCACTATAACACTAATCCTTAAATGATCACTGGCCTTCTCAAAAATGTCTATTCCCTTAGGTGTTATAGGATATTGCCCCTTTAAACTACTTTAGGAAACTCCGCCCACTCCCCATTAACTGCAAATAGTTCAAATATGTCTTAATAACATCATTCCTCTTCAGGGGCTTATGACCTACCACGAGGACTACGTACTTGAAGCGCTCTAGGCCCACCCCGAAAAAAAGCGTCGTTCACCTGGACAACCACTCAAATCTGCATTATATTTTACACCCCCCCCCCTTCCCCTCCCGCCTCTTAAGACAGGCTCTTTTGAAATTTAGTAACACTTACATCTAAGCTTTCTATAAATAATACTATTGATCCACATCCCTTTTTATTGTAACTATCTACTTTATTAAAAATACTGCCCACCCACTCCAAAAAAATACCCTTAAAATTATGCAAGTCTTGATAAAGTGTCTGTAACTCCGTTTTTATGTAATGAGCATACACCTCAGAGGTCTCGTCGTAAAAACAAATTGGGACGATGGATGCTTTTATACTGGACCGTCCCCCTTCTGAATCTGTTTTTCAAGAACGGCCCAAACCTTGCCCATATAAGAAAGGACTATGTCAATCGGATCTGAATTATTACTGTCAGCAGTAAGTGTGTTAAAGGGATCTCCAAACTCAGCTCCAAAAACATAAATATTACGCAAGACGGAATCAGCTAAATGAAAATCAGGCAATACAGGGGGTGAACCAGAATCACTTTGTCCTGCTCTCCTCATCACGGTCACTGTTTGGGGTGGGCACTTTGTATTCTATTACCCTCTCGACCTTGCTAGGTGGCACTTGCTCAATAAGACAATCCAAAAATCCAAAAAGACCATCCTTCGCAAACATACTCAAATCCAAATTGGGGAAAGGTACATTAATAGGGTTCATCCACGCACTTAAAAAACCCTCCGGTTTACTTTCCGTGGGTCTCGTAGTGACATTCAAATTGTTGCGGAATTGTTTGGGTGGCGACAGTATAGGTTCCTTCAATGTAGGCCCCTTGAGCAGGTGGTAATGTTGGTAGGTGACCCTATAAAATAATAGCCCTTTGAAACCTAAACTTATTACCCCTTCGAAACACTTTGATTTTATCCTGGGAAAGAATTTATCTTAGGCTGAAATAGAATATATCATTAATCTGTATATTTTCTGAGGGGTCAGAGCGGCCGATTGGACGTAGAGAGGCCCTTCTACAAGCTAAAAGTTTGACAACCAAAAATTATTCCGTAAGAGGGGCAACGTTTCTGTTTGGATTTATGAGGCCCTGCTACTAGCTAAAAGTGTAATGATCAGAAATGATCCCATAAATGAGGGCTAGTTGCTCTATCCTGACCCTTACGCTTCGCTTTTCTTTAACAAAAAAACCCAGCTAAAGTCCTGTTATTGCAAGGTTCCCCTTGAAGTTACGAGTCTTAAAAAAATTCTACTTACAGAGCGGTGCTACTAATGATTTCCGTATGTGCATCTCCAAAAAAATCGGCCAGTATCTGTTTGATCCATTCCAAATCGTACTCGGGAATGTATACAAGGAGGCACACTTGTGCCTCTATAAAGAGGCGACCCACCACAATGTTAAGCGATTTCAGGTCCTAGAGGTCGCAGAGAGACGGCGGTAATCGCATTTTGTAGCCCAAGCTCAAACTAAGAAACTTGCAAAATTTCATCCTCCTCCGACTTTATCTTCATGGGGTAAACTGGGCCGGAAGTTTGGACCCTCCCACCACAGCCCCCCCCCTTTAACGTTGTCCGATTGGGCTGAAATTTAGAAGTTAATCTTTCCTAGGACCCGGGAGCTTATCCTCGAAATTTCAGCTCAATCCGATCACTCCTTCCCTGTTTTCAAAAAACCAAATATAGCCACTTAAAATTCATCATTTCTTTTTTTTTCTTAGCCACGCCTACAGGCCACAGTTGGCAACGGATCCGGTTGAATGAGGACTCATTCGAAGCAGAATTCGACCTGTTAGGGCCTTTTGATATTTCAGACCGAAAAAATTATCCCCCGAATTTACATTTACGAAAAACCTTGTTTTCCTATATTAGCCCATGTTAATTTTTCCCACCACAACCCCCCTTTAACGTTGTCTGATCGGGCTGAAATTTAGAGGATAAGCTTTCCTGGGGCCTGGGAGCTTATCTTCGAAATTTCAGCTCAATCTGATCACTCCTTCCCTGTTTTCCAAAAACCAAATATCTAGTTTTGCTTGCGTCAAAAAGATTCATAACGTTACTAAAAAAACAAGTTCAATTATGTCTCTTTAGTGTAGCGGTGAGACTCCTCGCTGTCAGGCGGAAAACCCGATTTCGATTCACCGTTAGATCAAATTTTTTATATACTGAATTTAAATTTTTAAAAAAAACTCAGTTTCTTATTTAAATTATTTGAAAAAAATTATGTTTTCTAAAGAGTTAAAGAGGCTGAGTTACAAGGTCGACCCTTAAAACACCCTGTCGAGAAAGAAAAGAATAATACACAATCATCTAACAGTTAGTCAAGCAATAATAAGTAATAAACTGTACAAAAACGTGCAGAAATTATTTGAAAAAAACTACGTTTTCTAAAGAGTTAAAGAGGCTGAGTTACAAGGTCGAACCTTAAAACGTACAGGGATTAGGAGGCACAGTTGGGGGGCTGCCGCCCCCAAACCCCCCGCTTTCCCAGCCTTTAAATAAAAAAAAACAAAGTTTTTTAAACTGAAAGTAAGGAGCGACATTAAATCTTAAAACGAACAGAATTTATTCCGTATATGAAAGAGGCTGTGCCCTCCTCAACGCCTCGCTCTTTACGCTAAAGTTTGACTTTCTCACAACTCTTTTTTTAAACAATAAAAACTTTAGCGTAAAGAGCGAGGCGTTGAGGAGGGCACAGCCTCTTTCATATACGGAATAATTTCTGTTCGTTTTAAGATTTAATGTCGCTCCTTACTTTCAGTTTAAAAAACTTTGTTTTTTTTATTTAAAGGCTGCGAAAGCGGGGGGTTTGGGGGGCGGCAGCCCCCCAACTGTGCCTCCTAATCCCTGTACGTTTTAAGGTTCGACCTTGTAACTCAGCCTCTTTAACTCTTTAGAAAACGTAGTTTTTTTCAAATAATGTATAAAAGGAATAGCAATTTATTTTCCTATGAAACAATTATGGTATCATCCTGAAAGGGAACATATTAAACTAAAAGGAAATATATGATTATTCTGAGGACCAGGGTCCTCAAACCCCTCTGAAGCATTGGACCGGGTTCCGCCCCAACACTCCCTGCTATTTCCCCATTATTAAGCTGAAAAGAATGCGTTTTTTTAGCCATTTCTTTGAAGACTAGGACCTCAAAATTAGCATAGAACTAGGAGCTTTGTTTAATAGCCTGTAAACTTTATGTGAGACTTGGACCGTCAATATTCTAATATGCTGACAAATTTGTCTCATCCTCTTGTCTCGCGTAAAAATTATATTTTTATGGTACTGCTGCATAATGCGGACACTTTTATATACTGCTAAAGAAGTTAAGTTTGGTTAATGCTAATGAAATAAAATAGGATAAATATATAATACTTTATAAATGAATTTGGGCTATATATTTTCACATTAGCGGGGTGGTGGGTAAAGCATGGCACATATTATACGTAACCTAACCTAACCTAGGTACCTTTTCCCCCTAAACCCCAAAATACAACAGTTTAAATATCGTACACGCAATGAAAACTACACTATGCATTGTATTGCTCTATAGCTGTGTCTTGAATTAACCCGTGAAAAACGCGTTTCTCGTGACTGGTTTCCATTGCAGTATATAAAAGTGTCTGCATTATGCACCAGTACCGTTTTTTACCACTAAAACATGATAAAAAGCCTATTTATTTGGGATATGGATTCCTCAAACCCTCCTCCTCCCCCTCCAAACAGAAGCATCAAACAAAGGACTCTCTTATTGCTCTACTATCTGAGGCTCGTACTCCTTGGGTAAAACACTAAAACACTTAATAAGCTTTTCTAGAAATATTTCTGATTTGTCAAATAATTTGAACTTACTATAGGGCTTAAAATAGTGATGTCGCAATGCTTGGGGGATTAAGGTCCTCGCTTTCTTCAAGTGGGGAGCCTTTTGTTCGGGGTTCGCCTGAAATAAAGATAAAACTTTTGTTCTTCGAATAGTTTTGAGCCTTGAAATTATGGTTTTCAACATGTATTTGACCCTCTCCCCTCCACTTAAATTTAACACATCCCCATTGCCCCACTCCTTCTATTTCAGTGAAAGAAAATTCTCCCTCTCCAACCTAAATTGTTTGTTTTCCAAACGTGTTTAAGCCTAGAAGTAGTCTCTGAAAGACTGTTTTCCAGATTCGCGAGGGTAAACAAGAAAATTATGAAAAAATTAGTTTCTCAAAGAAAGATGTAGAACCCAGTGGCAGATCCAGGGGGTGAGGAGGGCGGGTGCCCCCCTAACATAGTCTAAAGTAGTGTAATTTACTTAATTAACGCTAGTTTGCGTTAATTAAACTTGCTCCTAACACAAGTTTATCGGATCAACCTATTTCGCCCCCCCCTCTAAAAAAATCCTGGATCCACCACTGATAGAATCCAATTAAACCAAAAAATGAGCAAACAATCTAGCTAGGTGCAAGTGACCCGTGTTAATAGTAACTGAAGACGGCAAAAATGGTTTTTGCCGGACAGAAAGGTTGAATTTATGAGTATCATTGACCGTCTGGATTTTTTATTCCCTAATTAAATTTCTGCTTTTATTCACTCTGTAATATGCTACAGTAAAAGAACAACATTCCTTTCTTCACACCTATTTTGCACTTGAGCAACGAAAGTTTTGTGTAACACTGTTTAAAGGAAATAGAAGAAGATTCTGAAATAAAGAATAAATTTTTAGTTTTCCTAGTTTCACTATATCCCCTTTATTTAATTTCGAGTTTAATGTGCCGTGCATAATCGACAAATATGGCTTCAGAATGACCACGTACCCCCTCATGCTTGTTGGGGAGGAGAGGGTCTCACACAATAATTCATTATTATACTCAAAATGACACTTGTTTGCCTATTTTTACTTACTATAAGGAAAAAATATTATCAACACCTTCATTTATGTAACCATTTTACATTAAAATTCAACTGGTTAAACCATTTAATTTTCCACACAATTGCAGATGTAAGAACCATTATCAGTCAATTCAAAAAAGACTCTCCTCGTCCAATTATAATGGGAAATATCATTAAAGGCTTAGCCCGCATAGCTTGACAGATGGTAATCGTATAACGACCTGCCATGTCGGAACCAGTTTAGATTCTTGAAAGTGCTTTACAGGGAAAATTTTGATGGTAAATGTATTTCACGATAAAAATGAGAATATTTTACCACCGAGATAACCGTTCAATAGAAGGAGGGGGTAGGGTTTTGCCTGTTATTTTCATATGGAGAATCATATCACTTATTATTTGAGTTTAGTATCATTCTATTTTTGGTGGGGGGAGGAGGACCACTCCCTTAATATGCAAAGAGGTGTATCTGTTGGTATCTTCGGGTCATATCCTTTTTAAAATTCCTAGGTGAACTGTTCATCTTGAATGTAAGACTGATGAGTTTCATTGTCTGAGACTGGGTTTTATAGCCCTAAGAGTAAAAACAAAAACTACCCTCTCTTTGACCCGTTATTGGAATTGCATTCTCTTGCATCATGCTGTTGAAAATCAATAGACGCCTAGAACATACAACGGGATCCCTTTGTTCTTGCTGGAAATCAATACATAACGAGAATTCCTATGTCTATGCTAGCAACATTGAAAACAAAGGGCATGTGTGTAAACCAGATAAACCTGTGTAAATATTGACTAAGGTCAATTTGAACAATTAGGGCTCAGTTCATTCAATACTGTCTGCCCAATAACATCGTTTTTGTGCGAGCTCGTTGATATATAAGTGAATTATGCACCTGTTTTGACGTAATAAACTAATTTTTATTCATCTGATTATCTCCTCGTCTGGTGTTTGCTAATTTCTTCTAACAGCATAAATGGATACAAGTGAATTATACACCTGCTCTGACGTAACAAACTAATTGCTATTAATGTAATTGTCTCCTAGGCTGGTGTTTGCGTTGTTGTAAAAACTTAAATGGGGAAAACTAGGAAAAGAGATATGGATTTAATATCCACCCGTTAATCCACTGATAGTGCGACGATGCACGAATCAATTCAAAACCTTGTAACAAATATTAAACAAATATTATTATCTGTGACAAAAGTTCGAGCAGAAATACAAGAACTGAGAAGTGAAATGCCAGAAATCAGAGGTGAGATAAGTAATCCATCATCTAGGACCTAAAATTTGGAAAGTTCCAAAAAAGTTCATGATGACACAATCACTAAACTACAGAATGAAGTTATGGATCTCCAGCTATCAGTGAACCAGTCTTATGGTAACCCCAGCCTTGAAACCTTAAGAAATAAAGTACTGATCTTAGAAAATCTTGAGCGACGAAGTAACATGATAGCCTGGAACATAAAGTGATTGTTGAAAGAAGAGGGCGTGGAAAAATTGATGAACTATTGCGGAAATTATATATTCAATGTGAATGCCTGGTCATTGAATTAAATGAAAATTCCACTAAAATCCAACTCCACGACTTTAAAGATAAGTTTCCAATCCTGCAAGCAAACAAACTACTTCGCAGCCCAGCTTTTACGGGAAAAGCCTGCATGGATAATTGTCCGATATTCTCTAAAGTGTATTTAACCAATGATATTAACAAGTCTGTCCGAGACAATCGTTCATACCTCCTGAAGAAGAAAAGTGAACTTAAGCAGAATGGATTTCAGGCTTGGATTCCTCCAGTAGTCCGAACAATCCTATCCTATATCGACGAAGTTGGAGAGAAGGAAAGGATGGATTGGTTCCGAGTCAAATTGAATTTTTTCTTCGTGTGGTCAATTAACATTATTTAGCTGAGAAGTAAATATTTTCTTTTGTGGTATATTAATTTTTTGCTTTTTTCCCGAAACGACGTGATTTAACATTAAAGGGGCTAGTATCTGAATGACAAAGTATATTCCACGAGAATGAACCAATTTTGTGTGAGTTTTAGGGCTTTTAGTTTTTTGTGGGAGAGGCACGGGGGGTACTCCTTGGCGTGAGGTCAATAAACGATAATGGTTAGTCAAGTACATTTGATCCCTGCATCTAGGTTGGAGGAATTCGAAAAAAAAATCTGCCGTTTTTAGTAATGTATGCCAAATACCCCTAGCCCATGATAATAATAAAATTTTAAACTCTTTTTAATTCCCCCCCCCAAAAAAATATTTTTTTCTAATTAAATAGATCATAAGAACCCAAATATGAGGAGAATACATTTTTGGAACTGTTGTGGATGGCGGAGCGGAATTTTTTTTATTTAAATCGGGTACGGATATTCTTGGAGTTTGTGAAACATTTTTAGATGAAAACTCGGCAAATAAAATTGATATTTGCGATTTCCAATTTTTCAAGTAAGCAGAACTCGAAAAAGCAAGGTGGCTTAGACCTGTTACCTGTTAATAATTATTCCGGCATGGAAGAAAAAGAATTATTATATCTGAACATTGATATGATTTTCGAAAGCTGTATTGTTGAATGTTTTTTTTACCAAACAATGATAAATTTTTAAATGCTGTAATTGATCGTCCTCCTTCATCTACCATGAAATATTTTATTGAAAAATTTGAAAATATGTTAAGTGTGATATCAAATCTTCAAATGCCATTTTAAATCCTTGAGGATTTCGAATATTGACTTATAGGATGTCTCCCATAAAGCCAGTAGGGAACTGGCCGACTTGTCTTTCAGTTTTACCTTTCTTTAGAATGTAATCTTTCTCATGGTGTGAAACCAGTATGTTTTATTCCGACAGGGATTCTTTTCTTTTTCTCTGATTGATACCATTTCTGCAATTTATCCTTGTGAGGTTACATTCTTGGCTCTGGAAGATACATCTGATCACTGTATTTTAGTGTCTAATTTCAAAGCGCAATAGATAGCCAATAAAAAAATCCTATGTAAAGGAGAAGTTTCTCACAAGTAAATATGAATGGACTGAGATCTAATCTTAGCGGTGTAGATTGGAGTGAAGTTACTAGTTAGAGTGACCCAAATACGTCCTTGGATAGACTTTACCGAATTTTGAATGAGAAACTGGATCTTCATTGTCCATTTAAAGCTACATACCAGAAAAGAACCTTACCCAAACAACCTTTGATAAGTTTATCACTTTTAAAATCTATCAAGAAAAAATAAACTGTATAAGATAAAAATGAAATACCCCTCAGGTTATAATATACAGCGATTCAAAAATTAAAAAAAATTGCTGGTGACACTGGAGTTTTTGTTATCTGACCTTTCAACTATTTAAAAAAATGGCTATCCCAAAACTTTCATCGGATGGGTTTGGAAAAAAGGGCATACCCCAGGGCATAACTTGCAACACTTTTCCCCGGGCCAAGGGGGGTTATGTGGACACTGGAATTTTTATCTGACCTTTGAACTATTTTTAACAAAAAGCCATTTCAAATTTTTTATCGAATGAATTTGGGGGAAAAGGGGCGTGGGGGATAGTTGCCCTTTGATCTCTTTTGACTCTTATAAACTAAACTAGAACTTTCAATTTCCAATCAACTGAGCCCTCTTTGAAGTTTATAGGATCATCCCTTACATGACAACTATATATGCCCCCGAGGCAAAACTTACAACGCCTACCCCATACTCTGAAGGATTGTGTCGACCCCGGAGTTTTCTTTATTTGATCTTTGAACAATTTTGAAAAAAATTGTACTCTCAAAAATTTTATCGGATAAGTTTCAAGATAATACAGCGTGGATAGGGGGGAGGGCTAGTTGCCTTCCGATCTCTTTTGACTCTTAAAAAGGGAACGAGAACATTCAATTTCCAATCAAATTAGCTCTCTCCGGCGTCTATACAAGCACCCCTTCCATAAGAACCATATATACCCCAGAGCATTCCTTACACAGCCTGCCCCGGGCCCTGGGGGATTGCGTCGACACAGAAGTTTTTCTTATATGACCTTTGAACTAATTTTAACAAAATTGGCTAAACCAAAATTTTCATTGGGCTGGTTTTGAAAAAAAGGCGTGAGGGGGGGCTAGTTACCCTTGGATCTCTTTTGAATCTTAAAAAGTGAGCTCGAACTTTCAATGCCCAATCAAATGAGCCCTCTCTGAAGTTTATACAAGCGTCCCTTTTATAAGAACCATATATACCCATACAAACCATATATGACTCCATACAAGAGATGAAAGTCCAAACATCTCAAATTTATGTGGGGCACCTGTCCAAGATCCTATTACACAAGCACTTTTTACAAATGCCAATGCTAATTTTGATGGAATTTCACCGTTGATAATGGATGAGTCGGTGAAGGTGCACGAGCCTGGGGCAATATGACGTTGATTGATGATTGTATGAGGAACAAGTAGTTAAATATTATTTCTTCTGGCTCTCAGTTTCTCCACTGCCAAAGCAACAGAACTCATAACCTGCTGCTTTCGTATATAAAGTATTGCCGAAGTGAGAGAGAGAATTACATCAGAATTGGCAGGAAGTTTCTTTCGTAAAATGAAATTGGATGGAGCAAGCGTCAATTTTATATCCACTTTAATATTTGGTGGTAGCCATTGGGGTATATTAAATATCTCTTGATGTATTTTCCCACTAGATTTAATTCACTAGTTGTAGTATTTTTAAGTGCACCTTTACTATCAGTATCTATAATATATTCATATCCACTGGAGGAACCTCTCAATTCCTTGTATGACTTTGGTGTCATCAACATGGACTGCTAATAGCTCATATAATTTGAGAGATTGTTGCTAGTGCTCACCAGTGTTACATTTATGTAGACACTGATTTGTCGAAATAAATTATATAATATGCAATTTTCATAGGATATTCCATCAGCAAGAATTGGCATTTTGTTGTCGTGTTTCTTGACTATCCCATGTAAATCTATAAAGGTCAAAGACATGTCCATAAAGTAGTATTCATTGGAATAAATTTGAAAGTGGATATTATTGGAGAGCGGTTGTTGTGGATAGAATTGTTCATAGTATTTATCTTTTACGCGTACATAAACATTTTCTGCATTGGATAGATTTACAGATGATGTGATTGAATGATGGGAATCCTTATGCAGCAGATATGCCATTGTTCAGTCTATGAAAAAAAATCCTGTTTCGATCTGACAATTCTCTTTCTTGGGCTTCTTCTTCTTCTGCTTATTGTAGTGGTTGTTTTTACTTTCTTTTCTTTGACAAGAGTGATGTCTTTCGTTTCTGACCACAGTCGAGACTGTTGAGTGATGCACTGTTTCTCAGTCTTTTTAAACCTTTTCCATTTTGTCGAGTTTTCAATTGCTCGCCAAAGGTTCGTGCACAAGACCAAAGATTTTCGAAGCACTTTTTTTACATTCTTGCCAGAGCCCCATTCATATAGTGTTGAGGAGACAAGATCTGTCGCAGCCGGCACAATATATTTTTTAGCAAGGGGTGGTGCAGAGCGAAACAGCTTAGCAAACCATCTGCCAAAACCATAGCCAGACATTTATGAATGACCTTTGTAATAATCCATTCCATTTCTCAGTTGTCTTGGACCAAGAATAGCAACATAGCAGTCAGTATCAGGACAAACGAATACCACTTTTCTATTATACATCTTGTTATTGAACACTGACAACGATGGGTCGAAAATGACAAGTAATCACAGACCTTTTGATATTGCTAGAGGATCACCTAATACAGTTCTTAGTGTTAACTGACAGAGTTCCAAATAAGAAGTGTTTACAGGGATGAAAGGTCCTAAGCCGAAATGGCCAGCCATGACAAAAACCAACAAAGAGAAAAATCTCAATGAAAAAAACAACAAACGAGAAAAAACAACAAAAATCCTTTTGCATTCTGGAGGGTCGTTGTTGTGATGATGAGTTGATATCAATACGTCTTTGCTTTTGTCTCGCAACCACCGTAGGTGTTATGAAATCATTGCTGCTACTACTGCTAGGAGTTCTAGTATTTTCCAAGATTGATTTAAAATCTAATTCTTCTTCTTTTTTAAATGATGTTGTTGGTGTCGCTGTTAGAGGACTGGAACTTCTATATTCCTTTAATTTCTTTAGAATTTATTTATTGCCAGTGAGACTTTTAGGGAAGTTTGATGTATTTAGGAAGCTATATAGATTATCGTCAAATGATAAAATTCAAATGATTTGTTACCATATCAAAAATGAAATCAAGTAGATTTTAACTTTTTCTCTGAATTATCATTTGTTTCCCTGTACTATTGACTTGAAATTGACTATCATTACTTTTCAACATGAGATATGTTAATACTCTTTTACTCTGTTCACGATATGTGTGTCGCAGTAGGTTCCCTATAGTTGTCAGTATTGAATTCAATTCCTTCTCCTTTGATTGTGTTGTTGCAGAATCTTGAAGAGATGTTTATTTTTTTTGGAGGGGGGATCAATGAAACTTACATTGACGGGTCTCTCTCGATAGGGTTTATGTTTCTCCACGTGACGAAGTGCATCTCGAAGTGAAACTAGCTTTTTATATTGGCTATGTTTTCATAATTATTGAATTTGCTTAGATCGTCCTCATTGGGCTAGATTGGTAAAAGGTCGAATTTTATTGGGGTCAATTTGTAGGGTTTAGCCATCTAGAGAAAACTGTTTACAAGTCGTGCGATTATTGGCAATAAAAGTGTAAAAAGGTTACCGCCCGCATGAAGGAGAGGTTTTCTTTTAAAATATTTTCCTTTGTTTTTGCAAGGCAGGGCACGTACAGTGGAACGATGTTGCTTTGTCTGTTGTCTTACACTTTCTGGCAACTGTACATTGCCCTCGGTTAAATTTAAATAAAGTTAAAATATTAGATTAACAAATTCTTTGTCATCAACATGTTTGAGTATGGCCTTCCTAAGTGGTTGTTTTGAAGTGCTTAGAACGGAAAATAAGTGTCTATTTTTGTGTTTTTAAATACATATAATGCTGACTTTCGTCTTTTATTCAATAAAGGTCCCAAAATTGTCCAATGACCTTTATTATATTTTATTATTTTCGCAAATGTAGTTAATCATTATCTAAAAAATTATATTACAGCAAAAAATCTATTATTCCTTTTTTGATTTTTAAATTTTTAATGTTTAGAAAAAGCTGTTATAAGTCGCTTCACAGGCGCCAGCCAGACATTCTTAAAGAAACTATCTAGGATTACACAACCGCGTATCTATTACAAACTTGAAATGAAAATACAATGAAATATGGAAGAAGGATGAAATAAAGAAATATTGTTTCTGCTTAGAGGGTGTCCAATGCATGCCCATATCCTAGACCAAAGACAAATTGTATGGACTCAAAAAGTCCTTGGTCACTGTTCTATTTACACACGGAAAAACAAAATCCTTTACGGAGTCGTGGAGATCCATTGGTATGTGACCGTAAATTTCAAAAAAAACATCCTTGGGGACAATTTTTCTCGACAGTGTGAATATTGGGGAAATCTATGGCACAAGGATTTTCAAGCCATTTGTAATTGCTACACGGTAAACTGTAGTGAGACACTGCCAAGGGGTACAGAGAATTCATGTATAGAAAAACAGCACTGGACTTTACACCGTCGACGGAGTTCTGTCCAGTTGGATCAGTTGTCATGACGCGGTCCCGGTGAAAAATATATCCCCCTTATAGATGTTTCTACAAATAAGTGTTGATCTACATAAGTGATCAAACCTATTTCTTCCCTACTGATTTTTAGAATTAAATCCATCACCAGGTGTGGAGTTAAAAAATAATATCCAATGTCCGAGCCAAATTCTGAATAGATTTGGTCTGTGTTCTGGCAGTCAATATCTAAAAAGAGTTAACACATCCCTTGCCAAGTACATTTTACATTAGTTCAAACCATTTTTACAGTCCCCCTTAGCCCAAACCCTCTGCGCAAATTCATAGTCACCGGCAGTGCACTGACTATTGTCAAGTGAATTATAAAATGCTTCAATGGGGGGAAGTTTCTCTTCACTTAACCTCGCGCTAAAGTTGTAATAATCATACGCATATATGCCTTTACAAGTTAGTAAATCATATATTTCATTGTCAGGAAAGCGTTGTTTAAGCAGAGGGAAACTATCAAAATTGTCACTTTTCTGCACTTGGACTAATTGGCTAAGAGATTTGGGGAAAAAACTACATGATCCTAAAACACGGATTTTATTCCAGCAAAGATGCCCATTATCCAATGTTTTCCACTTGAATTCTAAAAGCAACAACTTCTCTGCTGATTTTGGTATAATAGTATATGTAACTCTGTTTTCTACCCATGGGCTATCTGCAACTTCCTCCCTGTGCATACGTGCCAATGCAGGTAAAATAAATTTCAATTCATAATTTGAATTGTGGATAAAAACCGGTATAAAGTACTGTTGACTTACGTTAACATTGCACGATTGATGTGCTACGCCACGAAAGCTACTACCCTCTGATGATATTTCCTGCCATAAAAGATCATAGCCATGGACTTTTCTCTTTCCCCTTAGTCCTTTTTCTCCTTAGTCACCTCTTCAAATTCCACCTTACATACCAAACATATTGTATTATTTTAATTGCCAAGCGATCCTCGGATAAAAGAATCATGGGACAATGTGTATGTCACAACCGGGAGATTGCCTTATTCGCTTTGACCATTAATTTAGTCAATGCTGTGACGATTCAAACATTTTCCTCGTATGTATCAACTATTTTTAACAGGCGCATAGTGTTACTGGCGTCCCTTTGAGCGTGAGCATAGGAGACTGCAATAACTTGATGCTCTTTGATACGATTTGAATTTTGTAGATCGTTCACATCTGTTAGTTTAGTCTCGCAGTCTAAACTGATTTCATCGCTTTGTATAAGCGTAATCTTAAAATTTCTAATTCGTAAAATTGCCCGGATCCCCAAATATTGCTGTAGAAACATCTGCTGCATTCAAGACAGAATTTGTTAGCTGAAATTCCGGTAGTGTTGGGGAGATTCGTATATCACCGTCACCACTACCACCCCTCCACTCTCTTCAATCTCAACATTAGGGTTGGTGCGTGGAGTGAAATCCCCCAGTTCGCTTAACATAGCCTCGAGCATGTTAGGACTATGTGAATCAGCCAAAGCAATTTTATTTTCTTCTTATTCCATTAAATTTGGTTGAAATGCGGTTATGTTCGTTAAGTCTGTGGGGGGAGGGATCTCATTTAACTCTTTGGTAAAATAATTTAAAGTTTGTGAAGTGTTAGGGCTTAGCCGACCCAAATTGCCCTCTAACATACCTTGATCTGGTTGGACATAACTAACTTCTTTGCCTTATTCAACTGTGCCAGGGACAACATCAAAAGAATTATTAATAACACTGAAATATTGTCTTAAAGAGTTATCTGACCATTCGGGGTCATCAATAATGTAAAAAGGTTTATCGTCTAAATTCTCACTACCATAACACTACCATAAGAATTTAATATATCGTTCAAGATCTGTATCGTCAACAACCGATGTTTCAGTGACCTGATTGTCACAAAACTCTCTTGGTGGTTCAATTAAAGCTTTAGTAAAATTATAAAGGCTGTTATTATTAGTAATTTTGATTATGGTAGATTTATATATGGTGATACTAGCAAGAAGAATTAAAAAAAGTTAGATATAGCATATCATAGTGCTCTTAGGCGATCCTTAGGCTGCCTAAATAGTACCTTTGTTCCTGCAATGATGATTGAGTTGGGGGTGAATACCCTTACATTACGACGTGATAAGTTACTTGTGAAGTATTTCGCTAAGAAGGCTAGTCTAAATAATGATCATATTAACATAGAAATAATAAGAAATTACAATAGAGATATTAGATTTAAGACCAGGAATATTCCTGCTTTCTATAGATGTATTAATTTACTTTCTAGTGAGTGCCCAAATATAACATCAATTAATGAGATTGCCGTCTAGGATAGTGTTTTAAATAAACCATGTGAAATAAAGGATAATGTGTACTTCCCTATGATTGACCGTGGTAATGAGGATAACATGACTTTAAAACAGGACTGGTTTAGACGCACTGACCATTTAAGAGACCATGTACAAATTTTTACTGATGGATCCAAGTCAGAAGAGGGTGCTGGTTGCGCAGTAGTGATTCCCAGTATGTCAATTTCATATAGTTTAAAGTTACCAAGTAGCCTATCTATTTTTTCAATTGAGATGTTAGCATTGTATAAAGCTTTAGATTTTATAAAGTCATATGGACATGCACATAGATGGATAATTTGTTCTGACTCTGCATCAGCCCTTAAGTACCTGATGAATGAACATGACCCTAGTCGTGAGATAGTTTATAGTATTCATCAAATTGTTAGGTCATTCAAATGAATGGGGAATGATATACTTTTGGTATGGGTCCCAGCACATGTTGGAATTGCTGGAAATGAATCTGCTGATAATAAGGCTAAGTGGGGTATTTTAAATGGTCAGAGTGTATTTGTAAAACCCACACAAAGTGAATATATAACATGTATTTATAATGTATTATGTGATAGGGAGAGAAATGAGTACATTAGAAATTGTTTTAACCCAATTTTAGAGCTTTATGATTATAGGCCACCACCTGATGGGCTAGTACACGATATTAGAAATTGTTGCTGCTATTATTTTCAGATTAAGGACAGGCCATGCCAAAACCCGTTCAGTTTTGCATAAGTGGGGCAGAGCTGACTCTCCGTACTGTGATATTTGTAATGAGTATGATGATGCTAGACATATCCTAATGAAGTGTAGGAAATATCATGTACAAAGAAATGTATTTAGAAGTTTAATTTTAAATTATTCAGTGCATTTACAATGAGAGCAATCCTTGGTCACGCTAAGTCCCCTAAGTGGGCCCATAGAAAGATTATATCATTATTGACTAAGTATATTAAAAAAATTTAATCTGCATAATGTTCTATAATATTTGTAGTTTAAAAGTTTTTTTTTTTTTTTAGATATGTTACTTGACCATAGCAGAATGTGATGTTTAAAAAGGTGTCAGTGCTTTAAATATGAACACTCTGTACAACGTCTTAGTGCAACCCCATGATACTTAAGTGTTGACGTGGCCTGTGCCAAACATATATTTGTGTGATTCAAAGTGACATGGCTCCATTTAGGGCCCAAGATTTAATAAAGGATCGCACGTATACGAGCGGTTGAGTCACTCAAACGTCAACTAAACAACAACAACAATATTAAAGCTTTCCCCTCAATGAGATCATGTAATTCTTGTGGCGCAGGAGGAGGAGAAGGTAGTGACGATATGTCATCCGTTCTAACCTATAAAGAAAATAGCAAATTTTCAAAGTGCCTAAATAATCCTCTTTTTATGTGAGTCAAAAAATATACGCAAGAGCGAAATGCTAATATAAAGCTAAGCAGTAATCAAGAAAGTTATGCAGTTCGGTTATTAAGGTTATTAAATCCAGAAATTAGCTGGAACCCAGCTCTTTCTTTTTTTATTTTTTCTCTAATGACATCTTACTGCTTCTACAGGTAAAAAATGTGTTCTATATTTTTCTTCTCTGAATTTAACTGACCTAACATCATATTTTTTCATATCTGTATGCTTAAAGGTTGGCCTATCCCTTTCAGGTCATCTCCTGTCATTGAACAGAACTCATTCTGGTAGAAAGCTGTTTTTATGATGTATGTAGAGACAAGATAAACCACTCGTTAATAAAACAGTTTTTACGTTTACTTAAGAAACAGCAGTATGTTTTCATAATATATGAATTTGTCATTTTGCTTCAGAATTATATCATGGTCTTTAAATTCAATGCGTGTGTATCATGTTTTGTTTTGCCCCAAATCTAACTTTTTGACTTTTCCAATTACATAGAAACATACACATTTGTTTGCATTGCAATAACTCCGACAATGGAAATATCCGTTTTCCTGCACGGCACTTATTAAATGCACATAATACATCGGCATTGGTTGTTTGAGTAAGATGTAGATGCGGTCTTGGTATGGAGTGTTCCAAGCATGATTTGTTAGTATACAATATGAAAAGTCATGAAGAAACCAAAATTCACTTTTCCATCCCGAATGATTTACCGAATAATAAAGAGACTGGAATAAAAAAGTGTTTTTTTTCTTCGAAATTTCACATTTCCCATTTCACAATTCATATGGTTAACTGCAGAAATTATAACTGAAATATAAAGCTTCTTTTTCAGCGGAACCTTTGCTAACCTCATTCATAAGAATTTAGCAAAAGCCGGATGCAGTTCAAAGAATTCAATAATTACACCTGTTTATCGATGGAGATTAAATTACTGTATAGTAATATTAGTGTTAAAAAGGATTTATTTCCTTTGGAAGGATTTGCCGTTAGTGATTGCTGGCCAATTTTCGTGGAATATCAATAAGTTGAAACTAACATTAATAACATCTTGCGGGGCCATAGACTCACTTTCCTGAATGAAATGACGTCCAATGGAGGTGATGTCATTCTCGCCCTCTAAGGTTGATGTAGAAGGTTGGGCATATACAATAACAGAATGTTGTGTCTTGTTTGCATCCTTGGTCCGGGCCTTCTTTTCGGGAGGAGGAGTGCATTGTTCAAAAGTGTCCTAAAAACAATTAAATTATAATTTTTTTTATGTAGATTGAAAGGCGTAGTGAAAAAACCAAACAAATATGTTTCTAAAAACCTAGGTCACTGAAAAAAAAAGGCTAAAATCTGGAATTAAGACTATATTTCCATCCTATTTTATTTCATTAGCCAAATTTGGCTTCTTTAGTGTGTTGGATATAGAGCTTGTGTACCTAATTTCATTCAGAAAAAGCCTTTAGAAACGAATGATACAAAAAAGAAGCATTAAAATCGTATAGATATTAAAGAAATTATGTTTCAAAACGTAATTAAGGCTATAATCTTGAATTATGGGGGATAAATTTCAATGTTAGCTAGGCTACAGACTCCGTCATATAACCTTAAAAATGCTATAAACTCTAGAAACAAGAACTATGTAGTTATAAAAGGTTTGATAACACAGTCTCGGCATATAGGCCAATAATTAGATAAATAAGATTGTTAACACGCACACATCCTCAGCTTATAGGTCTAAAATTTACATCAAGCAATATTTTCATTGCTAGCTAGTTAGACTAACCTACACCCCTCAATAAATTAATATGATCAAAGAAAAAATGCTACCAGGGTTACAGTTAATATATGCTACGCTTTACCCTCCGACCCACACAATGTGCAAATATGTATACCCCAAATTTGTTTCTAAAATATTATTCATCCCTTTTCTTTACTACCAAAACTTGACTTTTTAAGAATTCTCCCTATAATGCAACAGTACCGAAATATCTACAAAGATTATTAAATATCTCATACCGAAATGTCTCAATTGATTATTTATAAAATAAACTTACAGCATATAATTGCTTAGCATTATCTTCAATATTCTCCGTATTATCAGACGCTAATTGTTCAATAAGCTTAAAATGAACTGTTATATTAAGCAAGAAGTATAATGCACTTATACAGTTACTCCAAGGTGAAGTCTTATTAAAAATTGAGTCACGTAACTTGATTTCCATCATATGCCTATTGCGTAAATCTAGGCTAAAATTCTTGGAAAGATGGATTCCCAGTCGTATGTATTGTGCTTAGAAACATCTCTGATTGGTCTAGAAATGGGTGCGTGGTCTTGTACGCCCCGTATGTCAATATCGACCTCTACCAACTTCGGCTTCTGCAAGTAGGGAGGCGAACAAAATTTGTTGGCTTCTTTTGTAATTTTCATTCACTGGCATTTTGGCCCTTTTTGTCCTGAATTTTTAGGCTCGCACTATAAAAAATGATAGAAAACTCCAAAATTCTATGGTGTGAACTTTATGGCTACTTAAAAAAGAAAGAAAAATAAGTTAGAACTCTCAAATTACGGATGAAAGAACAATCTTTTCTTATTTTAGAGGCACTGGTTTGGTACTAACAGACTTAGGGTGGGGGGCATCCCTATGTAGGTCATGTACGCTTGGCCTTTTCCCCGAAAGAAATGTGATACTAAAATTACACATTAAAAACCAACTTAATACAATTCTTAGAAAAAAAATTATCTTTGCTTGTACTTAGGTATTGAGATTTCTCCGACAAGCGATGTTTCAAAATATGATTAAAACTATGCAGGTCTCATACGTTTCTCGTCTGATAAAAGCAAATGTCATGAAATTATTAAAAGATCTGGAAATTCTAAGAAAACGACGCTAGGGATACAAAATATAGGCTTTTGGGTAAAGTGGCGGTTTTGAAGCATAGTTTTTACTGGGTCTTTCAGAAAAGTCACCACTACTAAAGGCATAATACGGTTGAATGTCTTAAGTAAATTAGGAACAAACCACAGATAAAAAAAAAGCAAAATTCAATAAAAACCGACCTAGAGATTAAAATTTCGTAGAATTTCAACGCTAAAAAACATTAAAAAATGCCTAGCTTCTTGTATTCTCCAGGATAAAATAAAACAAGATACTATTATTACAGCTGTGGAGTATTTACCACTTCGGCTGTGATCCGGTCTTTCCTTAGTGGCTTCCCGGACTTTTAGCCACCTTTAGATTTTTTTACCAGAGGGTGATTCAACATTAAAGGCTAAGCTTAGAAATAGTGTCTGGTACATCTGGAGGGTCAGCAGGTGGTGGTCTGCTTAGTAACTTTTGGAAACACTTAACCCAGGCTTTGTGCACTTTGTGAGGATCACTAAGGAGTCACCCTGCTTCATCTTTGACGGGTCCATCTGTTTTTGTGTGTTTTCTAACTATCTCATTGATGATGAAGTATAATAACCGAGAGTCCCCCTTTCCAGCAGCTTCTTCAGCCTTCTCAGCTTTCAATTCAGTAGAAAGGCCCCTATTGACACGATCCCTCACCCCTGCTGCCACCTGCAACTTTTTTACATAATTTATGCATGTTTTTATGTCTTTTCGTTGTCAGTGAGAATGAAAAAACATGATTTTTCTCACTTTGATGGATGTT
>CM051265.1:24203014-24231479 GCA_027921565.1 Artemia sinica | reverse complement strand
CCCCCCCCCAAAAAAAAAACATTTGATTGAAATTGTTTATTTGATTGAAATTGTTTAATTATAAAATAAAATAATGACCTTTCGAGATTAGGTTTCGTTAGATTTTAGTTCAATGTCTTCTTTTGCTTTGAATATTCTCGTGTATTTATTTGAAATTTTTTTATAATAATAAAAATGACATAATGAGCTGTTGAGGTCCAGTTTGAACTTCCTGCATTCAAAATTTGATTCAAATTCAGGATCTAGATCCACACTTCTAATCCCCCTCCCCCACCTTCTAAGAAATAAATAGATCTCCACACACGTGACATGTATGTGTACAAATCAACTAGAATAATCTTTCCTCATTGAATTTGAGGATGCTTCAAGGCTGTATTGAATCAGGATTTTATTTCAATATTTATATGAAATTATTCCGTATATGAAAGGGGCTGTGCCCTCCTCAACGCCTCGCTCTTTCACGCTAAAGTTTGACTTTCCCACAACTCTTTTTTTTAAACAATAAAAAACTTTAGCGTAAAGAGCGAGGCGTTGAGGAGGGCACAGCCCCTTTCATATACAGGAATAATTTCTGTTCGTTTTTAAGATTTAATGTCGCTCCTTACTTTTAGTTTAAAGAACTTTTTTTTTATTTAAAGGCTGGCGAAAGCGGGGGTTTGGGGGGCGGCAGCCCCCAACTGTGCCTCCTAATCCCTGTACGTTTTAAGGTTCGACCTTGTAACTCAGCCTCTTAACTCTTTAGAAAACGTAGTTTTTTTCAAATAATTTTGTAAGAGACCGAGACAAATTATCTTTAATAGGCCCGATAGTGCATCTAGTGTAGGACCATAATCAATGCTTAGAAACCGCAGACGATCCGATTCATAAATAACAATACCTTCTATGTCTAGCGAAGTAGAAAAACTGTACTTTGCAGGCCTGGTAAATATGCAAAACTCTGATTTAGATACATTTAAAGCAAGGCCAATAAACTTATAAAGTTCAACAATCTTAGCAAGGTTATCCCGTAGTCCGGAAATAGGAAAGCTAAGTAGTAGTAAATCATCAGCATATGACAAATAACTGAAATTTAGCCCATCAAGGTTGAAGGTTCCCCTTAACTCTCTAGTGGCAGTATATGTGGCGCAATTGAATACAGTTGTGCTTAAACAAGAACCCTGTCTTAAACCTTTAAGCAGAGGTACACCTTCCGAAAGAATCGGACAATTATTTTGTTTATGTCTTCCTAACACAATACGGATAACTGTACCAAAACTCTAGAATAGACACTATGTAGGGATCAATGCCGCAATCCAGAATTGATAACAACGCTTGAGAGTGCAGAATACTATCAAAAGCGGCAGAGATGTCAACACTGCAGGTAAACACAGAAAAACCTTTCCCAGAAGCTCTGCACATAATAGTCCGCATAATACGGTGAGCTGTGGCACAGCCAAAATGAGTTCGGAACCCAAGCCGCTTGCTTCCCACTAGACATTTTGAGGCAATCGATGGCAATAAGGGTTTTTCGAAAACTCAAAATTTTGATTGGATGTGTTTGGGGGAATAATGGGCGTGGGGGGGCTAGTCACCGTCCAATCACTTTCGACTATTAGAAAGGGTACTAGCCCTTCGAATTTCCAATCGAAAAAGCCTGTTTTGAAGTTTCTACAACAACGCCTTCTATAAAAACCTTATATGCCCCCAGGGCATAACTTAAAACCCTTGCCCTGAGGGTTCTGGGGGAGTGTCCTTCTCAAAAACATATTTTCTATCTGGAAATCAACTACGCTGAACAAAATGGCTATCTCAAAATTTTGATTGGATATGTTTGGGAGAATGATGGGCATGGGGGGGGCTAGTTGCGCTCCAATCACTTTCGACTATTAAATAGGGCACTAGAACTCTCGATTTCCAACCGAATGAGCCCCTTTTGAAGTCTCTATGACGACTTCTTCCATATGAAGTGCCCTGCTCTAAGGGAAAAAAATAATAAAGGGTACATTGTGCCAACATTGTTCTTATATGCCCTCAGGGCATAACTTAAAACCCTTGTCCGAGGGTTGTGGGGAAGTGTCCTCCTCAAAAAGATATTTTCTATCTGGAAATCAACTACGCTGAACAAAATGGCTATCTCAAAATTTTGATTGGATGTGTTTCGGGGAATGATTGGCGTGGGGGGGGCTAGTTGCCCTCCAATCACTTTCTATTATTAAAAAGGGCACTAGCCAATCCAATTTCCAATCGAATGAGCCCTTTTTGAAGTTTCTACGACAACTCCTTCGATACGAAGTGCCTGTCGAAGAAAAAACAACACATTGTGGCCACCTCGTTCATTACTTAGGCAGCGCTAGCGCGCTGCCTATGATATTTTGTATTTTTACAACTTTTCCATATTTTAATAGAACTTTTTGTATTTTGGAACTATTTTGTATTTTATAACTATATTGAGTGTCTTAGTTACTATTTGTGTTTTATAAAAATTATATTTCTTTGTAAGAACTGTTTTGTAGGAATTATTTTGCGTTTTGCATGAAGTATATATGTATGAAGTATGTAGCTAATATTTTTTAATTTATAAGAACTATTTTGTATTTGTATATTTTATTTGTATAGAACTTTTCGTATGTTGAAACTATTTGTATTTTATAACTATATTGAATGTCGTAAGTACTACTTGTGTCTTATAAAGATTATCTTCTTTGTAAGAACTATTTTGTAGGAATTATTTTGCGTTTTGTATGAAGTATATATGTATGAAGTATAAAGCTAATATTTTTTAATTTGTAAGAACTATTTTGAATTTGTATATTTTATTTTATTTAATATATTTATATTTTATTTCATGAAAACTCTTTTGTATGAACTATTTCGGACTATATGAGAACTTTTGTATTTTTTAAGAATTATATTGAATTTTGCTGCAACTGTTTTGTATTTTGGAAGAATTATTCTGTTTTGTAAGAAACTATTTTGTATTTTGTAAGACATATTTTATATTATCTAAGAATCATTTTGTATTTTTATAACTGTCTTGAATTTTCTAAGAACTATTTATGTTCATTAAGAGCATTATTTGGGTTTTATATGAGATATTTTGTAATTCTAAGAACTAATTTGTATTTTACATTAATTATTTTTGCTTTGTAAGAACCATTTTGGATGTTTTTAGATCTTTTATGCATTCTGTAAGAGCTAGTTCTACTTTTTTAAGTACTCTTTGTATTTCTAAGAATCATTTTGCATTTTTGTAACTATTTATATTTTTAAGAACTATTTTAATTTATGAAGAGCATTATTTGGATTTTGTTTAAGGTATTTTGTAATTATAAGAACTATTTTATATTTTATAATTATTATTTTTGTTTTGTAAGAACTATTTTGGATGTTTTAGATCTTTTATATATTCCGTAAGATCTAGATCTACTTTTGTAAGTACTATTTGTATTTATATGAATTTTTGTTTGTTTTGTAAAAACTGTTTTGTATTTTGTATGAACTATTTTGTATTTTGTGGATTTACTTTGTGTTTATTACGTTTATTTTAAACTTGTGCAGAAGAGAGCTTGAAAGAGCAGGAACAGTCGTATCGGTACCAGCCGGCCCTAAGGCAGCAAAATTTAGCCAGGGGGACTGGAGTCCCCCTCTGCCCCCCATATGGGCGCCCACGGATGATACCCAGTACTTTTTAGTGAACAGGACTTTTAATAAACATTCAAAAATCTTATTACTATAAGCCTCAAAATATTTTGGTCTATATTGCGGATCCGCCATTTAAAATATCTAAAAAAGTTCGAAAACTGGAATGTCTTATTAAAATTACAATGATTGTAACGTGCTTTATTTAAATTATTTTAAAAATAATCTTGCCCCTTAAACTTACTTCATATGGGAAAACTTGGCCTCTGGGAAACTTAGCGGAAGATACTCAATACTTTTTCAAAATGTATATGTATTAAATTTGAGTAAATATAATTAATAAAAATCAAAGAGAGGATTAGGGGCTATAGTAGACAACTAGTAAGTGGGCTACTAGTTTCTCACTATCTTGTACTATTTACAAGTAATATTTGAGTAATCTTAACGAGTAAAAGAAACTGCCGAAACCTCTAAAAAAAAAACGTACCTAGATCTCTACCTCTTGGATGGTATGGAAAAGATTTTTTGTTTTTTAATATAATACACAATATATGTGAATTTTATAAATGTAAACCACGGGCTCTAAAGGAAGCTTAGTGGACCATAGTAAATATTTTTTAAAAAAAAAATATACATTCTTTAAATTTGGCTTAGTATGAACTTGTTTTATTTAATTTTCATTAAAAACAATTTTTGAAATTTTCAATAATTGTTTTTAATGAAAATTAAACAGGGGATTAGTGGCTATTGGTGATACTCAATAAAAAAAAACGCCGCCTTGACCTCTACCTCCTGGATGGTGTGGAAAAGACGTCGTGTGACAAAATAATGTTCTTTGACATTTTTCTAGGTTGAAGAAACATTGCCAGAAAAAAGAAGGCTGAAGAAGAGAACAAGGAGGTTGTCTAAAAAAGAGAAGCAAATCGCGAAGAGACTGGAACCAATCAGGAATCAAATTGCACTATACTTCATCCTTTTAAAGACATAGGAAGAAACCGAAGACGACGGTGACGGCAACGTTCTTCTGTTCCGAAGACACAATCGCGATGAAATTTCCTACGTCGCCGCAATTGCCAGCAAGTTATTCTCTATTCCTGCGACTAGTGTGACCGCAAAAGACTATTTTTGGTGTTAGGCTTGATAGTGACTATGATAGTGACTTAGAAAAGAAATGGCCTCAGTCCACACAGAGTGGATAAGTTTATTTTCATTCACGATAACTACAGCCACATCCCGATCTTCTAATATACTTCTGAAGTTTGCCTGAAGGAGTTTTTTTTCGACGCACTAATATTCAAAGATAAATGATTAATTTTGTGACACGGTATTCGAAGTTTTGTATGCAGTAATTTTCGAGGAATCAAAATAATACTAATTTTGATTATTACTTCTGTTAGAAAACCATAGCCCTTAGATATTTCAACTATTCTGCAAGGATTCTGAAATTCCACAGCCATTTCGTTTTTACCTGATTTCTACTTCTCTTGATGAATAATGAAGAAGACCAGCGTCCAGCCAGTGACTTGCAAAGTTTCTACCTCATGAATAGGTAGAATATCTTGTAAATAAAAATTGGATTTGAGGAAGACTAAAATCTATTCTATAAATCATATACAACAACTTTCTATATAAGCCTTATATGCCTCCAGGGCATAACTTACAACCCTTGCATTGAGGGCTCTGAGGGGGTTATCATCCAAAAAGACCTAATTTCCAGAACTTTCAACAACGTTGAACAAAATGGATATCTCAAAATTTTCATTGGATGTGTTTGGGAAAATAGTGGGCGTGAGAGGGGCGTTAGTCGCTATCCAATCACTTTCAATTATTGAAAAAGGCACTAGCCGTTTTTAATAAAGTTTTAAAAATGTTTTAAAAACATATTTTCGATCTGGAAATCAACTACGCTGAACAAAATGGCTATCACAAAATTTTGATTGGATGAGTTTGGGGGAATGATGGGCGTGGGGGAGGGCCAGTTACCCTCCAATCACTTTCGTATATTAAAAAGGGCACTAGAAATCTCAATTTCCAATCGAATGAGCCCCTTTTGAAGTTTCTACGACAACCTCTTCCATATGAAGTGCTCTGTTCTAAAGGAAAAAAAATACATAGTAAATTGTACCAATATTGTTCTTATACACCCTCAGGGCATAACTTAAAATTCTTGCCCCGAGGATTGTGGGGGAGTGTCCTCCTCAAAAACATATTTTCTATCTGGAAATAAACTACGCTAAACGAAATGGCTATCTCAAAATTTTTGTCGGATGTGTTTGGGAGAATGATGGGCGTGGGGGGGTGGTTGCCCTCCCATCCCGTTCGACTATTAAAAAGGGCTATAGTCCTTAAAATTTCCAATCGAATGAGCTTTTTTTGAAGTTTC
The DNA here is from genome assembly GCA_027921565.1 of Artemia sinica. Lineage (NCBI taxonomy): Eukaryota > Metazoa > Arthropoda > Branchiopoda > Anostraca > Artemiidae > Artemia > Artemia sinica. The sequence goes on along the minus strand of CM051265.1, from coordinate 24,225,478 downwards.
TACGACAACGTCTTCTTTAAAAACCTTATATGACCCCAGGGCATAACTGAAAACCCTTGCCCTGAGGACTGTGGGGGGTGTCCTCTTCAAAAACATATTTTCTATCTGGTGATCAACTAGGCTGAACCAAATGGCTATTTAAAAATTTTGATTGGATGTGTTTAGGGAAATGATGGGCGTGGGGGGCGGCTAGTTGCCCTCTAATCACTTTCGACTATTAAAAAGGGCGCTAGCCCTTTGAATTTCAAATTGCTTGAGCCTTTTTTGAAGTTTCTATGACAACGCCTTCTATAAAAACCTTATATGCCCCCCGGGCATAACTCCAAACCCTTGCCCTGAGGGTTGTGGGGGATATTCCTCCTCAAAAACATATTTTCTATCTGGAAATAAACGACGCTGAACAAAATGGCTATCTCCAAATTTTGATTGGATTTGTTTGGGGGAATGATGGGCGTGGGGGGGCTTGTTGCCCCCCCAATCGCTTTCGATTATTAAAAAGGGTACTAGCCCTTTGAAATCCCAATCGAATGAGCCTGTTTTGAAGTTTCTACGACAACGCCTTCTATAAAAACCTTATATGCCCCCCGGGCATAACTCAAAACCCTTGCCCTGAGGGTTTTGGGGGAGTGTCCTCCTCAAAACATATTTTCTATCTGGAAGTCAACTACGCTGAACAAAATGGCTATCTCAAAATTTTAATTGGATGTGTTCGGGGAATGATGGGCGTGGGGGTGGGGGGGGGCTAGATGCCCTCAAATCACTTTCGACTATTAAAAAGGGCCCTAGAACTCTCAATTTCCAATCGACTGAGCCCCTTTTCAAGTTTCTACGACGACCACTTCCATATGAAGTGCCCAGCTCTAAAGGAAAAAATTTATAAATAGTACATTCTACCAACATCGTTCTTATATGCCCTCAAGGCATAACTTAAAACCCTTTCCCCGAGGGTTGTGAGGGAGTGTCCTCCTCAAAAACATATTTTCTATCTGGAAATCAACTACGCTGAACAAAATGGCTATCTCAAAATTTTGATTGGATGTATTTGGGGAAATGATGGGCGTGGGGGGGCTTGTTGCCCCCCAATCACTTTCGACTATTAAAAAAGGAACTAGCCCTTTGAATTTCCAATTGAATGAGCCTTTTTTGAAGTTTCTACGGCAACACCTTCTTTAAAAAAAAACCTTATATGCCCCCAGGGCATAACTTAAAACCTTTATCCTGAGGGTTGTGGGGGAGTGTCCTCCTCAAAACACATCTTTTATCTGGAAATCAACTACGTTAAACAAAATGGCTATCTCGAAATTTTGATTGGATGTGCTTGGGGGAATTTTGGGCGAAGGGGGGGGGGGCTAGTTGCCCTCCAATCACTTTTGACTATCAAAAATGGCACTAGTCCTTTGAATTTCCAATCGAATGAGTTTTTTGAAGTTTCTACATTCTACGACAACGCCTTCTTTAAAAACCTTACATGACCCCAGGGCATGACTTAAAACCCTTGCCCTGAGGACTGTGGGGGATGTCCTCCTCAAAAACGTATTTTCTATCTGGTAATAAACTAGGCTGAGCAAAATGGCTATTTCAAAATTTTGATTGGATTTGTTTGGGGGAATGATGGGCGTGGGGGGGGCTTGTTGCCCCCCAATCACTTTCGACTATTAAAAAGGGTACTAGTCCTTCAAATTTCCAATCGAATAAGCCTGTTTTGAAGTTTTCTACGACAACGCCTTCTATAAAAAACCTTATATACCCCCGGGCATAACTTAAAACCCTTGTCCTGAGGGTTTTGGGGGAATGTCCTCCTCAAAACATATTTTCTATCTAGAAGTCAACTACGCTGAACAAAATGGCTATCTCAAAATTTTGATTGGATGTGTTCTGGGGAATGATGGGCTGGGGGGGGGGCTAGCTGCCCTCCAATCACTTTCGACTATTAAAAAGGGCACTAGAACTCTCAATTTCCAATCGAATGAGCCCCTTTTGAAGTTTCTACGACGACCACTTCCATATGAAGTGCCCAGCTCTAAAGAAAAAAAAACAAAAATGGTACATTGTGCCAACATCGTTCTTATATGCCCTCAAGGCATAACTTAAAACCCTTTCCCCAAGGGTTGTGGGGAGTGTCTTCCTCAAAAACATATTTTCTATCTGGAAATCAACTACGCTGAACAAAATAGCTATCTCAAAATTTTGATTGGATGTATTTGGGGAAATGATTGGCGTTGGGGGCCCTCCAATCACTTTCGACTATTAAAAGGGCACTAGCCCTTTGAATTTCCAATTGAATGAGCCTTTTTGAAGTTTCTACGACAACACCTTCTATAAAAACCTTATATTCCCCCAGGGCATAACTTAAAACCCTTGCCCTGAGATTTGCGGGGGAGTGTCCTTCTCAAAAACATATTTTTTATCTGGAAATCAACTACGTTGAACAAAATGGCTATCTTGAAATTTTGATTGGATGTGTTTGGGGGAATTATGGGCGTGGTGAGCTTGTTGCCCTCCAATCACTTTCGACTATTAAAAAGGGCACTAGTCATTTGAATTTCAAATTGAATGAGCTTTTTTTGAAGTTTCTACGACAACACTTTCTTTAAAAACCTTATATGACCCCAGGGCATGACTTAAACCCTTGCCTTGAGGACTCTGGGGGTTGTCCTGCTCAAAGACATATTTTCTATCTGGTAATAAACTAGGCTGAACAAAATGGCTATTTCAAAATTTTGATTGGATTTGTTTGGGGGAATGATGGGCGTCGGGAGAGGGGGGGGGCTTGTTGCCCCCCAATCACTTTCGACTATTAAAAAGGGTACTAGCCCTTCAAATTTTCAATCGAATGAGCCTGTTTTGAAGTTTTTACGACAACGCCTTCTATAAAAACCTTATATACTCCCGGGCATAACTTAAAACCCTTGCCCTGAGAGTTTTGGGGGAGTGTCCTCCTCAAAATATATTTTCTATTTGGAAATCAACTACGCTGAACAAAATGGCTATCTCAAAACTTTGATTGGATGTATGTGGGGAAATAATGGGCGTGGGGGGCTAGTTGCCCTCAAATCACTTTCGACTATTAAAAAGGGCACTAGCCACTACAATTTCCAATCGAATGAGTCCTTTTCGAAGTTTCTACGACAACTCCTTCGATACGAATTGCCTGTCGGAGATAAAAAAAAAACACATTGTGGCTACATCGTTCTTTACTTAGGTAGCGCTAGCGCGCTGACTATGATTGTAGGCTAGTGTAAATATTTTGTACTTGTTGATGAGAGTATTTTTTTTTTTTTTTTTTTTTTTCTTATTTTTGACTGCACTTCTTGTCTCCATTATTGTAAAGCGGGCAAAAAATAAATTATTATGATTATTATTATTATATATATTATATATATATATATATTATATATATATATATAGATCTATATATATATATATATATATATATATATATATATGTATATATTATATATATATATATATATTATATATATATATATATATATATATATATATATATATTATATATATATATATATATATATATAATATATATAATGTATATATATCCACATATTGCTTACGACCAAAAATTAGAGGACTGGTTCAACTTAAACTGCGTGTGGTGTAAGTGTTAATTCTTTTATAGATGGCGATAAACTTCAAAATTATAAAATGCAGAACAAAGAGTATGGGAAACTATATAGTTTCCAATACTCTTTGATGCAGAAAATAAAGCTTTCAACTTGCTCAAATTTGACCGTAAATTTAAAGAAAAATCTTAATAAAACTATTTTAAAAGCTCAGATAAATAGAAGAAAAATTAGGTGAAAGAGATTTTTGTATTTAACAGAACTTCTACAAAGAAGAAATATTACAAACAAAGAAATGATATGTTTAAGTTAATTTAGTTTAAACAATCAATTTTACATTCTAACTTGGCCTCTGGGAAACTTAGCGGAAGATACTCAATACTTTTTCAAAATGTATATGTATTAAATTTGAGTAAATATAGTTAATAAAAATCAAAGAGAGGATTAGAGGCTATAGTAGACAACTAGTAAGTTGGCTACTAGTTTCTCACTATCTTGTACTATTTACAAGTAATATTTTACTAATCTTAACGAGTAAAAGAAACTGCCGAAACCTCTAAAAAAAAACGTACCTAGATTTCTACCTCTTGGATGGTATGGAAAAGATTTTTTTGTTTTTTTAATATAATACACAATATATGTGAATTTTATAAAAGTAAACCACGGCCTCTAAAGGAAGCTTAGTGGACCATACTAAATATTTTTAAAAAAAAATATACATTCTTTAAATTTGGCTTAGTAAGAACTTGTTTTATTTAATTTTCATTAAAAACAATTTTGAAATTTTCAATAATTGTTTTTAATGAAAATTAAACAGAGGATACCTCAATATAAAAAACGCGCCTTGACCTCTACCTCCTGGATGGCGTGGAAAAGAGGTCGTGTGACAAAATGATGTTCTTTGACATTTTTATAGGTGGAAGAAACATTGCCAAAAAAAGAAGGTTGAAAAAGAGAACAAGGAGGTTGTCTAAAAAAGAGAAGCAAATCGCGAAGAGCTGGAACCAATCAGGAATCAAGTTGCACTATACTTCATTCTTTTAAAGACATAGGAAGAAACCGAAGACGACGGTGACGGCAACGTTCTTCTGTTCCGAAGACACAATCGCGATGAAATTTCCTACGTCGCCGCAATTGCCAGCAAGTTATTCTCTATTCCTGCGACTAGTGTGACCGCAAAAGACTATTTTTGGTGTTAGGCTTGATAGTGACTATGATAGTGACTTAGAAAAGAAATGGCCTCAGTCCACACAGAGTGGATAAGTTTATTTTCATTCACGATAACTACAGCCACATCCCGATCTTCTAATATACTTCTGAAGTTTGCCTGAAGGAGTTTTTTTTCGACGCACTAATATTCAAAGATAAATGATTAATTTTGTGACACGGTATTCGAAGTTTTGTATGCAGTAATTTTCGAGGAATAAAAATAATACAAATTTTGATTCTCTGTTAGAAAACCATAGCCCTTAGATATTTCAACTATTCTGCAAGGATTCTGAAATTCCACAGCCATTTCGTTTTTACCTGATTTCTATTTCTCTTGATGAATAATGCAGAAGACCAGCGTCCAGCCAGTGACTTGCAAAGTTTCTACCTCATAAATAGGTAGAATATCTTGTAAATAAAAATTGGATTTGAGGAAGACTAAAATCTATTCTATAAATCATATACAACAACTTTCTATATAAACCTTATATGCCCCCAGGGCATAACTTACAACCCTTGCATTAAGGGCTCTGAGGGGGTTATCATCCTAAAAGACCTAATTTCCAAAACTTTCAACAACGTTGACCAAAATGGATATCTCAAAATTTTCATTGGATGTGTTTGGGAAAATAGTGGGGCGTGAGAGGGGCGTTAGTCGCTATCCAATCACTTTCAACTATTGACAAAGGCACTAGCCCTTTTTAATAGTGTTTTAAATATATTTTAAAAACATATTTTCGATCTGGAAATCAACTACGCTGAACAAAATGGCTATCTCAAAATTTTGATTGGATGTGTTTTGGGGAATAATGGGCCTGGGGGGGGCTAGTTACCCTCCAATCACTTTTGTATATTAAAAGGGCACTAGAAATCTCAATTTCCAATCGAATGAGCCCCTTTTGAAGTTTCTACGACAACCTCTTCCATATGAAGTTCTCTGTTCTAAAGGAAAAAAAATACATAGTAAATTGTACCAATATTGTCTTATACGCCCTCAGGGCATAACTTAAAATTCTTGCCCCAGGATTGTTGGGGAGTGTCCTCCCCAAAAACATATTTTCTATCTGGAAATAAACTACGCTGAACAAAATGGCTATCTCAAAATTTTTATTGGATGTGTTTGGGGAATGATGGGCGTGTGGTGGGCTAGTTGCCCTCCCATCACATTCAACTATTAAAAAGGGCTATAGTCCTTTGAATTTCCAATCGAATGAGCTTTTTTGAAGTTTCTACGACAACGCCTTCTTTAAAAACCTTATATGACCCCAGGGCATAACTTAAAACCCTTGCCCTGAGGGTTTTGGGGGATTGTCCTCTTCAAAAACATATTTTCTATCTGGTGATCAACTAGGCTGAACAAAATGGCTATTTCAAAATTTTGATTTGATGTGTTTAGGGAAATGATGGGCGGGGGGGGGGCTAGTTGCCCTCTAATCACTTTCGACTATTAAAAAGGGCGCTAGCCCTTCGAATTTCAAATGAATGAGCCTTTTTTGAAGTTTCTATGACAACGCCTTCTATACAAAACCTTATATGGCCCCCAGGGCATAACTTAAAACCCTTGCCCTGAGGGTTGTGGGGGAGTTTCCTCCTCAAAAACATATTTTCTATCTGGAAATAAACGACGCTGAACAAAATGGCTATCTCCAAATTTTGATTGGATTTGTTTGGGGGAATGATGGGCGTGGGGGGGCTTGTTGCCCCCCAATCGCTTTCGATTATTAAAAAGGGTATTAGCCATTCGAATTTCCAATCGAATGAGCCTTTTTTGAAGTTTCTACGACAACGCCTTCTATAAAAACCTTATATGCCCCCCGGGCATAACTCAAAACCCTTGCCCTGAGGGTTTTGGGGGAGTGTCCTCCTCAAAACATATTTTCTATCTGGAAGTCAACTACGCTGAACAAAATGATTATCTCAAAATTTTGATTGGATGTGTTCTGGGGAATGATGGGCGTGGGGGGGGTATAGCTGCCCTCCAATCACTTTCGACTATTTAAAGGGGCACTGGAACTCTCAATTTCCAATCGAATAAGCCCCTTTTTAAGTTTCTACGACGACCACTTCCATATGAAGTGCCCAGCTCTAAAGGAAAAAAATAATAAATAGTACATTGTGCCAACATCGTTCTTGTATGCCCTCAGGGCATAACTCAAAACCCTTTCCCTGAGGGTTTTGGGGGAGTGTCCTCCTCAAAACATATTTTCTATCTGGAAGTCAACTACGCTGAACAAAATGGCTATCTCAAAATTTTGATTGCATGTACTTGGGAAAATGATGGGCGTGGGGGGCTAGTTGCCCTCTAATCACTTTCGACTATTAAAAAGGGCCCTAGAACTCTCAATTTCCAATCGACTGGGCCCCTTTTCAAGTTTCTACGACGACCACTTCCATATGAAGTGCCCAGCTCTAAAGGAAAAAAATAATAAATAGTACATTGTGCCAACATCGTTCTTACATGCTCTCAAGGCATAACTTAAAACCCTTTTCCCGAGGATTGGGGGGGAGTGTCCTCCTCAAAAACAAATTTTCTATCTGGAAATCAACTACGCTGAACAAAATGACTACATTAAAATTTTGCTTGGATGTGCTTGGGGAAATGCTGGGCGTGGGGGGGGGGCTAGTTGCCCTCCAATCACTTTCGACTATTAAAAAGGACACTAGCCCTTTGAATTTCCAATTGAATGAGCCTTTTTTGAAGTTTCTACGACAACACCTTCTATAAAAACCTTATATGCCCCCAGGGCATAACTCAAAACCCTCGCCCTGAGGGTTTTAGGGGAGTGTCCTCAACAAAACACATTTTTTATCTGGAAGTCAACTACGTTGAACAAAATGACTATCTCAAAATTTTGATTGGATGTGTTTGGGGGAATGATGGGCGTGAGGGGGAGGGCTAGTTGCCCTCCAATCACTTTCGACTATTAAAAAGGGCACTTTTCCTTTGAATTTAAAATCGAATGAGCTTTTTTTGAAGTTTCTACGACAACGCCTTCTTTAAAAACCTTATATGACCCCAGGGCATGACTTAAAACCCTTGCCTTGAGGATTGTGGGGGGTGTCCTCCTCAAAAACATATTTTCTATCTGGTAATAAACTAGGCTAAACAAAATGGCTATTTCAAAATTTTGATTGGATTTGTTTGGGGGAATGATGGGCGTGGAGGGGAGGGGGGGTCTTGTTGCCCCCTAATCACTTTCTACTATTAAAAGGGGTACTAGCCCTTCGAATTTCCAATCGAATGAGCCTGTTTTGAAGTTTTTACGACAACGCCTTCTATAAAAATCTTATATGCCCCTGGGCATAAGTTAAAACCCTTGCCCTGAGAGTTTTGGGGGAGTGTCCTCCTCAAAACATATTTTCTATCTGGAATACGCTGAACAAAAGGGCTATCTCAAAATTTTGATTGGATGTGTTCTGGGGAATGATGGGCGTGGGGGGGGGGGCTAGCTGCCCTCCAATCACTTTCGACTATTAAAAGGGGCACTAGAACTCTCAATTTCCAATCGAATGAGCCTCTTTTGAAGTTTCTACGAAGATCACTTCCATATGAAGTGCCCAGCTCTAAAGAAAAAAAAATAATAAATAGTACAATGTGCCAACATTGTTCTTATATGCCCTCAAGGCATAACTTAAAACCCTTTCCCCGGGGGTTGTGGGGGAGTGTCCTCCTCAAAAACATATTTTTCTATCTGGAAATCAACTACGCTGAACAAAATGGCTATCTCAAAATTTTGATTGGATGCGTTCTGGGGAATGTTGGGCGTGGGGGGGGGGGGCTAGCTGCCCTCCAATCACTTTCGACTATTAAAAGGGGCACTAGAACTCTCAATTTCCAATCGAATGAGCCTCTTTTGAAGTTTCTACGAAGACCACTTCCATATGAAGTGCCCAGCTCTAAAGAAAAAAAAATAATAAATAGTACAATGTGCCAATATTGTTCTTATATGCCCTCAAGGCATAACTTAAAACCCTTTCCCCGGGGGTTGTGGGGGAGTGTCCTCCTCAAAAACATATTTTCTATCTGGAAATCAACTAAGCTGAACAACATGGCTATCTCAAAATTTTGATTGGATGTATTTGGGGAAATGATGGGCATGGGGGGCTAGTTGCCCTCCAATCACTTTTGACTATTAAAAAGGGTACTAGCCCTTTGAATTTCCAATTGAATGAGCATTTCTTGAAGTTTCTACGACAACACCTTCCATAAAAAACCTTATATGCCCCCAGGGCATAACTTAAAACCCTTGCCCTTAGGGTTGTGGGGGAGTGTCCTTCTCAAAAACACATTTTTATCTGGAAATCAACTACGTTGAACAAAATGGCTATCTCGAAATTTTGATTGGATGTGTTTGGGGGAATGATGGACGTGGGGGGGGGGCTAGTTACCCTCCAATCACTTTCGACTGTTAAAAAGGGCACTAGCCACCACAATTTCCAGTCGAATGAGCCCTTTTCGAAGTTTCTATTACAACTCCTTCGATACGAAGTGCCTGTCGGAGATAAAAAAAAAACACATTGTGGGTACATCGTTCTTTACTTAGGCAGCGCTAGCGCGCTGACTATGATTGTAAGCTAGTGTAAATATTTTGTACTTGTTGATGGGTGTATTTTTTTTTTTTTTTTTTTTTTTTTTTTTTTTTTTTTTTTTTTTTACTCCACTTATTGTCTCCATTTTTGTAAAGCGGGCAAAAAATAAATTATTATGATTATTATTATTATTATTATGCATATATATGTACACATATATATATACATATATATATAATATATATATGTATATATATATATATAGTATATATATATATATATATATATATATATATATATATAATATATATATATATATATATATATATATATATATATAGATATATATATAATATATATATATATATATATATATATGTATATATACTATATATATTAATATATATATATATATATATATATTATATATATATATATATTATATATATATATATATATATATATATATTTATATATATATATATATAATATATATAGTATATATATATATATATATATATATATATATATATATATATATATATATAATATATATATATATATATATATATATATATATATATATATAATATATATATATATATATATATATATATATATATATATATATATATATATATATATATATATGTACATATATCCACATATTGCTGACGACCAAAAATTAGAGGACTGGTTCAACTTAAACTGCGTGCGGTGAAAGTGTTAATTTTTTATAGATGGCGATAACCTTCAAAACTATAAAATGCAGAACAAAGAGTATGGGAAACTATATAGTTTCCCATACTCTTTGATGCAGAAAATAAAGCTTTCAACTTGCTCAAATTTGACCGTAAATTTAAAGAAAAATCCTAATAAAACTATTTTAAAAGCTCAGATAAATAGAAGAAAAATTAGTTGAAAGAGATCTTTGTATTTAACCAAACTTCTGCAAAGAAGAAATATTACAAGCAATGAAATGATATGTTTAAGTTAATTTAGTTTAAACAATGAATTTTACATTCCAACGTTTGTTACCAGAGAGAGTTTTTTGCAAGGACCCAGATAACAATATGGGGAAAGCAGTGTGTGAATTTGTTATATTACTTTATGCAAAATAATCTTAAATTCTACTGCTACTACTACTAGCAACTCTCTGTAACACCAAGCGACTTGAGACCAATAGAGCTGTGCTTGGTCCACCTCCACTCCAATCTATTCTAAGACTCACTATTTGCCTCTTCCTATGAAGTTCCGATTCCTTCTAAATTCATTTTTGTGAAATTGTCCCTCCCAATTTGAAGACGACCTGCTTTTCGTTTGACCTTTTCGTTTCGAGATGAATAGCCAAAAGGAGAATCTTTGGTGATTTGTCATCCTACATCTGTTAAACTTGTCTTAGCCAATTCAAACTTTGTCTCGTTATAGCCCAAGAAAATGGTACAGAACCATACTTTTCGTGAAGCTTGTTGTTTGACATACGGTCTATCAAAAGGGTAGCTAAGGCTATCCCTATACAGTTCCTCCGGAAAACATTTGATAAAATTTTCCTTTGCCTTTTTAAGCACCCTTGTTTCAGATTCATACTTGATCCTTCATCTGCAGAACGTGTCCTAACAGTATCAAACATTCTTTCATTATAGTCCTAGAAAGCGGGATTGAGCTACATTTTTCGTACAGCTTACTGTTTAAGATACGGTCAGTCAGTCGGGCACACAAAATAATCCATTGTCGTTGTCTCTGGAAAACATCTAGCAAATCCTACTCCGTCTTTCGGAGTGCCCACACTTCAGAACTATGCTGACCACTGTCGTTACCGTAGCTTCCTATATTCTGATTTTGGCTCCCGTATTTTCTTCCTGTAATTTCAATTTTTTGGAGTTTAAAAAACAGAAAGGGGTCTTCGCTACTTTTTATATGTTCACTGCTCTCACTACCGTTACTAACAATAATCAGCAGATAAATGAAGCTATCCACTTTATCGGTCTTTTCGTTTCTCAACTTCCCCTTTTCAGCTACATTTTATTTTTATTCTAAGCGACTTAGTTTACTTAACATTAGTTTTCAAACCTATTCTTGCGTCCTCAACTCTGAAAACCTCTAAAAAATAGTTCATTTTGCTAGTTTACTAGTTTCTAGTTTACTAGCAGGAGTCTTCATCTTCCCATCTGATTTCATGCCTTCCCATAGCCGTGTTTCTTAGGACTAAGTACATCAAGAAAAAACCATTATAAACGGTAGTAGAACACAATCCTGCTTAAATCCTTATTTAACACTGAATCAGCTTCTAACCTCACTTCATACCTAAACGACAGCGATATTTTTCTCCTGCATAGCTGTAACCACTTAAATGTGCTTATCATGTAAACCAGACAAGAATAAGGCCTTTATCAAAGCTCTTCTATCGGCTGAATCAAATACCTGATCCTAATCTATAAAGCTGAGGATTGAAAAGATAAGATAACCAGGACAGTTCTCAACTGCTAATCTAAGAGTAAAAATTTTGTGGACATATCCTCTACCATGTCTAAAACCACACTGCCCTTCTCTTAAAACTCTACCATCTCCTTAGCATCTAAAACCTTAGCATCTTAGGCTAGTACAAGTCATCATTATGTGTAAGTTTCTTCTTACGTAATCCAAGCTAATAACTCTGTAATTACCACAGTAACTCTTATCACCATTCTTGTAAAGGGGTACAATTAAAGTTTCCTAAAATCACTGGTTACTTCCCCTTTTTCAAAAATCATATGCATAATCTTCGGTAATTTGTTTTCGAACTTTGTAACCATCATATTTTAAGATTTCCTTTGCCACACTATCAGCACCTGAGGCCTTATTTTTTATCCCTTTAATGCTGTCTCCAATTTGTCGTCGCAAAAGAAATCTTCTTTCACTTCCCAAATTGTCACAATCTTTTTTTCTATCATACAATCTCCTACAATTTTATCAAAGTTTGACATATCTTCAAAATATTCTGCCTAAGTCTCTTTAATATTTTCCTTATTACCAATTGGGTCCCATTTCTGTCTTTAACTGGGACAAGTCCAGATTGACTACTTCCTCTCAATTTCTTAACATGACAATACAACATTCTACCATTATGCCGTCAGGCTCCTTGTTCAAGATCTTCTATATTTCTATCCATAGCCTTTATTTCCAATTCCATTAATCAATATTTCAGTGGCTTCTCTACTTCCCTTACTTTTCTTTTATTCTCATATAATTTATAGCTCAAAAGATGTAAACAGTGGTGCTTGTATTTGTAAGGATTCTTTACCCACATTGTGGTGTTACTGGGAAAAAACAATTTTATGTTTTTTTTCATTAACCTTTAGGATTTATGCTGAAACAACTACTTTATTTATAGTACAAAATAGGTTCAATCACATCATGTAGTTTCATTTTTCCTACCGATATCAGGTGCAATAGATCAACAGTTGTATCATAGTTATTTCATCATTAAATTGCAGAAAATTTTCAAAGTTCAAGACAAGCTAGGGCCTAAGAATTATTTTAGCCAAGTCTAACGTTTTTATTTAAAAAGAAAGAACAGTAAATCCTTAAATTTAATGACTAAGTGATGATCATCGGTGACAGGATGACCGCTAAGTATTTTCTAATTCCACATCGAAGTCTCGATTCCGAAGATATTAAAAAAAAAATTCCCGGTATCCTTAACAATAACAAGACCTTAGTTAGTCACGTTACCTCATCAAATTTAGTTTTGGACGTGTTTCCCATGAAACAGTTGACTTTTAATTCTTTGATGCTGCCGAATTTCAGGCTTGAAAACTAATGGTGAAAAATCAATAGTGGCAATAGTGTGTCGGGAAGTTAAATTTTGTTTTCAACAGGGGTGTAGCTAGGAAAAACATAAAAAAAAAATAACTGAAACTCCTGCTAATGGCTGCTTTCCCGAGTTCCTTCCATAAAACCAAAACAAAATAAACATTTTGCCGCTGCTAAAATATTTGATTTTACTTTTAAAATGGAAATTAAAAACTAAAATAGAATCTAACAGAACAGCGTTACCTTGCATGATATAAGATAAAATAAACCGGCTTAAACTCACTTTAATTTCAATTTAATTTCTAATTTTAATTTCAATTCGCACTTAAATAAAAATGTAAAAGAAAAGGCATAAAAGTCCAGCAAACAAGCTGTAAAATATCTAAGCAAAAGTAAAAAAGAAGATTGTAAATAAAATGTTCTTGTTCCCTTTGAACATCAATGATATTTATACCTTGGACGTTGACCTAGTATCTGTAATTGGTACCTGGTTTGACCTCCATTCCGTCCCGAAATATTTCTCCAGCCCGCAAATTAGTCGTAAAAAAGCAGGTATAAAAAATATTTTTCCTTAAAAAACTAATAAACCAAAAAATGTGGCAATATTTAATTGTTTGGAATCGTTTGCGTGCAAGCAATATATTCATTAAACATTTTAATCCGTTAGGTTATCATGACTTTAAGTCAAACTTTAACCAAGCAGGGTTGCCTCTGCTCATAAGTTTAATTTGTAAAACATTATTAAGTTTTATTGTAGAAATAGTTGTGGATTGCATCACCTAGGCTATTTATTGTTTTGATTCACTATATGACTACAATAGACTTCGGTCACATAGACCGATTTTCACTAATCAATTGAGTCAGCCTTCTAAAAGGGATCCCCTTTCAGAAGCACTATTGAAAAGAATCATAAATTTACCGTGATTCCTCATTATTCGACATATCGTCTTATCCCAGTGACACAGCAAGCATTTACTCATTTTTCTTTTGTCTTTTGGTCCAGAAGGAATTAACACATGTGAAAAGCACTAGAGACGATTTAAAATCCTAAGAAAGGGGAAAGCTCTTATCACATTGCCGTGCGTAATCCATTCCATAAATTCAGGTATATGAATTGGACTTAGCCGTAAAATTTCCTACTTGACATATTTTTTCGTCAAATCGTATCATCGCAATGCAAGAAAAGGCCTAAGACCGTAATATTCAGGGTTTATTTCAGGGATAGGATCTGTACATGTAGGAGATAATTTGAAAAATAGAAGCACGAAAGATAGATATTGTTCAGAAAATATTGAAATGTATAATAGAAATCTTAATATTTGAAATACCAATAGCGAACCGTAATCTAATCATTTAGGATATATATATATATATATATACTATATCATATATATATATATATGATATATACTATATATATATATATATATATATATATATAGCTTACCCATTTGTTTAGGGGTAGTATAAAGTTTAAGTGTGTGCTAATACCTTTTTTAAACAGGAAAAGGCTGTCAATTTATTGCTTTTGGAAATTAATGCAACAAAATTGTCATCGCAACGTAAGTTTGTCCTTATGAAGGAGCAAAACGCAGTTGTGCATACAAAGAAATTTGGTTTTACTCAATATCCCATAAACTTGACATTTATTTTCTGTAGTTAATTCGTTCTTTTGCACTTGAAGCCAAAAAATTATGGTAGAAAACAAGTCTAATCTTTGCAATCAGTTGCTAACAAAGAAATGGCTAACAAAATCAGTTACTACTTCTTAGAGCAGCTGTGAAGCACTTTAACAAACAATTGGGCTTGGGTTATTATGGAGAATACACTAAAATCTGATGTATGTGGCTGAGAAAACCTCGACAACTACTAGACCTTATTAAGATAGTGGTAAATATTCTTTCAGTGTCATCTTCCATTTTCATCAAGTCTGTAATTTTAATTATGTATATATTTTTTTTTAGCTAATTTAGAGATTGAGTTGGTAAACTCACTGCTTTTACTAAGAATAAGATTCGACTGGTTAATATTTAAATGCTTGTTTTGTCAGTATTTCTATATTCATTCATTCACCTTATTTGATTTATTTTTCTTTTGTGTTGAATTTCAACACTATGAATGGTAAGACGGGAAATCTAAGACCCGAATTCTCATTTTTGCAAAAAAGTTAGAATTATTTTTATTCGAAAACGCTGTCACGGTGTAGTTCAAAGAAAAGAATATGTGTATTGATTTAATTTAAAAATTGGGAGGACTTGAATTTGGTAAGATGAAAACCTTTCTATTCATCATACTGATTGAATTTTAAATATCGATTTAGTAGTTGACCACTTCGAAAGGAAACATGCTAATAAAATTAGTAGGCTTGGCTAGGCTAACAATAGATTTTTGGCCTTTAGGCTATATGGCTGCTTCTCTGACGATGCACCCTACACACCTTTGATGTTCCCTATATATGATATATCCTATATATCATAGGGTATAAAAAATATGATGCAACTCATGAACAATGAAATAATACTTCAATTTTGAAGTGGAGGCCTTGTTTAAAATTGCCAAGGAACAAGAAGATAGCCTACAGCCAGGTGACACAACAGTAAAATAGCCTAATGTGTTGGCATTTGAAGAAATGGTAAATTTCTAGGTGGCACTATAATTTAGCTAAGATAAAAGTAAAAATGTCATTTGATGCCTTTTTCATGCTGTTTTGTAGGCTAATTGAATAGGCCTAGTCCTTCTGGGTAAATTTTTGGCTTTAGGCTAGTTCATATTATTGACCTATGAATAAAGTGAGCATACTATTCAATGCCTTTTTTATGCTCTTTAAAAATTTAGAATTGTGGCTCCTGATAAGGAGACATGTTAAGAAAACAATTCTTACTTTAAAATATGTATAAAGATCCTAGTTAACATATTATACAAGAAGAGAACCTTTATCATCAAGTCTTTCCCCCTTTTTCCTTCTTTTTTCAACTTAAAAGAAAAAAATTATAATTTTAGCCACATTTTCAACACAATGTGTAAATCTTTTGAAATTGCTGCTATAAATTGTTCTTAGGCCTATAGATAGCATTCATCCCAGTCATTGTTAATTCTGTTTTTATTAATGATAGATAAAGCAGTGGTAAAAATACAAAATATTGCTATAAATATACATATACATACAGAGTATATACCCCCACCCCCCTAATGTGCAAACATATAGGCCTAACAAAAATTGCATTCTGAACCTAAATATAATCAAATGAATTGTACCCCAACCCCTAAATATATTCAAATCAGGGTATGTATTTGCACATCAGGGGGATGGGGGCAAAATTTATTTGTGATGTAAATGAAGGTTATATTTAGAATCACAATGCAATTTTGGTTGTATATTTGCACATTAGGGGGCTGGGGGTATATACTGTGTATGTATATGTATATTTATAGCAATATTTTGTATTTTCACCACTGCTTTATCTATCATTAAAAAAACAAATTAACAATGACTAGGATAAATGCTATCTATAAGAACAATTTATAGCAGCAATTTCAAAAGATTTATGCATTTTGTTATTAGTGTAGAAGAAATTGTAATTTTTTTTTCTTATAAGTTAGAAAAAGAGGAAAGACTTGATGATAAAGGTTCTCCCCTTGGATAATTTGTTAACTAGGATCACTATACATATTTTAAAGTAAGAATTGTTTTCTTAACATATCTCCTTATCAGGAGCCACAATTCTAAATTTTTGCCCCTATAATAATCATTTTTGTCAGTAATGAATTTTACCACCACCCCTATATATACCAATTCAGGGGTAAAATTCTACTTTAGCTACTTTTGGCTATCTTGGAAAGTGGTTAGGTTAGGAAATTGAAACTTTCAGGGATGGGTCTACAGGCTAAATTATGTCCCAGAAAGCTATTTTGAAGTACATACCTCCACTCCTTCTTCCTCTAGAGGGTCCTGATCTTTGATGACCTTTAAAAATTTGTGTATTATAAAAATGAAACCTTGCAAAATAAATCTTCTGCTTAAATGAAGTACAACAAAATTGTTTGCAGCTTCAAACTTTTCTCAGTCCAAATTAATAAGGTTTTAAATATATGCAAATACATTCCCTAAATTTTGAAAAAAATGGTACAATCCCATTTTATGGGTTTCTCTAAAAAGTCAAGTTTGGTTAATGCCAATGAAATAAAATAAAATAGGATGAATATATAACAGTTTAGAAACAAATTATTGCAGTGGACCATATAATTTAGCTAGGATGAAAGTGAAAACATCATTTGATGCCTTTTTTATGCTCTTTCATAATTCAATAATTGCTTTTGTTTCAAGTTTTATTTTGAGCCCTGAAAGGGGCCCAAAGGTACCCTATTTTATATGAGCTATGAAAGAGCATAAAAAACCATCAAATGATGTTTTCACTTTCATCCTAGCTAAATTATATGGTCCACTGCAAATTTACCATGAACTTTACCCCCACCCCCCTAATGTAGAAAAATATACCTGAATTGTCAATGGTGAGGTTTTGAATTGCAAAATTCAGCACTATTTTTGTCAATGGCATTTGAAAAACTTGAAACAGTAGGAAACCAGTTTATATTTGAGTTGCCTAATAAATGAGATTTGAATTGTTATAAATAAGTATTTTTGGAATATATTGCTCTTGAACAACTTATTTATAAACTGGTGATATGTTTTTAACCACTTTTCTATAACTTAACTAGCATTGATATCTTCTTTGTGTAGTTACAAAAATGAAATACCATTGGGGCCCCTTTAAGGGCTCAAGATGTAATTTGCAACAGAAGCAATTATTGAATTATGAAAGAGCATAAAAAAGGCATCAAATGATGTTTTCACTTTCATCCTAGCTAAATTATAGTGCCACCTAGAAATTTACCTCTGGGGCTAATTGCATTTTGAGCCCTTAAAGGGACCCTAAAGGTATTTCATTTTGCAACCAACCACAGAAAGAAGTTATCATCACTAGCTAAGTTATTGAAAAGTAGTTAAAAATATATCACTAGTTTATAAATAAGTTGTTCAAGAGTAATATATTTGAAAAATACTTGTTTATAACAATTCAAGCCTAATTTATTAGGCAACTCAAATATAAACTGTTTCCCGTACCATTTCAAGTCTGTAAAATGCCATCAACAAAAATAGTGCTGAATTTTGTGATTTGAAACTTTGCTGTCAACAATTCAGGGTGTATATTTGCCCAATAGGGGGGTTGGTAAATTTTGTGGTAACTTTGCTGTGGGCCATATAATCTAGCTAGGATGAAAGTGAAAATATCAATTGCTGCTTTTTTATGCCCTTTCATAATTCATATAAAGTACCTTTGGGGCCCCTTTAAGGGCTCAAGATGCAATTAGCCCCAGAAGCAATTATTGAATTATTAGAAATTTAATTTACCAAAAAATTGAGAGGAAGCAGGGTAAAAATTCTAGTTTAGCTAATTTATGCTATCTTGGAAAGAGGTTAGGTTAGGAAAATGGACCTTTCAGGGATGAGTCTACAGACTAAAGTATGTCCTGGGAAGGTATTTGAAGTACCTAACTCCACTCCTTCTGCCTCTAGAGGGAAATGTTTTGCTTTTCATATTATTGACTTACAAATAAAGTGAACATACAACTCAAGGCCTTTTTAATGCTCTTTCAAATATAATAATCACTTTTGCCACAAGTGAATTTCACCCCCACCCCTATTTATACCAAATCAGGGTATATATTTGCACATCAGGGGGGATGGTGCTGGTAAAATTTAAACTTACCTTTCATTTGCATCAGAAAAAAACATTAGCCCCCCCCCCCCCCTAATGTGCAAATATATACCCTGAATTGGTACATAGCCTATAGGGGTTAGAGTAAAATTCTTTTGCAGCATAAGTGATAATTATATTTGAAAAGAGCATAGAAAAGGCATTGAGTGGTATGTTCACTTTATTTGTTAGTAAATAATATGAACAGCAAAACATTTACCAATTGACCTTTGAAAATCATAATTCATATAAAGTACCTTTGGGGCCCCTTTAAGGGCTCAAGATGCAATTAGCCCCAGAAGCAATTATTGAATTATTAGAAATTTAATTTACCAAAAAAATTGAGAGGAAGCAGGGTAAAAATTCTAGTTTAGCTAATTTATGCTATCTTGGAAAGAGGTTAGGTTAGGAAAATGGACCTTTCAGGGATGAGTCTACAGACTAAAGTATGTCCTGGGAAGGTATTTGAAGTACCTAACTCCACTCCTTCTGCCTCTAGAGGGAAATGTTTTGCTTTTCATATTATTGACTTACAAATAAAGTGAACATACAACTCAAGGCCTTTTTAATGCTCTTTCAAATATAATAATCACTTTTGCCACAAGTGAATTTCACCCCCACCCCTATTTATACCAAATCAGGGTATATATTTGCACATCAGGGGGGATGGTGCTGGTAAAATTTAAACTTACCTTTCATTTGCATCAGAAAAAAACATTAGCCCCCCCCCCTAATGTGCAAATATATACCCTGAATTGGTACATAGCCTATAGGGGTTAGAGTAAAATTCTTTTGCAGCATAAGTGATAATTATATTTGAAAAGAGCATAAAAAAGGCATTGAGTGGTATGTTCACTTTATTTGTTAGTAAATAATATGAACAGCAAAACATTTATCAATTGACCTTTGAAAATCTTTTTGCAATAAGTGAAGCCTTGAAAAGTGAATCTTCTGCTTAAATGAAGTACAGCAAAGCTGTTTTTAGCTTCACAGCTTTGCTCAATTCCAATTTATGAGGTTTCAAAGATCTGCAGCTACATTCCCTAAATTTAGAAAAAAAAACATTGGTAGGGCTGAAAATTCAACTCAAATAACATGAATTCAGAACTAAAACCAAAGAAAAAGAAAGTGATAAAATCAAATTAAGGTAAAATGTCATTTTGTAAAAATTTCAATACCTGTCAAGGAGGCAAATTTCTAAGACTTAAAAATCAGAAGAGGGCTTATATAAAAGCTTGGCAGTACATTCACAGAGTATGTTTTTGGTCCTGGATTCATTACTGAAAGTTTAATTTTCCTAACCTAACCCCTTTCCAAGATAGCAAAATGTAGCTAAACTAGAATTTTACCAGAGGCAGTCAGCATGGACTTGTCCTTGTTAAAGATAGATTAAATGTATAGCCTTAAGGATGCCAGAACTAAGATAGCCTAAAACCATGGTGAACCTACTACTTGTTACCTTTTTTATGGTCTTTCCAGACCTAATAATAGCATTACTCTCAAATTCATAATCTCCTGTTTGGTCCTAAATATAGCCCTTAGATATAGATATATTCAAGACTAAAAAAAAAAAACATTACAAAAAAAGTTCTTAGGTCTAGCCTACTTTATAATATGCAACATATTCTTTTAGGTTACTTTTATTGTTATCTTCATTCATGAATCATGGTCAAGTAATATTTGATATAGGCCCCAACAGATCAGAATTTTTTTACAATCAGATTTATGTCTCATGGTTTTGATGGATCAAAAAACCTGTTCTCAAAGGAAATTACTGTCAAAAATGGCAGTATTAAAAGTGTTATTAATTGCTAAGTTTATTGAATTAGATAATTATTAATCTATGCCTGTTGAATATATGACTTAGAAAGCATTGGTTAAAAATCTTTTAGTGTTTTTTAACCACTTTTCTTAACCCATTTTTTATGCCAAAAACAAGAAATTAGGTGTCACTTTAGGGTCCATTAAAATGCTTTTGGATCTGTGAGTGAAATGAGTATTATAGTTAGAAAGAGCATAAAAAAATATTAAAAGATCTAAAGCCAAATTGGCCAGCCATGACAGAAAACACAAAAATATAAATACAACAAACAGGTCTATGGCCAGTAAATGAAAAAGAAAAAAAGTGTGTTCTCCCTTTGTCCATACCTCACCTATGGAATCTTGCATATTTTTACCAAAGTTAGAAATGAGGCTTCATTTAGTGATAAGGGAAGTGTTAAACAGAGATGGGCAGAATGTTCCAAGAAAGTGTTAAATCCTTATAAACTCTGAGAGAATAATACAGAAAAGAATGAAACAGTTAGTGACAGGTTGGAAAGGAAGGAAGGTTTATTTTGCATAGAAGACTTAATGACAAAAGACTACTAAAATGCACAGGTTTAATTTTGTCAAAATCCTGGGGGGGGGGGGGTAAAGTCGGAGCTAATTTTCCTGAATCAAGCATAAATGACAGTGAAAACTGAAAAATGAGCTATATAGTAACATAAAGGTTATGATATACTAAAGAAAACTGACCCATTTCTATGGATGCTTGAATGATGCTGGCTTATCTTAGTTTTGACAAGATTTTTGAAGAAACTAAATTTCAGCTGGGGGTTGGGGTGGGAAACTAGGGTCTGGGAGGGGCAGTTGACCCCTCCTCCCTGCCCCATAGCAAATTGTGCCCCTGGTAAAAGGACTAAAAATAGTAAGGCATCAGGTGCTGACAGTATGGTTATTGCAAAGTTAGCACTACTTAAGATTATAAATAATCTATGATATTTGAAAAAGGTAAAGTAGCCTACCTAGAAATTTTAGGTAAACTTAAATTAAACCCCTTTTATAAGAAAGGCAATATGAGTAAAAATGGTAACTATAGAGGCATTAGCTTGATTTGTGTAGGAAGTAAATTACTTAGCATGATGATACTTTTAGACTTAGAGATACTGTAGATAAAATTTTAAGTGAAGAATGATATGGTTATAGGAAGAAGAGAGGTTGTTTTGACCAAACTTTCACTCTTAAATTAATAGCTGAGGAGTTCCTGAATCATCAGACTCCTTTAGTCCTCAATTTTATAGATTGTGAACTGGCATTTGATTCAGCCAATAGAAAAAATTTAGTTCTGGTCCTATCCTTGAATGTTATACTAGATAAATACATTAAAGTGATAAGTGCTATGTATTAAAACAACAGTGCTGCCATTAAGATACTGCCATTACAACATTGCTGCATACAGGAGACATTTAATATCACACCAAACTCTAAATTTAGGCAGAGTAATGCCATAGTTGTGTGGAGTTTCCTTACTGCACACAGCTTCTTCATGGTAAAATTCCTCTTGATGAGCCTAAGGGCCCAGTTTGCTTTTGCAGCTTGAGCTTGTGTATGGCTATGGAACATAAGTTCTGTGCCTATAATAACACCTATTTTTTTCAGTCATCACCCCAAGTTAGTCATTTCCAATAGTGCATAATGTTTTTTTTTTTTGGTAAACATGAAGAACTTTACATTTAGATGCATTGAACTGCAGGCCCTAGTCTTCAGACCATCTTGAAAGCTTGGTGAGGCCTTCCTGAACTGTTGAGGGCTTTTTGGTACATATGGCCTGCCCT